>CAMZMU010000038.1:84443479-84980089 GCA_947311845.1 Poa pratensis | reverse complement strand
CCCCCCCCCCCCCCCCCCCCCCCCCCCCCCCCCCCCCCCCCCCCCCCCCCCCCCGCCTGAAGCCTCATACAGATACCAAATTAATAGAAAATGCTAAAAGCTAGTAATATGCAGACAAACTTTTTTAGGGAAATTTGAGGACAATTTAAATCTCTGCACGATTCAACTCCCCATGGACTGGTGCCTAAAGCTCTACCAAAGAATTAATCTTTACCCTGTAATGCCCATATCTTATTAGGTTTACTTTAATTATAGGAAGTGAATGCAATCAAGACTTGTGAGGTTTCACCAAGAAATCTCCCCTCCCTGTGTAGCAGATTGGGTGTGGGAGGGACGTACCAGGCCGGGGTGCTGGGAGCGTACGGTGTCGTCGATGAGGCGGAGGAGCTCGCCGTCGTGTGCGGCGGCGCGAATGGAGTCGGCCTTGTCGCGGGGCGGGTTGGCGCGGGGGAGAAGTAGTTCTTGTCGGCCTGGACGGACATGGATATGTCGCGGAGGCAGGCGACGAAGGCGCGGTAGTCCGGACTCGAGTGGAACCTGGCGGCCGCGGGCCGGAGGAGCGGCGCGGCGGCGGCCGTGGGCCGGAGGAGCGCGGCAGCGGCGGCGGCTGTAGGGCGGAGGAGCGCGCCGGCGGCGGCGCGGCGGGCGGCGAGGAAAGCCATGGTCAACAAGGGTTGGACTGAGCTCAACCGGGTTGAGTATTTGAGAGGCGATGATACCGATCCGAGTCCACCTCCCTTTCCCATACATATACATACACTGAAACATGCAATCGTGTACGATTCGGCCTTGGATTCGATACCACATTTTGTTTCTAGAGCGGAAAATTCAAAACGTCTCAAAAATTCTGAAACGAATTGGAGACGAACAAATGTTTACATTTGTACCAAGTTTCGTGGTGAAATTACATTGGATTGTACCATGCAAAAGAGACAAATCAGTGGCCAAAATGATTGTTCAAAAAATATTTTTAAGAGCACTGATTTTGTTACGTCTGCACATAGCACTACACATCTCGTAAAAGTGGTCAAACCTGAATATCTGCGGTTTCAGCAGATAACGAAAAATGGTCGAACCTAGAAAATATTTTTCAGCTCGGTACCCCATACAATTAGTTTTGGAGTCGATTTTTAGGGAATACCGGATAAAGTCGACGCTCCCACCGGAACCGGAGCCTGCGACTCCCGAGCTCGATTCTGACGTAATATTCGATTACATGCGAGCAGTGGCGTAGCCAGTCAGGAGCCACGTCCCGGGCTAACTACACTGCTATAGTCTTAACAGTGTCAAATAGTGTCAATATAGCTATAATTAACGAATGATATTAGCACCACGCCCCGGGCCAAGGCTCCTGTAGCCTAGGGCCTGGCTACGCCTTTGCATGCGAGGAGGTTTGATTCTAACCGATTTGTGTGAAATCGTGGCATGTGCTCCTAGCCCCATGAAAGCTCCTTAATGAGGGGCCAAGCTCCCGATGGGAGCACATCCGCGGGAGCAGGTGGGGGGAGACCCAACGCTAGGAGGGCCATGTGAGGGCATGAGCCGGGCGGGGGTGGTGGATGGGGGCCGGAGCGCTTTGTTCTTGCGGTTCAATTTGTACGGGAAAGATGGACTCGTTGGTAAGATGAAGAAAAGAGAAAACCTTTAGATAGATGTTTACGAGATCTTTTCTGCCCGGACCTTTGAGATACTGTAAAATCGTTTCGGTTGAAATGTTAAACAAGTTTACCGTTCCCCTTTTTCCGGTATCTCCTAGAGATGCTCTCACGAGATTTGCGCATGTCCGGATGTCCCGACGAAAGGACTACAACGAACTTATTGGAAACATATGAATTTACAAAGGTACAGCAATTAGCGTAAAGCACACTCATATTGATCAAGATATTTTGACCCGAAGACATGTTGTATAAATCAGTAGCCGTAGGTGTTCGTTTCTTCAGGTTTAGGCGTTTGAGCTTCAGTTTCAGGTTCGCTTAGCTAGTTTTCCTTGTTTTAGTTGAGCAGGACTTTGACGCGTTTGTGCGATCAGCTCCAGCATTGTAGGATCGCCGGAGCGCACGTTCCGAGTCTTGGGATAGCAGGAATCTGCTTTGATTCAGAATAAATAGAGAAGAAGAATTGCTGAACGCGAGTGTTCATCGTGTTCCTCTGAACTTCCTTTCTCTCTCTCGTGTGTGTTCATCTGGTGATTCAGAGCTATCAAGACAGGCGGCGGCGTGATCTCCCGTAGCTTCAATCGGGAATGCGATGTTCTGCGTGGTCACCACGTGCAGCCAGCCGGACTTGTACGCGCTCGTGCACCCTCGAGATAGAGCCACCTCTACCCACGCGACGGCGGCATTGACCTCGCCCTGGGAAGGCTACTCGCCATGGCCGAGGTGCTCGCCTACCTGCAACACTATGCGCCGCCCGTCAAGCCCAGCTGCGTCCTCCTGGACGACGACATGATGACCGGCTTGGGCATCGCGCGGCTTCACAAGGAAGTCTGACCACGGGCTCTGCCGATCCGTGCAAGTCCATTACCAGAGGTCGCTCGCGCTGCTGGTGCTGGGGTGACCAGTCCGCGTCCCCGAGGTGCCAACCGCCGCTCCTCCCCGCAGCCGCCAGCCAGTACTTGTCCCTGCCGGTGCCGGCAGTCACCTGTCCGGACCAGCCGCAGCCTTCCTCTACTGGATTCTCTGCCATCGACCAAATAACAGTGCAAGGTTCATTGTTAGTGTACTGAATAGAAAAATACTATCTAGTTCTAGGGAGAGGCCTCCCGAGTTCATGTCCTCTGCCTGATTGAAGCAAATTTAAAAACATTTAAAGAAATTATGAAACAATTTTGAAACAGACATATACAAGTCTTGTACATACGTGCAAGTTTTCATGATGAACTGACATTTTTATTGGACTGTACGAAAAACAAAATCAGTGCTCTAAAATCTATAACATTTTAAAATTCCATTTTGGCCACCGATTTTTTTTTCACACTGAGCATAAAGAATCATTTCATCATGAATATTTGCACGTGTGTACAAAACTTGTATATGTTCGTCTTCAATTTTTTCAGAATTTTATACACATGTTTTAATATATTTTTATTTTTTTTGTTATCAGCCAGAAGCATATGAGCTCGTGTGCACAAGTGAATTTCTGCTATTTCTAATCATATTCTTTCGTATTAAAACAATAGTGCATCTCTAGGATGGTTGCGCCTTGTTCGTATACATGACAGATGCATGACAACCCTAGACACAGCGTTTCAGGTCACGGTGCGAAACTGCGGATGCACCCGCAATGTAAAACATTTTTAATTATTTTCAGAATATCAAAAAATTCCAAATAAAATTTCAGATATAAATCATGCAATTTAATGTTAGCACAAAAAGTTTCACGAAGAAAAGACATTATTTGTGACCAGTGCAAAATGAAAAAAAAACATCGCGTACAAAGTCATTTTGAAAATCCCGGATTTGTCTTTTTGTACAGCTCGAACCTCTGACCACGGGCAAGCAAGTGAGCACGCCGAGGCTCAAACTCGAGATGGAGGCGAGACAGAAACACATGGACACGCCGAAACTCCAAATCTGACATCACAGTCTAACAGGAGCGACAAGAATCACAAACAACAGTCCTCAGAAAGTCAAGCTGACGCCAGATGGCAGAGCACTGTGTGTAGATCTCATCAACAGTCGAGTCTCCCTGCTGAAGATCATGCTCCTGACGCACTACAGATAGGTAGAGAGCATCACCCGAAGGCTGATAGCGCTGACAAAGATAAGTCCACATCATAGCAGCAGTGCCCAATCCCATAAACTCGGAAGCAAACTGGGGTAGAACACTAGCAGTGAGGAAAGCAGCAGCACGAGCATCATCATTGCACCACTGAGTGTAAACAGACAGAGCATCCCGATAAATGGAGAGAGACTCGAGTAATCCGATACCTCCGAGTAATTCTAAGAACAAGTCTAGACATCAAAGATGCACACAACCGGAAAAAAAAGACCCCTCTAAAGCGACCAGAGACCAGCATGAACAAACCACTACCAATGACGACATCTAGACTGCAAGAAAGGTTCTCCAAATCGACGCCTCTAAGAAGATAACAATGCACAAGCACCGCCGTCACGTAGTCCACCCACATTCATTGATCAATGCCATAAATGTCACTAGAATATATCAATCGATCCAAGCCAAATTAGGGCTATTGTTGTGGGATTTTCTAAATTTGGCAAGAATGATTTTTTAATAAGACCAAACATGGAGGGGGTGAAAGGAATATAATTAACTAAATTGGTGGAAACCATGATTTCATATACCATATGATACGTTTTGTGTCCTAGTATTCACGGTTTGAACAGACGAGCGATAAACACTTGGAGATGAACCAGTGAATACAAAAGAAAACACAAAGAATGAAATGTACACCGATGCAAATTATGGATAAATAGCAATTAGTCAAGAGTACCCAACACTACATCTATGTCAGGAATGCAATCAAGCTACTGCACTCAAAGAAGAAACCATGTTTGTTTTTGAAATTGGATATTGCTGGGGCTTTTGATACGGTTTCTTGGGAGTACATGCTAGAGCTAACTGAGCGCTTGGGTTTTGGGCCTAGATGGCGTGACCTGATGTCACTAATTTGGAGCTCCTCTAACTCCAAGGTTATGGCTAATGGCTGCCTTGGGCAGCAGATTTGGCACCGGAGGGGTCTCCGACAGGGGGACCCGCTCTCCCCTATGTTGTTCACTATTGCAATAGCTCCCCTCCACTGGATGATGCAGAGAGCTGACAGCCTGGGAGTTCTATCTCATGTTGATCTACCGCCAACAAAATTAAGAACCAGCCTATACGCGGATGATGCTGCCTTGTTTGTCAACCCCACTGCTTCGGACATTGGGCATGTTGCTGAACTTCTGAAGTTGTTTGGACAGGCATCAGGCCTGACAGCAAACTTGCAAAAGTGTGCCTTCTACCCAATCAGGTGCACCATGGCTGAGATCGAACAAACTCTTGAGTTGCTGCCAATTCATGTATGTCAATTCCCGTGCCAATACCTAGGGCTGCCTCTCCATTACAGGAAACTTACAAAAGCTGAGCTCCAACCCATGATTGACAAGATTGCGCGTCGACTCCCTCGATGGCGTGGTAAGCTGCTTAATTCAGCGGGAAGGCTTGAGCTGGTCAACTCTGTTCTCTCTGCCATCCCAACTTACATGCTGACGGTTTTTCAACTTGGCAAGTGGGCTTTCAAGAAAATCGACAAAATTCGTCGGGACTTTCTTTGGAAACCACATAATGAGCAAAGCAAGGGGATCTGCCTTGTCAATTGGCGCACGGTGTGTCGTCCTAAATCATTGGGCGGCCTTGGTGTCATGGACTTGGAAAGGTTCAGTCGTGCTCTCAGGCTACGATGGATGTGGTATGAATGGAAAGATAGGAAGCGACCATGGGTAGGAACAAGTGTGCCCTGTGATTACACCGACTCGAGTCTGTTCGATGCTTGCACCTCCATCACCATTGGAAAAGGCGATATCGCCAAATTCTGGACATCAGCTTGGCTGGATGGCGAGGTTCCTGCTAAAATTGCGCCTCATCTTTTTCTGTTGACCAGGCTTAAAAAGCTGACTGTGGAGCAGGCCATGAGAGAGGGCCGGTGGATGAAAGGGCTGCACCGTATCACATCTGAAATTCAGCTTCGTGAGTTCACGGCATTGTGGATAAAATTGCAAGGGATCAATCTGGGTACAGATGAGGACCAAATTGCATGGACTTTAAACTCCAAAGCAGAGTACAGCTCGGCCTCGGCATATGCAGTTCAGTTTGCTGGTTCTTTCACGCCAATAAACTTCTCCAAGTTGTGGAGGTCCAAGGTGCAGCCTAAGTGCAATTTTTTCTTATGGTTGTGGCTAAGACAGCGAATTCTGACTGATGATCAGCTGCAAATAAGGGGAATCGAGCATAGAGAACACTGCTCTCTTTGCGATCAGGAGCCGGAAACCGCTGCTCACATGGTGCTTGCATGCCCCTATGCTAGATCAGTTTGGCACCTCCTCGCTCAGTGGACTAACTGTCCGCAGCTCGCCATTCTTCCGCAGCAATTTACAATGCCAAGTGAGTGGTGGGAACATATGACTGCTTCACTGTCCAAAGATGAGCTAATGTTGGCCATTTACGGGGTTTGGCACATCTGGAAAGAGCGATGCCGACGGACTTTCCAGGATATTTCACTCACTGAAGTGCAGCTTCTGGACATGATCCGCGACGATCTACTGGTGCTGGGATCATCTATTCATGCCAGGACTGAAGAAAACAATCTGGGCGAGGCGGTCATCGAGGCTAACAGCGGCGAGTAGTCTACTTTAGTTTTTATGTCTTGTACTGTGTCCTCTCTGTTTTATTGCTAGTCCCTCTCTAGCTTGTAACCCAAACTTCTTTTCCTCTTAATTGAATGGGCAGAACACCTGCCATATTTGCTTCAAAAAAAAAAATGTGCAAGGGTCTGAATCGTTGCTACTCAAGAGTCCCGATTTGCTACTCAAGAGTTCCGCTCTAATCGGAGCAGATTTCTCATGCTAGCCGCTCCACCGAACGAATAGAATCGGAAGAAAACATTGGCTACACCGTTTCTAGTTGAGGTCTTGGACTCCACATGAATCGTTGCATGCAGGCAGACGGCCAGAGGCTTGATGTCGTATTGGTCGGACTGTTTGGGTTCTCAAGTTCATGCAGAAGAAGAGGGACGCCGGATCCTCCATAGCTTCTTCCGTCATTAGGTGGCATACCATTCTCACACGAGTAAATATCACAAGTGCTTAGGAATAGATTCACCTCGTCTCTCATTGCCTTCTCTCTTTCTCTTGTAGTTGGACCACTTGGATTTGTAGATGGAGGTGAAGTTATGATGGTGATGTCTGAGCTACCCATCTTATACTTTTCCCGGTCGTAAAGAAATTTACTTTCTGACATTTCATGAAATAAGAGTTCAAATCTTGGATGGGACAATGATGAAAAGTGTAGACTATTTTATTGTAAACCTCAGAAATAAAAACATGGAAAACATATATATATGCATAATTTTTTTCAGATATATGCATAATGGGAATATACATGGAAAATATATATATGCATAATGGGATTTTAAATCTCGAGTTCTTGTGCCGGCACCGGCTGAATATCGCCATCATATTCCACGAGTGTACCAGTGATGACAATGCCTACCCGAGATGCAAACTTCAGAAACAGGACCATTGTGTACATTGTCTTCTTCTAGTCCTTCAACCAAATGATTCCGACGCAAGTTGGCATTACAACACCAATATATACACCGACATGTAAAAAGTAACTCCAACAAATGTCTTTTCGCCGACATCTCGACAGTGCACCTCACGGCATCCTTTTTATTTTTGGACCGGGTTTGGCTCCTCTATATAACAATTTCTCGGAAAGCGTTCTCTCTCACGTCCCCTTTCCCCTCCGTCTACAGTAGAGAGCAAGGCGGAAAGGCGAAAAGGGAGAGTTCCTTGTTCTGGTGCTCCGCCGACGGCCAGATCGGCGGTTCTCTCCCTCTCCGGCCGTCCGTGCGGCGGTGGGGGAGTGGAGGGACCTCCGATCTGTGCCCGAGGCTTGTAGCTAGTAGGTTTAGGGTTAGGTTTCCTGTCGGCGCGGCTTGGGTGGAGGTGGCGGCGGCGGCGTGGTATAAGTGTGCTGGAGCTCGATCTCCACCCCGGCGGTGCTCTGCGGAGCAGTGTCGGCGAGCTCCAGGCGTAGTTCCCTCCCGGTTCGGCGGATCCGGTGAGGTTTTGTGCTCCGAGGGCGGTCGTCGTGGCGGGGGTGACGGCAGCCTTGTGGAGTTTTGGTCCCTCGCCCCCTCTTTCGTCTTGGTGTGGCTCCTCCTGGCCATGTCATGGGGGTGCTGGGGGTGGTGCGGCGGGGAGCTAGCGCTTGGCGCTGGCTGTCCCCTCTGCCTGTACAGGAGTGGCTTCAGCGGGATTTTGGAGTTCTCCGCCGTCTTCAGGTTCGTCTTGCTCCTTCCTTCTCCGGCCGGCCGTGGTGGCGAGGGGTGTTGGTGCGGTCAAGGCGCTTCTTCGGCGGTGGCTCCGGCAGGCCTTGTTCGAACTCAGTGCAGGGAAAGTTGGATGAAGGGTGGAAGCAGGGTGGAGGCGCCATGGCTGTATTCTTTCAGCGTTCTTCGGTCCCGTTGCTTGCGGCGGGCGGCTCCTGCGGCCTTCTTCATGAGTGTGGTGCCTTCTTCCCAAGGTTGGTGGCGACCTGGGACCTTCTTCTTCGGCGTCTCGTCGGCGACGAGGTTCTGCTCCAGGCGTTCTGGTGGTTCAGCGTTCAGCCTCTGTGGTTCTTCAGGCTTCGCTGTTGTACTGGGTTTCTTGGCTCTGTTCGTCTGCGTTTTCCTGAGCTTTTTTAGTTTGTGTTGTACTCTGTTTTGAGAACGCAGTGTTGATCCCTTCAAAAAAAAAAAATTCTCCCTTATGGTTCCACACACAGATAAAATCCAATAAAAATCGGTGAACTTAAGGTTTTTATTTCTTCTGAAAAATATCTACCAAAGAAAAACTGAAACTTATAGTACTTCCTCCGTCCCAAAAAGGATGTTATAGATTTGTCTAAATTTGGATGTATCTAGACATGATTTAGTGGCTAGATACATCCAAATTTAGACAAATTTGTGACATCCTTTTTAGGACGGAGGGAGTAGTAAAATGCAAATGGAGAAGAACGACAATAATACATAACATAAAATGATTTAAAATCGTCACGGGCGCTCATCGAATCGAAGTTTCAAAAATAAAATAGCCGTCGACGCGGCAAATTGTCTGATTGGCCAGACAACATCACCTCCGGATAAGACGGATAACCTCGTCGGCGTGCGGCGACGCAGCCAAACAAAGGAAAAAAAAAACAAGCACCGGACGGACCAGCAAGAAAGCTGCAGCTCGATCATGGCCATGTCCATCCTCGGCGCTCCGAAGCTCGCCGCGCCTCCACCGGCAGCGACGACGCATCCGGCGACTGGGCGGACCTCCTCCTCGCTGCACTTCCACCTCGCCAACGCCGGCGCCGCCGCGCTGGTCGCCGCCTCGCTCCTCACTGCCGACCCGGCCCTGGCGTTCAGGGTGAGTCTCTCAAGTCGAGTTTGCGTACAATACAAGATCAGGGGGGGAGGCGGCGCTAATGGCGTCTGTTGGTGAGTGTATGTGGATGCAGGGCGGCGGGCCGTACGGGCAGCAGGTGACGCGGGGGCAGGACCTCACCGGCAAGGACTTCAGCGGCCAGACGCTCATCAAGCAGGACTTCAAGACAGTACGCACCTCCTCTACAGCTCTACTTCCAGAACAGAGATGTTCAGACTTCATAGTGTTTCTTTCCGGTGACTTTTTCTGAATTTGTGTTCTTCTTGCTGTAGTCCATACTGCGGCAGGCCAACTTCAAAGGCGCCAACCTGCTCGGCACCAGCTTCTTCGACACCGATCTCACAGGTACCATGATCTCCTCTGTTCCTGATCTTTTCTCACTGGCCGGTCAAATGCCAAGTTCTGAAACAATGAGTGATATTTATTTTTTTGGCTGTTTGATGGTGCACTCAGGTGCCGATCTCTCAGACACCGACCTCAGAAACGCCGACTTCTAGCTGGCAAATGTGACCAAGGTACATTAGTATAGGTAGACCGGACTGCAAAGCATAATATCTCGTCGTTTAGGTACAGAGATTGTACAGGTCCGAAATTTGATGGAATCGTTCATTCAGTTCACTGACCATCACACATATATAAATTGTTCACTTGTTTCTGCCTGGCCATCAAAGAATCAAACAAGTACCTTCAGAGACCAAATTAGGAAAATAACTAAAGCAGAGTTGTATTGGTTTTGCATCAATCTTGTGATCTGGGTCGTTGCCTTTGTTTCGTTCTGCAGGTGAATTTAACAAATGCTAACTTGGAAGGGGCACTTGTGACTGGGAACACTTCTTTCAAAGGTTCCAACATATATGGGGCAGGCAAGTGTTTCTTCTTTCCTGTCCTTTTTCTATCAATTTTCTTTATTTTTTTAATGGAACTTTCTGACGATCCACCAAACTTTATTGCTCTGACCAGTTTGGAATCAAATATCAACATATTTGGATTAGATTGTGGTGTGGTGGATGCCATGTTGAGTACATCTTAAACCCTCCTGTGTTAGTATAAAAGCTGTTCCATGTAATCTAGACCAGAATGAGCAAAAAATGTATTCGAACAGCTTCACTTCAGCTAAAAATCTAGGAATAGTCTTTGCAGCAGATTCAATTTTATTCGGTTATTGTGCTGTAGAATTACCAAAACATCTTATTTATTTTTTCTGCCGCCTTCAGATTTTACCGATGTTCCACTGCGAGATGATCAGCGGGACTACCTCTGCAAAATTGCTGATGGGTGAGGAGGAAACCAATGTCGATATGCAGGAACATGTCATCCATTCTCTAAACCTCTTGTTTTCCATTTGCGTCCTTGTGTGATGACATGGTTCTTGCTTACTAATTTTCGCAACTGTTGTGGGGCAGGGTAAATACAACTACCGGAAACGCCACAAAGGAGACTCTCTTCTGCAAATAATGAACAAGAATAAAGGAGAACAGAGAGACTAGAAACCTCAGAGGCTGACTTTGTTCTTGAATAGTACTGGCAGTTTTTCCTTTACATGTAAAGAAAATATATCAGAGCAATGGTTGCAGAAAAATCAAGTGTTTAGTATTAGCCGGCAATTCGTTGTTTTTCACCAAAGTTTGGGTACCTGCAGAACTGAAACAGTAAGTGTACCAAGAAAAAAAATTAGGACGCATGGATCATATAAATAATGAATTGTACCAAGCCACAACTACCACACAAACAAAATAAACTCTGAAAATGTCAGGACTAAACGATAAATCATGACTTATTTAGCAACATAGATACACGGAGATGATATTCATCTCTGTTCTCGGTGTGCACTAACACACAGGATTTGGAATTTAGATATCCGTTCTTAACATAGAGCCTATACTATAGGCGCCAAACACACAAGAACTTACTTATTCTAGTGGTAAATGCTACAACAGCAATAGAGGCGCTTTTCAGTTTCCTTTAAGATATGCATCTTTCCTTTAAGATATGCATCTCCTCCAAATCTTGCTACGATGCCATGTTTCAATGGGCGATCGAGTCGAGATCTTGGAAGTTGAATTGGAAAACGTGGGCACCGCCTAGGGTGAAATTCTTTGTCTGGTTGGCATGCCTGGATCGATGTTGGACGGGCGAGAGACTAGCACGTCGTGGCCTGCCGCACAATGCGAATTGCCCATTATGTGATCAGGCGGTGGAGTCGATGCCCCCACATTCTTACAGGATGCTCCTTTTCACGAACGTTGTGGGATGAGGTTCTATCTTGGATCCGATCGACATCTAGACCGCCAGTTGTGGAAGACGACTTCGTGGATTGGTGGTCGGTTGTCCTCCGCTCCACCCCCCGCGCGCTGCGCAAGGGCACCTCTTCGGTGATCATGCTCACGGCATGGTGGATTTGGAACAACGCAACGCGATCGTCTTCGACAACGCACGACCCTCGGTTGGCGCTTTGATGGAAACCATCAAGACCGAGGCTCGTTCTTGGGTGAGCGCAGGGGCCTATGGCCTCGGCCACCTGCTCCCCTAGTTTAGGTCGCTGGGTTGAGTTGTATGGTGTGGGGTGGCCACTTCTAGTGGCTTGTATATAAACCTTCTTTTCTATCAATGCATCAAAACGCAATGCTTTTTGCGTTTTCGCGAAAAAATGCATCTCTGATTCCATGTAGCTTGGCAGCCACCTCCAGCATGTTGTTACGTTCACCCGGAGATGGCTTGGTGCAGTAAAGGCCAACGTTTAGCATAGATATCAAAGAGCGTACACATTTTTCCTTCAAGGTTGTTGGAATTTCGTGGCAAAGCTCCAACTCATGTAGGAGCTGGGGATTGACAATCTCCAATACCCTGTCAGGGAAGTTTGTCTCTGTAAACGTCTCAATGTTCAGTACTTCAGTCCATCCTTAAAAATATCATCGGTTGGCCTTCTTCGAAGGAATATCTCGAGGAGGACGACACCAAAGCTGTAAACATGCGTGATAGTTGAAACTTGAACATCCATAAACATCCGTGCAGCTCACTGGAGTGCCCAAAGACCTGCGCTAGGTGGACAGGCTCATAGCCGGGACGACCATGGTGGGCAGACCGTTGGTGGTGGACGAGCTATCCCTGCTCAAGCCTCCGGTCCGCATTTCCCATAAAGCATAAAAAACTTTCTCTTACCATGGATTCCTACACTAGTGTGACAGACTGAACTTTCTTGCTTGTAGAAGTAGAATAGAGCCACTGAATGTTTAGTGTGTTTCTGGCCACCATTTTGAATTTTTATTCTCTTGCTGCAGTCGAATACTGGGGCAGACCAACTTCAAAGGTGCCAACCTGCTCGGCGACAGCTTCTTCGACACCAAGCTCACAGGTAGCCTACTCATCTTCATATGTACTTGATCTTCTCTCACTGGTCGGCCGGTTCCAAGTGTCAAGCTCAGAATTAAGATGCTTGCACACTGTCAAGTGTCAAGCTCTGAACATCGAGTAATATACTTTTCAGCTGTTCAGAGCTACCTGTGATATGGTCTTAGCCAAAGACAAACTTTTTGGCTGGTCTGAACAGGTTCCCATCTCTTCGACGCCGACCTCTCGCTGGCAAATGTAGCAAAGGTACATCACTAGCTAGATAGCATGGTTATCAGAGTTGTTTAGGTTCAGAATAATCACTAACATAACATGCTTGTGCTGGTCTGAATTTTTGTGGAAATCATCTACTGTGTCAGGTTACATACTCTGTTGTTTCTCTCTGATGATCAAATGAAGCAAGTAGCTCACAGACACCAATTTGGACTGTCACTGGAGTAGAACTGAAATAGAATTGAGCATTATTGGTGTATCTCTGTAATTATGCAATATGGTTCTGCAGTAGTCTTGTGATTTGGATTGCCTCTGTTTTATATTCTACAAATATGCAGGTAAATCTGACGAATCCCAACTTGGAAGGGGCACTGGTGACTGGGAACACTTCCTTCAAAGGTTCTAAAATATATGGGGCAGGCAAACGTTTCTTGTTTCCTGTCCCTTTTTTACCGGTTTCTGATTGTCATGTTGAACTCTATTACTCTGACCAAACTGTCTTAACTCATTACATATTTGGGTTTAGATTATGGTGCTCATATTCAGAACACCCTAAAACCTTTTGTGCTCGTGCATATATTTTTCTATGCGTTCCGGATCAAAATAAGAAAAAGAAAAGATAAATTGACCAGCTTCAGTTCAGTCGAAACCAAGTAATGGGATTGCATTGTATAAATTTTGAGTTAGTTCCTGTCTCATTGCATCACCAGAATTTCTCTTTTTCACCTCTCCAGATTTTACTGATGTTCCACTACGAGGCGATCAGCAGGACTACCTCTTCAAAATTGCTGGCAGACAAAGAAAACAAATGTTCATATGGAGGAACTTGTCATCCATTCTCCTAATTTCTCTTGTTACCCACTTTCACTTTGTGTGATGACATTGTTGTTGGTAACTTGTTCAACCGTTGTGCTCAAGGATAAATACAACTACCGGAAACGCCACAAAGGAGACTCTATTGTGCAAACAATGAACATGAATGAAGGGGAATGAGGAGGCTAGAGAGTTCAAAGGCTGATTTCGTTCTTGAATAGTGACGCTATTTATTCTTGATTTCTCTTACCTCGACGGAGTTCCCAGAACATGTAAAGAAAATAAAGCACCGGTTAAAGGTTAACTTTAGCCAAGTGTTTACTTCGGCCTGCCAGGCATGTTTAGTCAAAAGTTAATTTTGCCAGAGTTTGGGTACGATATCTGCAACCGCAATAGCAAAAAAATAAAGAAAAATCTAGACACGGGCTTTAACCGCGTCGCACTCTCGATGCCGGAGTTGCTGTACCCCTATTACTCCTTCTAATGCAATCGACACCCAAAAGCTTTTTACGTGTTCCAGAAAAAATAAAGCATGGATCATATAAATAATGAACTGTACCAAGTCACAACTACCACATAAACCAAATAAACAATCAGTATTAATCAATAAAATAATAACTTATTTGGTAACATTGATACCTGAAAATGATATTCATATATTTTTCAGCGTGCACTATCTAGCTGATGTCGTAACACATAGGGTTAATTTGGATTTCGTAAGCACCGGTCGTACAACAACTAACTTACTGAGGTAGCTAATGCCACTGAAGCAACAAAGGTGATTCTTCAGTTTCCTCTGGGATATGCATCTTTGATGCCATGTAGCTTGGCAGCGACCTCCTGCATGTTGGTGCGTTCACCTGGAGAGGCCTTGGTGCAGCAAAGGCCAATGCTTATCATAGACAACAAAGAGCGTACACGTTCTTCCTTCGAGGTTGTTGGAGTTTCTTGGCAAAGCTCTACCTCTTGTATCAGTTGAGGATCGACAATCTTCATTACCCTATCAGGGAAGTTGTTTTCTGTAAACTTTACCATGCTCAATCCATCATTAAACATGTCATCAGTTGGCCTTCTACGAAGCAATATTTCGAGAAGGACGATACCGAAGCTGTAAACATCTGCAGCAGTTGAAACTTGACCACCCCCAGCATGTTCTACAGATATCATGAATGAAAGCAAAACTTGAATTCTCTTTCATTGGTTAACATAGATGCCAAAAATATAAATACATCTATGGATATAAAAAGGCCATTACCCGGTGCAATGTATCCGATCGTTCCCATTAATCCAACCGAAGAAGAGTTTGCGTTACCATGAGATGATGTCATGGAAACAACTTTGAAACTTGCCAAACCAAAGTCTCCAACATGAGCTGTCATATTGTCATCCAAAAGAATATTGCTAGGCTTCAAATCACAATGAACCATTGTTCTTTCGTTGTTATGGTGTAGGTACTCCAATGCATCTGCTATATCAACCACAATGCTTATCCTTTGAGCCATTGTAATAAGGTTCAAATTTGTTGAGCCTTCGTAGTCTCGATTTGAGTATAATAGTTTATGTAAGTCTCCTCGTGGCATTAGCTCAAACACTAGTGCTTTGAAATCATTACCATTAGAATCAATACTTGAGCACACTGTTAGGATAGGGACTAGATTACGGTGCCGCACATTTCTCAATGCATTACATTCATCAATGAAGCTCTTTGTTGCTCCTCTTGTTTCAAGGTTGAATACTTTTACTGCAACCTCATTTTCCACTTCAACTAGTTTTCCTTGATACACAGAACTATGTCTCCCTCTGCCAATTAAGTTTGATGTTGAGAATCCTTGTGTTGCTCTGGCTATATCATTGAAAGAAACTTTGGGAATTTTTGTAGAAAATGATGGCAACGATATGGATTTGCTCTTTTGTTTTCCTCTCCGGAGAAATAACCCAAATATGACCATAGCAAGTAACACCATAGTTGCTATTGGGACAACTACTTTGAGAACTAAATATTCCTTATGTCTTGTTGATTTTGAAGGCATATATGAACATTTTGGTATGTGTAACTCCAAGATGCCTCCACAAAGCCCTTGGTTTCCATCAATCCTCACAGCAGTTGCATTCTTGAAGATCCCTTTGGTTGGAACCTCACCATGAAGATGGTTGAATGACAAATCTAGTTTCTCCAAATATTGCAGGTTGCCAAAATATGTTGGTATTGGCCCGGTTAAGTTATTTTTAGAAAAGTTCACAAATGTTAAGCCAATTATTTTTCCTAGTGAAGTGGGAATGCTTCCGCTGAAAGTATTCGAGTCAAACCCAATGTATACTAAACTTTCACAATCACTGAGAGTTTCTGGAATATCTCCAGAAAACATATTTGATGAAATGAGAAATTTTATGAGTTGTTTGGCATTACCAACATTGTTAGGAAGTTTCCCCTCGAGGCTATTGAATGATAAATCTATTGAAATTATTGATGGGATTGTGAAGATCTCCGTTGGAACAACACCATGAAGGTTGTTTTCAAAAATTTCTAACTCGCGAAGCATTGTAAATTTTTCAAAGCTAGGTGGAATGTTTCCAATGAACTGGTTTGAATTTAGATGGAGCACTCCCAATTGAGACAAATTTGACAAGGACGACGGAATGTCCCCTGTAAATAAATTGGTCCCTAAACGTATTATTTGTAAACATTTGAGAGTTCCAATCCACTCTGGAAGCACACCAGTAAAGTGGTTCCCCGCTAATGACACAACAATCAGGTTGTGAAGGTTTGCTATGCCGGAAGGAAAATCTCCTGAAAGGTTATTTTCGTTTAAGTACAGTAGCTGGAGCTGACTCGAAAGGTTACCTAATGAACTTGGTACACGCCCTGATAGGCGATTCCAACCCATTGAAAAAATTTGTAGCTCCGTGCAATTTCCTAAGCTGTCCAAGAAATTCCAGTCTACATGTCTATGTGTATGGAGTTGATTTTGTTGAAGATTCAACCATGTGAGCTTGGTAAGTTTTCCAATCATGATTGGTACAGATCCTGTGAAGTTGTTTCTCGACAAATCGATTCGGCCTAGATTGGAAGAATTAGTGAATGAACTAGGAATGGGTCCGAGAAAGAAGTTACCACCTAATGCAAGTGTTTCGAGGTTGGGCAGGAAGGTACATAGATTTGAGGGTACCTCTCCACTTAGACTATTTAGAGCAAGACCAAGAGTTATGAGATTAGAGAGGTTCAATATGGCTTGTGGGAACGTTCCTACCAACTGATTGACACTTCCTTGCAAGTACTGCAAACTATACAAATTTGCAATCTCACTCGGTATGTTTCCCTTTTATGATTAAACTTGAAGATAATGGTAGTTAGTGTTGTGATATTGGAAAGGGAAGCTGGGATGGTGCCGGTAAGGTTATTATCCCAAACCTCGAGCACCTTAAGACGAGGAGGCAAATCGGCAGGAAATTGGCCAACTAGATTGTTATTTGCAACATCTAGGACCATGAGTTTAGAGCAGTTACCGAAACTCGGCATCATTCCTTGTAGTGTATTGTTGTTCAAGTGCAAGGTTTGGAGGCGACGCAAATGACCGAGGGAGGGTGGAATCTCCCCAGTCAGTGTGTTTTCCGTCAGGGTTAGAGACCGCAGGAATGACAAGTTGCCAAGCGAAGGAGAGATGTGTCCTACTAAACCTCGACTTGTAAGGTCTAGAGAAGCTACACGAGGCGGATCCCTCACGCTGCACAGAACACCTTCCCAATTGCAAAAGTGGGTGCTATCATTCCAGGATAAAAGGATTTGGTGCGGGTCGAGACTGATCGCGTCCTTGAATGCAAGCAGCGACAACCAGTCTGTCATGTTTCCGTGCAAGGAGGAGCTGCAGACAACGGCATGTGCACCGCAAGCCACCAATACCAAGAGAAGTAACTGGCCATTTGCAGTATTACCATCCATGGCCGGGTAGCTGTGCATGTTGCTCGAATTAGATCTTCAGTAGTCTCTGTATGTAGACGGATACATAAGAACAAGGACCATTTTAAATATTTTCTAACTAGTACATATGTTAGCAGATACTAGATATATTCATTACTGGCCATGCATGTTGGAAAAACAAAAGAGTCACATCGCTAATGTGGGGTCACTGGCGTTTAATTTTCCCCGAGTCATCCCACACGGTCAAGTTTATCCAAGTGTACCTCCATATATGGGACCATGGATGTTTTGCTATAGAGTAGCTCGATGAATGCCGGAAAGTTTAAATAAACCCCGACCTCCATGTAACTTGGTTTTTTATTAATTTATGTCGAAAAATTCATTAGAATAATCGTACGTGTAGATAATATCGACATCTACCGGTGTGATAATGTTTAATCCAAATTCATATTGCTTTAGGCTGGGGCAAAAAGAAAAATCTAAACAAAATTTAATGTTTTTTAAAACTATGTACTCGCATGATACGGATGATCCACCCATTTGACCTTTTTCCAAGTTTAAAATGCACGAGTTTTAAATTGAAATTTTAAACACTTACAGATCATATCACTATCTATATGTAGGATTTTCCTGAATCTTTTGAAACTTAAAAAATGTAAAACAAAATTAACAAGCGAGCTGCATGCACTCACGCTGCAAAACGCCTCTCTCTATGAATACATGCTGCTCGAGTTAGATCTTACCACCGTCCGGTTTATGAGTATGCACAATATAAGGACCACACGTAGAGTTTTCTATATTCTTGAATATAAGACGTCCTAACAGTCAGAGTTTATATATGATTCTACTACCAGATAAGTATCAGGCACGCATGCAAGATTCGATCACGTACCTGGGGATTTTTTTCTCCTTTTCGTTTCCGGGGCAAGAGCTTAGAGAGGCATTGAGAGACCACAACATGTGGGTTTGGAGCGTGGAGTGTTTGGTTCACCTCCACCGCAGCCGCTTTAATATATAGACCCGGCGTCGACATTGGAGGTGCCCTCCGGACACAACCCTCCACTCCCAACCACCAACCACCAAGCACAAACCACCAACCACTTTAAATTTAGACTAAATTTAAAGTACAATAAATTTAGACTATATGGCTGATGGAGACCGCACAATAAATTTTGAAAATTTGACTCACTCAAAGGGCTCTCTAGCTGTTGGGGGGTGACACCTTCACGCCCCAGTCCCTAGCTCAGCTGGCCCCCTCCCTACCTTCCTCTCCCACCGAGGTTGTCGTTGGCCGATGCCATGGTGGAGGCGAGCCTTGCCATCGACGGGGTGGATATCCTCCGCATGCCACTCCGGGTGAGTGAGGCTGCAACCAGCCGGCATCCGATTACGCTTCCACGACCTCGTCTTCCAGCGCATGAGGGTGGAGTGCTTTGGCTCCACGTCGGCGGATCTTGGTGTTCATCGGAGCTTATTACTCGTATCCGTTCGGGTGCGCCTAAGGCTACGCATGGGTCTCAAGTGGATTCATCAAGTCATACTCTTGGCTTATTGATCAAAGGTGGCGCGTAGGTTTGTGACGTCTCTGGCTTTCAGTATGTCCTCCACGGCTCCACCGGTATTAGGGTTTAGGGTTTATGTTCTTAGCCCGTAGAAGGACGATGACTTTGGGGGCTTTGTTATCAAGTATGATGCACTCCGGTGAGTCACTAGATTCTTGATGAGGCAATATCGACGTGTGCATGTGTTGTTCCCGTGTTGATGGTAGTTGCACCAATCTCTTAGTTGCGGACGAAAAATCCAAAGATCGATCTATGTTTGGACTCTCCATCATCGGCACACATGTGGGATTCCTTCCATAAAAGCTTAGCCTAAGACTTATTTACTTTTCGTTTTGTTCCGGTGTTGTATCATACGGTTAATTAGTGGGAGTCTGATGATCTGGATTCTCGTGGGGTTGCTTTTCTTTCGTTTAGTAGGCCCGACCTGTGCGACTCTTTTTATTTTGGCTTTGGCCGTATCATGTTTGCTTCTCCTATATCAATATAAAAGGCAAAGCTTTGCCTTGTTTCAAAAAAAGATATAGTTGCTCTCACAGTCATACAGGCTCGGATTTGTTTTATTTGTTTTTTCCGTTGGTCCAACTTGGTTAGTTTTGAAATAACGAAAAAAAAATTAGCTGTGCTAGCTGCTGCTAATCAGGTATCCGTCCACTCTGAAATGCTAATGCATTAGACTTTCGCCGCTCTCGTGTCTAGAAGACTAGCAGTGGTGTTATTGACTGAGTCATCGATGTTTTATTTACCATTGTAGTCGAAAATCCGTAGCAGCACCCGAGCTCCAGTGCACTCGGTTTTTGAAATTTTGAAAATCGAACTTTTTCGCTTCCAAAATTCTGAAAAAATTTACACACATACGTATACATATTCCGCAAGTACGCCAGAAATTTCGTAAAGAAATTCGTTATATTCTGGGCTAGGCAA
Source organism: Poa pratensis (assembly GCA_947311845.1). Classification (NCBI taxonomy): domain Eukaryota; kingdom Viridiplantae; phylum Streptophyta; class Magnoliopsida; order Poales; family Poaceae; genus Poa; species Poa pratensis. The sequence continues at coordinate 84,960,179 of CAMZMU010000038.1, read as the reverse complement.
AAAAGAGAAATTTCTGACAGATTCGTCACACTTTATACACTATACACTGACTAGAATTTTGTTTTTTTTATATAGCTCGGAATACGACGTTTTTTGCACCGAAAAACAGCACGCACGTAAGAAACATGCATATGTATCATAGGAATTTTTTTCAGAATATTTTGAAACACAAATTTAAAATTTTCAAATTTTCAAAATATAGAGAGCATTGGTGCTCGAGAGCTGCAAATCCACTCTCACTCATATATTATGAGTAGTAGGTCAATTAAAACGTGGCTCAGTAGTCCATATTTTTTACCGACATAGCCAGCGCATTTGTTCCACCATTGACTACCAGAAGTTCATGGCCATGGCCATGCATCTGACGCTCCGAAGGCGACTTCGATTGGTGCTTGTGGTTATTTGATCGATACGTGCAAGTGACCGATCGATGTGATCAAGTCTCGAGTTCTTGCAGTGATTAAGCTCTGACTGAACTCTCTAGCATGTACCGATTGAACTGAATTATAAGTGGGACAATGGGATCCCATACACATCCTTATTTATACATGAAAAGCCAATGTAATTTATAAGGTAATTGTTTTGGTGATAAACTAGTAGATGAAAAGCTAAAATGTACAGTAACTGAAAAGATATTTATTGCGCAGCCAAGCGATCGAGAGCACAATCTCGGATAAATTCGTATACTAGTCTCACCACATTTCAATCGTTGCTTGTCTCGTACTACAGTAACTGCGTAAAGCTTAGTATAAAAGATACTAGCTAACTAGGATGTATTGCTAGGAAAATATCTTCATGGCTCGTAGTCGAGATGGTAGATCAACCTCCAAGAGAATGGAGGAGGGATTTGAGTCGTGATGCACTCGCATCTCCATAGTCTCCAAGTCAAGGATAAACAGAAGAGCACGACAACTTGAGCCCGGACCATAACGAAAGGTCCACCAAGACTGATTTGTGGATATACCGACCGCAGCTTCACTTCCGTGTCGATCGCCATGGCCACTGATGTCCAATCTCCACTTGGGAGCTGATGCCAGAGACTGATATACTGAAACCTTCCGCGGCCAAAATACAGAGTAGATGTGACGCCAGGTGGAGACCTCCTTTGAAGTTGGCGACGGGTCCGGGCAGAGGTATCTTTCCACACTGCACTGCTCGATAAGGAGGTCATTCGCGGAGCGCGACATGTGAGGGGTTAGATGATCATCCAGAAACGACATGGCGAGGGGCGTGGCCATGGGGTGGATCGGAGAGAGCCGTGACGACGGATTGGCTTTGTTGTCTTGGGTGTCGTTCAGGTAGGCGAGAGAATGCACGGGGGCACGATCCCTCCTCCTTGTTGGGTGACGCGACGGATGAAGGACGGACTGAGGGAGGTGGCGGCGGCGCCGCGGTCAAAGGTGCGGATGTCGGAGCGTGCGACGATCTCGAGCAGTAGTTCTGCCGGAGCGTCCACTCGATCGCCGCCGGAGCCACCGGTGTGCACTGTGCACGCGTTTTGCCGTTGGCGTTTCCACGCCGCCATCGCGAGTTGTAGTCGTGGAAGACCAGGCTAATTAGTCGATCTGATGCGGCGAATCTATGTTTGTGGCCGACTGCTTTTGTGTATATAGGCTGGAAACGCGATTTGAGTTCGCGCGACAGATGGGAATCGCTACCATATACGATTGGATCAACCAAAATAGCAAGCCAAACACGATGGTGCAGTATATAGTTAACACGTACGAGCAAACAGAGATTACATCGTGTTTGTGCGTTACGGATATAGTACTTCATACGAGACCTGAGCTAATGTCTATCTCTAACAGCGTATCTTTAATTTATTTTTGATTTCACAAAAATCACGGTATTTTAAGTTTAAGAAAAATCAAACAAATATCGTAAGTGTAGATAATGTCTATCTCTCACAGCGTGCAAAATCGCAACGCAAAATTCGCATCATGATAGGCTACACGAAAATGAAGAACCAGCCAAATTTTAATGAGTTTCAAAATATGTACTCACTCGATTGGATCTACTCACTCCGTTCCAAATTACTTTTCTTTCATTTGTACACATGTGTATGTATCTAGACATGTTACAAGTATAAATACATCCACATGTGCACAAATGGAAGACAAGTAATCACTACCGGAATCTGGAGATTTGCCGTGCGGCCATTTTGCACGGCAAAGGGTATGCGGAACACGGCAAAGCCTTTGCCGTGCTCAGCTGCACGGCAAACGCCACACGGCCTAATAAGCGTCGGTAAAGGATATTTGCCGTGTTCTTTCGCAAAACAGCACGGCAAAGTGGTTTGCCGTGATCCAAGCGTGTACCTCACGGCACATATCTGTCAGACGTGGTCAACCCTCAGCCCTGGTCTTTGCCGTGTGCCAAATGTGTGCCGTGCGGCATTTCTTTGCCGTGCGCCCACTGTGTGCCGTGACACGGTTCTGTGCCGTGCGTCTGGAGAAAAAGAGCCACGGCAAACCTCCGGTCTCTGCCGTGCGCCTGGAGAAAAGGTGACACGGCAAGCCTCCCGTCTTTGCCGTGTTCCACTGCCGAATATCACGGCAAAGCCATTGTCTGTGCCGTGTGCTCTACCGGAAACGGCACGGCACATCTCAGTGGCCGGAATCTGGTGTCGCCCTTTGCCGTGCACCAAAACATGCTGGACACGGCAAACTGACCATATGGTCATCCCCATGTTGCCAGGTCTCACAGGTGAGCGCCACGTGTGAGGTTTGCCGTGTGCAAACGCACGGCATAGGTCTTTGCCGTGTGCCTTAGCACGGCAAAGTGACCATATGACCCAGATTTTTGCTGTTTTTGCAAAAATCCCTGCATTTTACAGATAAAGCACAGAATAATAATTCTGACACAAATAATTCACATAATAATAGTGCTCCATAACATATATAAACAAGATCATCATAAGACTAAAATCAACACATAGTTCAAACTCCACAAACATAAGACTAAAATCAACATGAACTACACAAACATGAACTCCGCATAGTTCAAACTCCACATAGCTCCAACATAGTCTCAAACACCACATAGGCATCATATTCAACATAGCATCCACATGAACTCCGCGACGATGGACGGATGGCGAAGATGGACGTCATTGTTGATCCTCCTACAAGATCATACAAAAATCATGAGTTTGACAACTAAAATAGCTAAGTGTCAACGTCATGTGCATCATTAAACTAACAAGGTGGAAATGGCAAGTTTGACAACTAAAATACCTAAGTGTCAATGGCATAAGCATAGTTCAACTAACTAAGTGGAAATGGCAAGTTTGACAACTAAAATACCTAAGTGTCAATGGCATAAGCATAGTTCAACTAACTAAGTGGAAATGACAAGTTTGATTGGCTATGTCGCTCTAAGTGAGACATGAAGTAAGTTTTGAACGAGAGTGGTAGCAAGTTGAAATGGTAACTAACCTCTACTGGCCTTCCGGCGGCGGAGTAGGATCGTCCTACATGTTTGCAAAAAAATGATGAGTTCGACAACTAGGTGGAAATGGCATAGTCATGGCATTTTGACAAGTCATGCGAGCATACCCACGGGAGCCTCCGACAACGCTAGGGTTGGAGAATTGGGGCTGCCCCTCCGGATTGTCCTGGCCACCAAGCGGTGGCGCCATCGAGTGAGATCCACCCGCCGATCCAGGATTCACCTACAACATGAAAAAGTCTCGCATTACACAAGTAATTTAGTTACAACAATAAGATGGATAGAATGACAAGTTTGAGAACATACCCATGGGAACATCGGTGGAGGCGGTGGAGGGAACATCCCATGGCAACAGCCCCGTCCGCAGGAGAAAGGCGCTGCATCGTGCCATACATCCAATCCATCACCTGCCTCTGATGCTCCTGCTGCTGCCGCATCTGCTCCTGCTGCTGCCGCATCAGCTCCTCCTGCTGCCGGATCTGCTCCTGCTGCCGCTCCAGCTGCTGCTCATAGAGCACCTGTTTCTGCCGGAGCTCGTCGACAGCTAGACTCGAAACTCGTGGGCGGGTCTCCACAGCAGGCGCACCGGACGCCCTCCCACGGCGGACCTGGCGTAGAGACGGGACGGTGCGAGGGTCGATGGAGCCGTCACCTATCCACAAGCGGCCATTCGCCGCGCCTTGCCCCGCAAGCATGACAGCCTCGACGTCAAGTGGACTGGTGAGAGGGTCAGCTTCCTCACCGTTGCGCTCCTTGAACTTCTCCCTGTACCCCGTGCTCCGGAGCTCGGCGGTCTGGCTGATCCACATCGACCCTGTCTCAGGATCCGGCGTATCCCTGGTACGCATCTTTTCCCAAACGGCGAAGGGCGAGGGGTCTACGCCGGTCTTCAATTTCTGCAAAGATGGCACAAACATAGGTGAAAAGGAGACGATATTGCAAATGAGAGCACGAACATAGGTGGATTAAATAATGCATTTGCTCACCTCATTTTGTATGCATTGGGAGAGGCTGAGGTTGCCTTGGCGGTGTGTTCCACCCTTGTTCTCCGCCCGCTTTGCCTTTCCCTCCGTGTATCTTGAGATACTCCGGGCTAGTCCACCACGCTACCATCGCGACGTGGCAGGCCTTGTTGTTACCGACGTACGGAGGAGGCACCTACGTGCACAGAACACACATATTAATGATATTACACGGCGGTCAACAAAATCGATAATATAGAAATGATGCTACCTGCAGGTACTGCCATGGCTGCATCAAGATGTCCCGAGCACGCTTCTTGTCCAGCGCAATGTTCTTCTCGGCGTACCAAGTGCGGACAGAGTGCACGCGAGCCTCGTAGTGCATGTCCGTCACCATCTTAGAGGCCATCGTCAAAAGGATGGCCGCGCACCTGGCCTTGTCCTCCTCCCGACAGGTGAAGAAGTTCTACAAGCATGCACACATAGGTAAAATAGGGTCAAAGCCATTAGTGCAATCTCGGATTTATAGAATGATGAGAAGTCAAACAAACTTACCCAGAAATAGCCGAGTGTCTTAAGCGCCATGTTGCGGTACTCGCCATCGGGATCCTCCGCGAAACAGTAGTGCCTGAAAGTCCAAGCTACACTCCTGCGACCCTCTGGTTCGGTGACAATCCCTGGGAAGAACTTCGGAGACAACATCCAAGGATGCTCGCGTAGGTACGCTGTTCCTTCACTTTAGGAGGCTGGTACTCAAATGTCCTACACAATGAGAAAACCAAAATTAGTATAGTTAGCGGGTCAAAACACAATGAGAAGCTAAAATTGAACAAAAACAATAATAAGTACCTTTTTCCAACAGGCACGAGAAGACAGTTCTTGTAGGCGTAATATCGGGGATCGGGGAGTCCCGCCGCCCCCCGCTGATACACCGGCCTGGTCCGTGGCTCAGGGATATTCTCCTCAGTCTCAACCCAGTCCGCCGGTGGGTCCCACTGCAGCGTCGGGTCAAGCTCAAACCCGTCCTCCCCAGGTCCCTCCTCCTCCTGGCGCCCCTCGTCCTCCTCCTCGCTGCCATCCTCCTCGTCCTCCTCAGAAGCCTCCGCCAGCAGCTCGTCAGAATCCGGCAGCGACTCGCTCTCAGAGTCGGACTGCACCTCCGGGTGATCCTCGTCGGGCTGCTCCGGGTCGTACTCCGGGTCGTCCTCGTCGGGCTGCTCGGCAGGGGAGGACTCGGAGTCCTGGTAGGCCTCCGTCTCGTCCTCGTACCCCTCGCACGTGGAGGTGAGGGAGGAGGTGGAGGTGCCGAACTCGATCCCACAATGAGTGCCTTCACGCTGCCCACCTTTTTTGACAAGACCTTCTTCAATTTGTTTCCCCCCATGTTTCCTGCATTGACAAAAAATTAGGTTTCATCAGTATACATGATCCAAAATTAAGGTAAATAGATGAAGCAACAATGAGTAAAGCGAAAATGAATACAATTAGATGAAGTAGCGACAATTAAGGTAAATGGAGTATCGACAATGAGTTCTCACAAAATAAGCTAGGCTACAATCACTATTACATAGAGTAGCATTGACCTATTACATATAAGCTAGACTGGCAATTACTAATACATGTGTCCTCATCGCTATCAGTAGCCTGTGTCGAGATCATCGGGATCAATTACTAATTCTGCCAGCATACATCCACTCACGGTTCTGTCTCGGATCCATCCTTTAATCGGTACCAAAAAAGACATACACAATGCTTTCAGTTCAACATGTCACTGAATTTTAACAAAACCATTTTTTACGGCCAAATTTTATCTTTTACAACATGCAAGGGTTCACCTACACTTCTAATGGGTAGGGGTCTATCCCGCCCGAGTACGTGTAGATCGAGTCGTGTCCCATGTTCTAACCCCGACCCAAGACGGAATTTCGACAGCACCTCCCCGCTGTTCTTCAGAATACACGTCTCGAGCTTGTCAAGCCGAGAGGGTGTGCATCCGAAGACCCTCTCGGCTTGACAAGCTCGAGACGTGTATTCTGAAGAACAGCGGGAGGTGCTGCCGAAATTCCGTCTCAGGAAGGGGTAGAACATGGAACACGACCCGATCTACACGTACTCGACTGTCCAACAGGACAACCCGGAAGTGTTACGGTTATAAATATGCAAAGATGGACAATCCTGCATATTTATAAATTTGTAACCCTTCCGGATGGGATCTGACTCGGGTTACGCGACTCGACTGACTCGGTGATCTAGACCAAAATAAACCTATGCAGCAAGAGAGGCGAAAGATGTATACCCTAGAAGCGTGGTCGATCACCGTAGAAGGTCGGGGACGGAACAGGGGCACCGAGGCGGCCCTCCTCAGCTGGAGAAGAAGCCCTGTAAACTACGACATCTGAAAATCACAAAAAGAACATATATATAAGAACAGATGTACAACATAAATATCAGCTCCTAAATAAGAGACGGAGTATAAATAAGAAACCAAGTTTACGACTTTACGAGTTTACGACTTTACGACTTTACGACTTTACGAGTTTACGACTTTACGACTTTACGAGTTTACGACTTTACGACTTTACGACTTTAACGACTTTACGAGTTTACGACTTTACGACTTTACGAGTTTACGACTTTACGACTTTACGAGTTTACGACTTTACGACTTTACGAGTTTACGACTTTACGACTTTACGACTTTACGACTTTACGAGTTTACGACTTTACGACTTTACGACTTTACGACTTTACGACTTTACGAGTTTACGACTTTACGACTTTACGACTTTACGAGTTTACGACTTTACGAGTTTACGAGTTTACGACTAAATCTACTAATTCTAACCCTACCACTACCACTAACATTTACTAACAGTACCACTAACACTAAAACTACCACTAACATCTACTAACAGTACCACTAACACTCAATCTACTAAATCTACTAACATCTACTGCATCATCAGGCAGCAATCGATTCAGGAGCACGACATGATGAACATCTAACTTTGCTCTCACCTGCGGTTGCCGGTGAGGAGGCCAGAGGAGGCAGGGGCGGTGCGTACGGGCCAGTGGAGATGGGCGGTGTGACGGGCGCGGCGAGGTTGGTGGCCGCACGGGCGTGGGGAGGATGAGCTGGGGAGGGAGCACGGGCGAGGATGAGCTGGGAGGGGCGGTGTGATGGAGGGGCGGCGCGGCAGGGGCAGAGAGGAGGGAGGCGGCGCTGGGCTCGGGCAGCGTGGCCGGCGGCGGGGGCGCGGTCGGGGGCGGGTCGGGGGCTGGTGCGCGTCGAGGGAGAAGGGGGCCGGGAGGAGAAGGGGGCTAGGGGGCTGGGGAGCTGCGGCGGGGGGCCGGCGGCCGGACGGCGGCGATGCACGGGGTGGATGCGGAGGCAGGGGAGGCAGGGGCGGCCGGGGAGAGGAGGAGGAGGCAGGGAGGTAGGGGGGCCGCGGCGGGCCGGCGGCGGGGGGGCCGCGGGAGGCCGGCGGCGGGGGGGCGGCGGCGGGCGCGGCGCGGCGCGGGGTGGATGCGAGTGTGGAGGGCTGCGGGGGCACGAGGTGGAGAGGCTGGCATGTGCGGGCACGCGGGCACCTGAATTTATTTCAGGTTGCCTCTTTGCCGTGCGTTTTAAACGCGGAACACGGCAAAGATTCTTTGCCGTGCGCATTTAATCGCGGAGCACGGCAAAGCTCCTTTGCCGTGTGTTTTTTTGTTTCTGGGTTTTTCTTTTAATTCTTTTTCTTGTTTACTATTTTCATTTGCTTTTTTTTCCCCTTTTTGGGTAGAATGGCCAATATTTTTACTTGATACAAATTTGGACATAAAAATTTGAGAGCTAATATTTTTGGACATAAAATGAGAGCTAATATTTTTTGGACATAAAATGAGAGCTAAAAATTTGAGATTCTTCACAAAAAAACCATACTGGACATGCTTCTGTCGCTTTCTCTTCCTGCCCCTGCTGTGGTGAAGTCAAAGCCATAATGGACAATCTCACAGGTGTTGCAAAGTGCGTTGCCAGCAGAATTGACTTGTGAAGGGGACAGATCGACAGGTCAAAGGGGTAGATCGACAGGTTTGACTTTTTTCCAGCGGGTCTAGGGTTTCGACGTAGCGGGGTCCGAGCGTCGGAATCCCACCAAATCATGTTCCTCATGATTTCTCATGTTCCTATGGCCTAACCTAACACAACCAAGCAAAAAAGTCCACTGGGCTACCCCTTTCGACGCACGTCTATGGGGGTAGACGAAAACGTTAGGGTTTTTCCAGCGGATTCAGGGTTTCGCCGAAGGGGGCCCCGGAGCGTCGGAATCACACCAAAACTTGCATGGGTCCCTAATATATGTATAACAATGTGTTGGTAGGTTGTGGGAACCAAGATACGGCTCCGAGGTGCGACCCCCTTCACCGACCCCTATTACTCCGTACTAAGTTCCGGAACTTAGAGGTGAAAACTCCCGTGTCGGGTGCCGGGCACGGAATCATGCGACATACCACATGAAATGTTGGTTCCCCATGGTCCCATGTACCAACCTAACACAACCAAGCAAAAAAGTTCACGCGTCTACCCCCTCTCGGCGCCAGTCAAAGGGGTAGATCGACAGGTTTGACTTTTTTCCAGCGGGCGTAGGGTTTCGCCGTAGCGGGGTCCGGAGCGTCGGAATCACACCAAAACTTGCATGGGTCCCTAATATATGTATAACAATGTGTTGGTAGGTTGTGGGAACAAGATACGGCTCCGAGGTGCGACCCCCTTCACCGACCCCTATTACTCCGTACTAAGTTCCGGCACTTAGAGGTGAAAACTCCCGTGTCGGGTGCCGGGCACGGAATCATGCGACGGACCACATGAAATGTTGGTTCCCCATGGTCCTATGTACCAACCTAACACAACCAAGCAAAAAAGTTCACGCGTCTACCCCCTCTCGGCGCCGGTCAAAGGGGTAGATCGACAGGTTTGACTTTTTTCCAGCGGGCGTAGGGTTTCGCCGTAGCGGGGTCCGGAGCGTCGGAATCACACCAAAACTTGCATGGGTCCCTAATATATGTATAACAATGTGTTGGTAGGTTGTGGGAACCAAGATACGGCTCCGAGGTGCGACCCTTCACCGACCCCTATTACTCCGTACTAAGTTCCGGCACTTAGAGGTGAAAACTCCCGTGTCGGGTGCCGGGCACGGAATCATGCGACGGACCACATGAAATGTTGGTTCCCCATGGTCCTATGTACAAACCTAACACTACCAAGCAAAAAAGTTCACGCGTCTACCCCCTCTCGGCGCCGGTCAAAGGGGTAGATCGACAGGTTTGACTTTTTTCCAGCGGGCGTAGGGTTTCGCCGTAGCGGGGTCCGGAGCGTCGGAATCACACCAAAACTTGCATGGGTCCCTAATATATGTATAACAATGTGTTGGTAGGTTGTGGGAACCAAGATACGGCTCCGAGGTGCGACCCCCTTCACCGACCCCTATTACTCCGTACTAAGTTCCGGCACTTAGAGGTGAAAACTCCCGTGTCGGGTGCCGGGCACGGAATCATGCGACATACCACATGAAATGTTGGTTCCCCATGGTCCCATGTACCAACCTAACACAACCAAGCAAAAAAGTTCACGCGTCTACCCCCTCTCGGCGCCAGTCAAAGGGGTAGATCGACAGGTTTGACTTTTTTCCAGCGGGCGTAGGGTTTCGCCGTAGCGGGGTCCGGAGCGTAGGAATCACACCAAAACTTGCATGGGTCCCTAATATATGTATACAATGTGTTGGTAGGTTGTGGGAACCAAGATACGGCTCCGAGGTGCGACCCCCTTCACCGACCCCTATTACTCCGTAGTAAGTTCCGGCACTTAGAGGTGAAAACTCCCGTGTCGGGTGCCGGGCACGGAATCATGCGACATACCACATGAAATGTTGGTTCCCCATGGTCCCATGTACCAACCTAACACAACCAAGCAAAAAAGTTCACGCGTCTACCCCCTCTCGGCGCCGTCAAAGGGGTAGATCGACAGGTTTGACTTTTTTCCAGCGGGCGTAGGGTTTCGCCGTAGCGGGGTCCGGAGCGTCGGAATCACACCAAAACTTGCATGGGTCCCTAATATATGTATAACAATGTGTTGGTAGGTTGTGGGAACCAAGATACGGCTCCGAGGTGCGACCCCTTCACCGACCCCTATTACTCCGTACTAAGTTCCGGCACTTAGAGGTGAAAACTCCCGTGTCGGGTGCCGGGCACGGAATCATGCGACATACCACATGAAATGTTGGTTCCCCATGGTCCCATGTACCAACCTAACACAACCAAGCAAAAAAGTTCACGCGTCTACCCCCTCTCGGCGCCAGTCAAAGGGTAGATCGACAGGTTTGACTTTTTTCCAGCGGGCGTAGGGTTTCGCCGTAGCGGGGTCCGGAGCGTAATCACACCAAAACTTGCATGGGTCCCTAATATATGTATAACAATGTGTTGGTAGGTTGTGGGAACCAAGATACGGCTCCGAGGTGCGACCCCCTTCACCGACCCCTATTACTCCGTAGTAAGTTCCGGCACTTAGAGGTGAAAACTCCCGTGTCGGGTGCCGGGCACGGAATCATGCGACATACCACATGAAATGTTGGTTCCCCATGGTCCCATGTACCAACCTAACACAACCAAGCAAAAAAGTTCACGCGTCTACCCCCTCTCGGCGCCGTCAAAGGGGTAGATCGACAGGTTTGACTTTTTTCCAGCGGGCGTAGGGTTTCGCCGTAGCGGGGTCCGGAGCGTCGGAATCACACCAAAACTTGCATGGGTCCCTAATATATGTATAACAATGTGTTGGTAGGTTGTGGGAACCAAGATACGGCTCCGAGGTGCGACCCCCTTCACCGACCCCTATTACTCCGTACTAAGTTCCGGCACTTAGAGGTGAAAACTCCCGTGTCGGGTGCCGGGCACGGAATCATGCGACATACCACATGAAATGTTGGTTCCCCATGGTCCCATGTACCAACCTAACACAACCAAGCAAAAAAGTTCACGCGTCTACCCCCTCTCGGCGCCGGTCAAAGGGGTAGATCGACAGGTTTGACTTTTTTCCCGCGGTCTAGGGTTTCGCCGTAGCGGGGTCCGGAGCGTCGAATCACACCAAAACTTGCATGGGTCCCTAATATATGTATAAGAATGTGTTGGTAGGTTGTGGGAACCAAGATACGGCTCCGAGGTGCGACCCCTTCACCGACCCCTATTACTCGTACTAAGTTCCGGCACTTAGAGGTGAAAACTCCCGTGTCGGGTGCCGGGCACGGAATCATGCGACACCACATGAAATGTTGGTTCCCCATGGTCCTATGTACCAACCTAACACTACCAAGCAAAAAAGTTCACGCGTCTACCCCCTCTCGCGCCGGTCAAAGGGGTAGATCGACAGGTTTGACTTTTTTCCAGCGGGCGTAGGGTTTCGCCGTAGCGGGGTCCGGAGCGTCGGAATCACACCAAAACTTGCATGGGTCCCTAATATATGTATAACAATGTGTTGGTAGGTTGTGGGAACCAAGATACGGCTCCGAGGTGCGACCCCCTTCACCGACCCCTATTACTCCGTACTAAGTTCCGGCACTTAGGGTGAAAACTCCCGTGTCGGGTGCCGGGCACGGAATCATGCGACGGACCACATGAAATGTTGGTTCCCCATGGTCCTATGTACAACCTAACACAACCAAGCAAAAAAGTTCACGCGTCTACCCCTCTCGGCGCCGGTCAAAGGGGTAGATCGACAGGTTTGACTTTTTTCCAGCGGGCGTAGGGTTTCGCCGTAGCGGGGTCCGGAGCGTCGGAATCACACCAAAACTTGCATGGGTCCCTAATATATGTATAACAATGTGTTGGTAGGTTGTGGGAACCAAGATACGGCTCCGAGGTGCGACCCCCTTCACCGACCCCTATTACTCCGTACTAAGTTCCGGCACTTAGAGGTGAAAACTCCCGTGTCGGGTGCCGGGCACGGAATCATGCGACATACCACATGAAATGTTGGTTCCCCATGGTCCCATGTACCAACCTAACACAACCAAGCAAAAAAGTTCACGCGTCTACCCCCTCTCGGCGCCAGTCAAAGGGGTAGATCGACAGGTTTGACTTTTTTCCAGCGGGCGTAGGGTTTCGCCGTAGCGGGGTCCGGAGCGTAGGAATCACACCAAAACTTGCATGGGTCCCTAATATATGTATAACAATGTGTTGGTAGGTTGTGGGAACCAAGATACGGCTCCGAGGTGCGACCCCCTTCACCGACCCCTATTACTCCGTAGTAAGTTCCGGCACTTAGAGGTGAAAACTCCCGTGTAGGGTGCCGGGCACGGAATCATGCGACATACCACATGAAATGTTGGTTCCCCATGGTCCCATGTACCAACCTAACACAACCAAGCAAAAAAGTTCACGCGTCTACCCCCTCTCGGCGCCAGTCAAAGGGGTAGATCGACAGGTTTGACTTTTTTCCAGCGGGCGTAGGGTTTCGCCGTAGCGGGGTCCGGAGCGTCGAATCACACCAAAACTTGCATGGGTCCCTAATATATGTATAACAATGTGTTGGTAGGTTGTGGGAACCAAGATACGGCTCCGAGGTGCGACCCCCTTCACCGACCCCTATTACTCCGTACTAAGTTCCGGCACTTAGAGGTGAAAACTCCCGTGTCGGGTGCCGGGCACGGAATCATGCGACATACCACATGAAATGTTGGTTCCCCATGGTCCCATGTACCAACCTAACACAACCAAGCAAAAAAGTTCACGCGTCTACCCCCTCTCGCGCCGTCAAAGGGGTAGATCGACAGGTTTGACTTTTTTCCAGCGGGCGTAGGGTTTCGCCGTAGCGGGGTCCGGAGCGTCGGAATCACACCAAAACTTGCATGGGTCCCTAATATATGTATAACAATGTGTTGGTAGGTTGTGGGAACCAAGATACGGCTCCGAGGTGCGACCCCCTTCACCGACCCCTATTACTCCGTACTAAGTTCCGGCACTTAGAGGTGAAAACTCCCGTGTCGGGTGCCGGGCACGGAATCATGCGACATACCACATGAAATGTTGGTTCCCCATGGTCCCATGTACCAACCTAACACAACCAAGCAAAAAAGTTCACGCGTCTACCCCCTCTCGGCGCCGGTCAAAGGGTAGATCGACAGGTTTGACTTTTTTCCCGGCGGGTCTAGGGTTTCGCCGTAGCGGGGTCCGGAGCGTCAGAATCACACCAAAACTTGCATGGGTCCCTAATATATGTATAAGAATGTGTTGGTAGGTTGTGGGAACCAAGATACGGCTCCGAGGTGCGACCCGCTTCACCGACCCCTATTACTCCGTACTAAGTTCCGGCACTAAGAGGTGAAAACTCCCGTGTCGGGTGCCGGGCACGGAATCATGCGACGGACCACATGAAATGTTGGTTCCCCATGGTCCTATGTACCAACCTAACACAACCAAGCAAAAAAGTTCACGCGTCTACCCCCTCTCAGCGCCGGTCAAAGGGGTAGATCGACAGGTTTGACTTTTTTCCAGCGGGCGTAGGGTTTCGCCGTAGCGGGGTCCGGAGCGTCGGAATCACACCAAAACTTGCATGGGTCCCTAATATATGTATAACAATGTGTTGGTAGGTTGTGGGAACCAAGATACGGCTCCGAGGTGCGACCCCCTTCACCGACCCCTATTACTCCGTATAAGTTCCGGCACTTAGGGTGAAAACTCCCGTGTCGGGTGCCGGGCACGGAATCATGCGACGGACCACATGAAATGTTGGTTCCCCATGGTCCTATGTACCAACCTAACACTACCAACCAAAAAATTTCACGCGTCTACCCCCTCTCGGCGCCGGTCAAAGGGGTAGATCGACAGGTTTGACTTTTTTCCAGCGGGCGTAGGGTTTCGCCGTAGCGGGGTCCGGAGCGTCGGAATCATACCAAAACTTGCATGGGTCCCTAATATATGTATAAAATGTGTTGGTAGGTTGTGGGAACCAAGATACGGCTCCGAGGTGCGACCCCCTTCACCGACCCCTATTACTCCGTAGTAAGTTCCGGCACTTAGAGGTGAAAACACCCGTGTCGGGTGCCGGGCACGGAATCATGCGACATACCACATGAAATGTTGGTTCCCCATGGTCCCATGTACCAACCTAACACAACCAAGCAAAAAAGTTCACGCGTCTACCCCCTCTCGGCGCCAGTCAAAGGGGTAGATCGACAGGTTTGACTTTTTTCCAGCGGGCGTAGGGTTTCGCCGTAGCGGGGTCCGGAGCGTAGGAATCACACCAAAACTTGCATGGGTCCCTAATATATGTATAACAATGTGTTGGTAGGTTGTGGGAACCAAGATACGGCTCCGAGGTGCGACCCCCTTCACCGACCCCTATTACTCCGTAGTAAGTTCCGGCACTTAGAGGTGAAAACTCCCGTGTCGGGTGCCGGGCACGGAATCATGCGACATACCACATGAAATGTTGGTTCCCCATGGTCCCATGTACCAACCTAACACAACCAAGCAAAAAAGTTCACGCGTCTACCCCCTCTCGGCGCCAGTCAAAGGGGTAGATCGACAGGTTTGACTTTTTTCCAGCGGGCGTAGGGTTTCGCCGTAGCGGGGTCCGGAGCGTCGGAATCACACCAAAACTTGCATGGGTCCCTAATATATGTATAACAATGTGTTGGTAGGTTGTGGGAACCAAGATACGGCTCCGAGGTGCGACCCCCTTCACCGACCCCTATTACTCCGTACTAAGTTCCGGCACTTAGAGGTGAAAACTCCCGTGTCGGGTGCCGGGCACGGAATCATGCGACATACCACATGAAATGTTGGTTCCCCATGGTCCCATGTACCAACCTAACACAACCAAGCAAAAAAGTTCACGCGTCTACCCCCTCTCGGCGCCAGTCAAAGGGGTAGATCGACAGGTTTGACTTTTTTCCAGCGGGCGTAGGGTTTCGCCGTAGCGGGGTCCGGAGCGTCGGAATCACACCAAAACTTGCATGGGTCCCTAATATATGTATAACAATGTGTTGGTAGGTTGTGGGAACCAAGATACGGCTCCTAGGTGCGACCCCCTTCACCGACCCCTATTACTCCGTACTAAGTTCCGGCACTTAGAGGTGAAAACTCCCGTGTCGGGTGCCGGGCACGGAATCATGCGACATACCACATGAAATGTTGGTTCCCCATGGTCCCATGTACCAACCTAACACAACCAAGCAAAAAAGTTCACGCGTCTACCCCCTCTCGGCGCCGGTCAAAGGGGTAGATCGACAGGTTTGACTTTTTTCCGGCGGGTCTAGGGTTTCGCCGTAGCGGGGTCCGGAGCGTCAGAATCACACCAAAACTTGCATGGGTCCCTAATATATGTATAAGAATGTGTTGGTAGGTTGTGGGAACCAAGATACGGCTCCGAGGTGCGACCCGCTTCACCGACCCCTATTACTCCGTACTAAGTTCCGGCACTTAGAGGTGAAAACTCCCGTGTCGGGTGCCGGGCACGGAATCATGCGACGGACCACATGAAATGTTGGTTCCCCATGGTCCTATGTACCAACCTAACACTACCAAGCAAAAAAGTTCACGCGTCTACCCCCTCTCAGCGCCGGTCAAAGGGGTAGATCGACAGGTTTGACTTTTTTCCAGCGGGCGTAGGGTTTCGCCGTAGCGGGGTCCGGAGCGTCGGAATCACACCAAAACTTGCATGGGTCCCTAATATATGTATAACAATGTGTTGGTAGGTTGTGGGAACCAAGATACGGCTCCGAGGTGCGACCCCCTTCACCGACCCCTATTACTCCGTACTAAGTTCCGGCACTTAGGGGTGAAAACTCCCGTGTCGGGTGCCGGGCACGGAATCATGCGACGGACCACATGAAATGTTGGTTCCCCATGGTCCTATGTACCAACCTAACACTACCAACCAAAAAATTTCACGCGTCTACCCCCTCTCGGCGCCGGTCAAAGGGGTAGATCGACAGGTTTGACTTTTTTCCAGCGGGCGTAGGGTTTCGCCGTAGCGGGGTCCGGAGCGTCGGAATCATACCAAAACTTGCATGGGTCCCTAATATATGTATAAAAATGTGTTGGTAGGTTGTGGGAACCAAGATACGGCTCCGAGGTGCGACCCCCTTCACCGACCCCTATTACTCCGTAGTAAGTTCCGGCACTTAGAGGTGAAAACACCCGTGTCGGGTGCCGGGCACGGAATCATGCGACATACCACATGAAATGTTGGTTCCCCATGGTCCCATGTACCAACCTAACACAACCAAGCAAAAAAGTTCACGCGTCTACCCCCTCTCGGCGCCAGTCAAAGGGGTAGATCGACAGGTTTGACTTTTTTCCAGCGGGCGTAGGGTTTCGCCGTAGCGGGGTCCGGAGCGTCGGAATCACACCAAAACTTGCATGGGTCCCTAATATATGTATAACAATGTGTTGGTAGGTTGTGGGAACCAAGATACGGCTCCGAGGTGCGACCCCCTTCACCGACCCCTATTACTCCGTACTAAGTTCCGGCACTTAGAGGTGAAAACTCCCGTGTCGGGTGCCGGCACGGAATCATGCGACGGACCACATGAAATGTTGGTTCCCCATGGTCCTATGTACCAACCTAACACTACCAAGCAAAAAAGTTCACGCGTCTACCCCCTCTCGGCGCCTATTAAAGGGGTAGATCGACAGGTTTGATTTTTTTCCAGCGGGTCTAGGGTTTCGCCGTAGCGGGGTCCGGAGCGTCACACCTCGGAGTCCCGAGATCAACAGAATCTTGGGCACACTAAAATCTTGCAAACTTACACTAAAACCATCCAGAAGCAAAAATTCCATCAACAGGGGCTGCAGTGCATTCAAGAATTGGAGCGCGTCTCCAGGACCCTTCACACCAAGAACGGAAGACACTAGATCCGAGAATGAGGCCTGAACGGATTCTTTGGCAAGATCAAGTTTTATGACTGTACTGTCCTTGACTAGGAATCTGTCCCCTTCACAAGTCAATTCTGCTGGCAACGCACTTTGTAACACCTGTGAGATTGTCCAGTATGGTTTTGACTTCACCACAGCAGGGGCAGGAAGAGAAAGCGACAGAAGAATGGCCAGCTGGTTAGCTGATTCTTTGCTTAATATGGTTCTTATAGACATGTGTTTCAGGGCTAGCAAACTGTCATTAGATAGCTGGAGGTTTACTTTGTATCAAGTAAAAATTGTTTCAGGGCTAGCAAATATCGATTTTCCGGTAGTGAATAATTGTTTAAAATTTGTATCAAGTAAAAATTTAAAAATATTAGCTCTCATTTTATGTCCAAAGATATGAGGTTCTTTTGTGAAGAATCTACCAAGGTTGGGGCCATTTTACCCAAAAAAGGGGGAAAAAAGCAAATAAGGGAAAATTGCAATGGTATGGAAAAAAAGTTGATACTTTGCCGTGTGCAGATAGCCTAGACACACGGCAAAGAGGTTATTTGCCGTGTGTTCTATCCAGAGACGCACGGCAAATAATTTACCGCCAATTTGTTTAGAGCGCGGGAAAATTTGGCAACTGTCTGCCGTGCGTTTTTCTCCACATGCACGGCAAAGAATTTTCCCGCCAGTACAAATATATTTCCCGCGAAATATTGGCGACGGCGGCAAAATTTGGAATCCTGGTCAACATGTTTGCCGTGATTTTCTATGGAGGATCACGGCAAAGAAATCTTTGCCGTGCGGTTTTTCTTTGCCGTGCGTCTTTTGTCCATTTTGCCGTGACGCTCTCTTTGCCGTGCGCCGTCGTGATTATATGCCGTGCCTCGTTTGTGTGCCGTGCGCCATGTGAAGTATGCACGGCAAAGAATTGTTTGCCGTGTTCCGAGGTTTTTAGGCACACGGCAGAGAGGCCACCTCATGGCAAAACTCGATTTTCCGGTAGTGAATTTAGAACGGAGGCTGGACGAGAGAGAAGGAAACATTGTCACACCCAGGTTTGGTTGTGGGAATTTTAAACAGGCTTCGCCGGCATCTTTATCGACGTATCCTTCCGCTAAATTGCACATATGAAAAAACATAAAATGGACGCATCAGTCTACAAGGCAGGGACCCGTGGACAGCCTCTTGACGGCCGGTATCGTTCGCAGGTGCTGGTGGCCGACTCCCATGGTCGCTCGGGCGGTAGTTGCGTATCTTTGCCTTCATGCCCTGAACAAAGCTCGGTGCCGCCTCTGGGTCTCTCGCGTAGTAATCCTCGTGTCGGAGAAAGCTTTAAAAAATCAGACACATGTAGAAGCAATGGCCAGAAAGTCGTCGACAGACCAGAAGATGCGACCACAATCTTAAGAGATCGTCGTCCTGAAGAAGCTAGTATCGAGATGGACTGGGCGATAATCCCAGCTCCTGCCAGACGGAGATGGGGATACCAAATTCACAAGTTTCCCGACGAAACCGTATCTAGCTGAGCTTCACCAGGCGGAGGTAGAAGTAGAGGACACCAATACGCTGCAACTTCAACGGTTCAACCCCTCCACATAAATGTGCTACCGTCGTATACTAGATAACATATTAATAAGTTCATTTAACCTGGGATTGAAGCCTTACTTGTCCCTCCTAGAGAGACAAGAGATGTCGAAAAATTAAGATATCTCCGTTGAAAAACAAGCCTAACATATTTAAATATATGTATAAGTAAATAGTTGGACATGCATATTTTGAAGTTTTTTCAAAATAGGGTGTTGACGCCGCATGCACAGATGGTGAAGCTCTCATTACCCCCTCTGGCATAGTTTACAGGACACGCATCACTAGTAGGAAATAGCGTAGTGAAGAACTGGTATCAGTGGTATTTTTGTTTTTTGCGCGCCACTGATACTTTCAGTAGCGTGCTGGTATTGGGCGCGCCACTACTTTCAGGTTACCTGCGTCGTAAAGATAAGATTGACATGCCACCGGTGCGAGGGACCCACCTGGCCAGCCCGGCGAAAAGTGTCGGTGGCGTGCGGTCACCGTGACATGCCACTGGTAAATTTTCATCGCTGGAGCGTCAGGCTGACACGTCAGTGGAGATAGGCGAGTGGTGGCGTGCCCGTTCATTGCACGTAAGAAGTTTTCACCGACCCTGACGAAACGTGGATGCGTGCTCCCACTTGGCAGTGTCTCTCCCCTCATTAATCCCTGCAGCTTCGTGTCCCGCCGCGCCAAGTCGAAGCGCCAGTGCTTTTGACCGGCATTATCTGCTCACCGCGCTAGCTCTTCTCGCCATTCCTGCAAACCCCCTCCCTCCAGCCAAGGACTTCATCAACATGGCGAACTACCACAAGGCGGGTGGCAGTTCCGGTCGGCGGGTGCGCCAATACATCTGGCCGCACACCCTTGGGGCTCTGATGTTGGAGGAATTTGCCAGCTACGGCCTCCTCGTTCCCCCAGACTCACGGCTACCGGGCCGCTGGCATATCAGTGCCGGTGGCCTAGCTCCTCATCCACCAACGATGGATGGCTCTCCTCGATGAGCGCAAGGCCAACTCCGAGTAATTTGTCAATAACCATCACCAGTGGTTGTTCGTCTTGACGGTAGAGCGAAATCGAGACATTGCGTGCTACGCTAGCGGGCGCCCGAGTCCCCCGGCCAAGAAGAACCAAGCAGGACGGTGGGCCTTCTGGGAGGGGCGCACCGTAGACGAGGTCCTCAAGGCCGCCCGCGCTAGGCGGAGCTTCCCGTGCATGTCCTCTCTCCTCGCTTGGGCATTGCCACATAGCCCTTCACGACATGGGGCGCACCTGTGTCACAACAATGTCGGCTCGTCGAACTTCACCGCGTCATGCTCGTACTCCACTGCCGCCACCGCCCGTAGTCAAGGAGGAAGAGGAGGACGACAACCCCGACCTCAAGTGGGCCTTGGCGGAGTCCCACCAGACCGCGAAGCTGGAAGAGCTGGCTCGCTTCCTGGACCTCACCCGGGTGCTCCACGACACGGCGTAGCAGCAACAGCTAGAGCGGGAGTCGGAGCCGGAGACGACATACTTCCCGTCGTCGTTGGTCTGACATATTTGGTCATGGACCAGCCCGTTGTCCTAGTCGGAGGAGGAGAAGGAGCTAGCGGAGGTGGTGGAGCAAGCAGACCCGCCGCCACCGCAATCCGGCCACCGCTCGCACGGTTTGTGGACTGGCCGTGGCCGCAGCCGGAGTTCTACGACCTCACTCAGGACGACGGCGAGTAGGGCCTAGACGGCCGCAGCCTTTTATTATTTTTGTAAGCTTTTCGCACGAAATATGTAAATTATGGCCGGTATGAATGAAACTTGTAAGTCCAAATTCGAGTTCATAAATTATAAATTCCGTTTAGTTTAAGTTTTAGTATATTTTCAAAATTAGCGCCTCGGATTAACATTTTAGGGGCGAAATTAACTCGTACCAGTGGTGTGGCAAAGGCACCACACTGATGTGACACTTACCCGTGGCGCATAAGCAGTGGCGTGTGCGAAAGGCGACACTACAAACCAAATTGGCACGCCACTAGCTACTAGGCGTTTCCCCACTTAGCGCACATAGTTTAAGAAAACACTTTGACCACTAATTTTATCAACAAAATATAAATCATACATCACAAATATTATATCATTGAAAACTTCTTTTAAATAGAAATAGAATGGTATAATTTTGGTGACATATATTTATATTTTATTTGTCAAATTTAAAGGTTAAAGTTTTTTTAAACTACATGTGCCATGTAAACTATTAACAATAATCATAAAACGATGCAAACTAACCTCGTACTTATCAAGCAGATGACAAAAAAATGTATGGTTTAGCTACACACAGGTGTGACATCATGTCGGACATAAAACAAGCAAGTGCTCGGTTAGTGCAACCCCAACCCCAACCCCCCCCCCCCCAAAGAAAAAAAAATCGGACTCCAAATTGTCTCTTTCGGTCCGTTTTTATGGTGGTCTGCGGAATGGTCTCATTGGGGGTGGGGGTAAACCCAACGGCCCCGCATTTTGGGCCTCTGTCCTGACCTGGACATATGTTTTGCCCGGCCGACCATTTTGACCCCTTTGCCAATTTGCAAAGAAAAGATGGAATAAATATAGAAAATAAAACACGAATAATGAGAAATAAATGACAAGTTAAACATGACATAGAAACTAAGAAATGACACATAGTTTGACACAATTAGTTCAAATGACATGATAAGAATAGATGAGAACGAAGATCACACATCATCTTCGCGGATCATCTTTTGCTTCTGTAGTATCCAAGGCTTTCGCTCCAGATCCATGATGCTCAAATCGGCTATCATGACGAGCTTGACCCGGTCCTCCTCGCCATCATGGCGAGCTTGATCCAGTTGTCCTCGGTCTTGATCCGGTTCTCCTCAATCTCTAGCTTCCTCTTGTTCTTCCCCGACATCGGCCTCCGCTTGAGTCTCGTCATTTTGGTGATCGTAGTCGCAGATAATGTCCTCCGTAGCACTATCGGTGTCATAATAGTCTGGATTGCCTGGCGTTGTGGAGGGCACTTCCTTGAACACAAGTCGACGGGGTTGGGGCATGCTTGCCGAACCCGGCATCGTCCGTGGCCTCGCCTTGCTGTCTTGGTACCGTCCCCACTCGCCCGCCGCCCCGCGCTCCTCTACTCCATCCCCACTCGCGGCTTCTCATCCGCCGACCCCTCACGCCGGCGGGCTGCTGGTTGGCGTGAGTTCCTCGTTATCGACGAGATGGTCGGCGTCGTACATGGCCACGCCCCGACGCCCGCTCGTCCGCGGCCGAATCTCTGACCGACCGCCCCATATGTTGCGCTGCCACATCTCGTCGCATAGTTGTTCAAAAGTAGCTAAACATGTGTAATTGGGTGGGTTTATATGTGCAAACTTCAAAAGTAGCAGACATGTATCTTCCGTGCATAAAATACATATGATGGGCGACTTCATGTTTTATGGTAGAGGAGAGTATATAATATTTGATCTACGATCTTGTTAGCTCGCCCCCCCTATGCCTAAATCCTGGATCCGCCCCTGCCAGCCGCAATGCGTCTCGGCCCCTCTCGACTGCCCCTCGCGGCTGCCTCGGTGCCCTTGTCAGATCCTGCTAGTCAGGATCCAACCTAGCTCCCGATATGGAGACCTGAACGATCAATTTCAGGAATTTTCTACGTTAATTAAGCTAAGAACAGATAGGAAAATAGCTAGGGTCAATATTCATCTTCGATAGCCCTGTCGTCCCAGGCACGGGGTGGCTTATAGCCTTATACTGCGCCACAGTTCCATTATTACAGACAGTGAATGGTAACAGTAATTAACGATTACAACGGCAAGAAAGTGAATAGTAAACTCTTCATCGCAGCCGTTGATCGCCTCGTCTCCTCTGGACCGTTGGATCGCCTAAAGATGTGTGAAGCGTTCAGCTGTCTTGACTGAAACAGAGTTGGCACTCCGTATTTCAGGTAGCGATCTGACAGCCCTGCGCGCGACCGCGGGGGATCGTTGCGTCTACGTCGGCGGAGCAGGTCGCTGCGACGGTGACGACCACAGATGGTGCGGAGGACGGGAGGAGGGGAGCGACGGGGCCTGGCGGAGCGGCTGCGGATGAGCCTCCTGGAGGACGGGTTGTCCTACAAGGAGAGCTTCGCCGTCCGCTCCTACGAGGTGGGCATCAACGAGACCGCCACCGCCGAGACCATCGCCGACCTCCTCCAGGTATGGACACTCCTCCCGAATTCTCCAGGCTATCCGAGATCCGTCGCTGGCTTGGGGTTTGGATCTGAATTTGGGATGCTTCAGACTCGCAGCAGATCCAGAGCTCTCTGCTATGCCGCGATTAGAATTCGCCGAGAGGAATTTCGTAGCTATCGCAGCTGCCCTTTGCATACGTTGACCTTGCGCTTTAACAAGTTACTTGAGCTAGTCTTATGCTAGTCAGTGCTGCTTCTGTTTTATGATGTTGGATCAGCATGGGTGTTATGAAATTGATGTGCTCCCATAGGCCTGCAGAATTTTGCTCCCCTCGTGCATGCAGTGCATCATAAATTTCACCAATTGTGCCTTCCATGGAATCCTATGCTTAAAGCTCTGATAAGGAATGACAGTCGTGTTGTAGACCAGCTCTGATAAGTTATCATTGTGCAGATTAGCGTTCACTGAGGAAAACAATGGTAGTCTGAATAAGATCCTTATTCTTACAGATCCTCCACTGCACTCAAGGCACGGGCTAGTGGTTAGTTTCCCCCTAATTGTTATGCTTTGCACTTCAGCTTCTGTAATGTTGGCATACCTTAATTTGTGGATTATATGGTCAGAGATCACAATCCCCTGTGAATTTAGGTTGTCGGTGCAGATAATGGGCTGAAAATAGTGTTGATAATGGGCGGAGACGAGTGTTGAATTCTAGTTGTTTTAAATAAAATGAGACTTATACATCTTATTGGATTAACAATTAGATCTTATTGAAGTATAGTATAGTGAGCATAATGTATATGTTTGTAATACAAGAGGAAGTCTATTATATGGCTTCAACAGTACCGCATTATTGTTCCTCTAGCATGAACCTACCTCCTCTGAGGGTTATCATTTATAAGAATCAGAAATAGCGATCTTGCATTCTAAATAGCTGGTCATTGCTGTGTGCAGGTCAAACCTGTATCTCTGGAAAATGTCATGTCAAAGTGTGCTTACATGCTGCTCTATGCAAGGTGATCACCACCATTCCTTTTTTCTGACCAGGCACGAGCAATTTCGTGTGTGTTTGTTCCTGTCCAGGATGGCTCAGGACCCAGCATATGCGAAGAAGGCCAAGTGAGTTCCTTCGTTTGTTAATATCATGTACAAGGCAACAGTTCAAGCTGATCCGTTGTGTTATGAGGTGAGAATAATAATCTGACTCCATAAAGATAAGATATTCTGATGCTTGTCAGATTTGTTGCTTAAATAAATTGTCCCTTGCAATCAATACTGCATAACAAAAATACCTGTAGCCTAATTTTATTTGAATGCCAAAAATTCTATATCTATCTGTACACACCATGAACCTGAATTGTAACCTTGGAGGATAAATTTGTTGATTATCATATGTCTACTCTACTGTCATCACTTGACTAATTTATAGATGAACAAAATTTATCTGCAATTTCCTCTTTAGTTCTTTATTGAAACTAAAGTATCCTGATATACTTTATTTGAGATCTGTGCAGTTTTGGGATTGCTCGCACTACAAGCACACTTCATCCTGCACCTTGCAATGTTGGAGAAGACATTTGGATAGCAGTTCTTGCATTCTGCTAGATGACACTCACTTTGCAGTTCAATCAATTTCTGTCTGTAGTGCAACTTCTGTACTGTTACACAATTTGTCTGAAATATGGCATCAATTTGTGAAGAAAGAATATGATTGTTTGCCTGATTGTAATATAAATTGGTTCCCTGATTATAATACGAATTGGTATTTGCAAATAGAGCCGATAATGATTTTTAAGAGCATTATTATATAAACTGCGTGAAATGATTTTCTAAGGCATTATGCACTATAATTATTTTTAGAGGCATTGTTGTAAAGTGCCTCCAATTATTATATAAGGCACTTTTTATACTGCCTGAAAAAACCAATTTTTCGAGGCACGATCAAAAGTGCCTCAAAAGATTGATTTTTTGAGGCACTATTTAGAAGTGCCTTAATCGATCTTTCCCTACCCCATTTGATACGGCAGTTTTTATAATGCCTCATATGATTTTCTAAGGCAGTTTAGGTATTTTTTAAGGCACTTTTTTGTGCCTTTAAAAATATGCTGTGATGTAGTGTGTTGTCTATATATAACGACGCTGCAGACGTGATTGAGTTCGACTGGGAATCAAAACGGCCACCGGCTGGCTCGGATTTGATCAATCTAAATAGGAAATCTCGACTCCAAACAGAGATTACATCGTGTTTGTGACCGGCCCACTGTCAAGTGCCAAGCTCTGAAACGCGGAGTCATACGAGATGTTTTTGGGAGACACTAGTTGAGATGTTTTTGGGTGTTTGATGCCGAAGCTCTGAAAAATAAGCATATCACACTCGATGTTCAGAACTAGTAGTAACATCAAAGCACATAACTAGTACCTTCAGGGACCAACCACCAAAATAAAGAAGTGCCAACCCACGTCTACCACATAAACCAAACAAACTCGGAAAATATCAGGATTATTCAATAAAATAAGGACCCATTTGGCAACATTGATACATGGAAATGATAGTCATCGCCGTTTTCAGTGTGCACTATCTGGCTGATGTAGTAACACAAACAGGATTCAGATTTCGTAGATCTGTTCGTAGCATCCAGGCTATGCGATAAGCGCCAATCGTACAACGACAACTAACTTACTGAGCTAGCTAATGGGACTGGAGCAACAGAGGCGCTTCTTCAGTTTCCTCTGAGATATGCATCCTTGATTCCATGTAGCTTGGCAGCCACCTCCTGCATGTTGCTGCGTTCACCCGGAGATGGCTTGGTGCAGCAAAGGCCAATGTTGAGCATCGACAACAAAGAGCGTACACCTTTTTCCTTCAAGGATGTTGGAGTTTCTTGGCAAAGCTCCAAATCTTGCGTCAGCTGAGGATCGACAATCTCCATTATCCTATCAGGGAAGCTCATCTCTGTATACTTCACAATGCTCAGTCCATCCTTAAACATGTCATCTGTTGGCCTTCTTCGAAGGAATATCTCGAGGAGGACGACACCAAAACTGTAAACATCTGCCGAAGTTGAAACTTGACCACCCCCTGCGTATTCTACGGACAGAATGAATAAAAAGAGTTAATTTCACTTTCACTGGTTAACACAAATGCAAAAAAGATGACGCGACATGACATATAAAAAGGGCCATTACCCGGGGCAGCGTATCCGATCGTTCCCATTAGTCCAACCGAAGAAGAGTTTGGGTTACCAAAAGATGATGTCGTGGAACCAACTTTGAATCTTGCTAGGCCAAAGTCTCCAACATGAGCAGTCATGTTGTCATCCAAAAGAATGTTGCTAGGCTTCAGATCACAATGAACCATTGTTCCTTGGTTGTTATGGTGTAGGTACTCTAGTGCATCCGCTACATCCACCACAATACTCATCCTTTGAGCCACTGTAATAAGGTTCAAATCTGAAGAGCCTTCATTGTCTCGCGTTGAGTATAATAGTTTATATAAGTCTCCTCGTGGCATGAACTCAAACACAAGGGCCTTGAAATCATTACCATCAGAATCAATGCTTGAGCACACAGTTAGGATTGGGACTAGATTACGATGCCGCACATTTATCAACGCATTACATTCTGCAATGAAGCTCTTTTGTGCTCCTCTTGTCTCTAGGTTGAATACTTTTACCGCAACCTCCATTTCAGGTTCAACTAATTTTCCTTGGTATACCAAAGAGTACCTCCCGCTGCCAATTAAGTTGGATGTTGAAAATCCCTGTGTTGCTCTTGCTAGATCATTGAAAGAAACTTTGGGAAAGTTTGGAGCTAATGTTGGCAGAGATATAGATTTGCTCTTTTGTTTTCCTCTCAAGCTAAATAAGCCAAATATGATGATAGCAAGTGACACCATACCGGCTACTGGAATAACTAATTTGAGTACTAAAGATGCCTTGTGCCTAGTTAAATTTGAACGCATAACAACACATGCTAGCAAGTGTAGCTCCAATGCCCCGCCACAAAGGCCCTGATTTCCATCAATCCGCACAGCTGTTGCATTCTTGAAGATACCTTTTGTTGGAACCTCACCATGAAGTTGGTTGAATGACAAATCTAGTTCCTCCAGATATTGTAGGTTGCTAAGAGATACGGGTATTGACCCAGTTATGTTATTGGTAGAACAGTTCAGAACTTTGAGGCTGGTTATGTGGCCTAATGAATTGGGAATGCTTCCGCTGAAAATATTCATGTCTAACCCAATGTACTCTAAACTTTCACAATCACCCAGAGTGTTTGGAATATCTCCAGATAGCTTGTTTGACGAAAGCACCAAATTTATGAGTTGTTTGGCATTACCAATGTTGGTAGGGAGTTGTCCATTGAGGTTATTGTAAGATAAATAAATTGCAATTATTGCTGGGATTCTGAAGATCTCCATTGGAACCCTACCAAGAAGATTGTTGTTGGAAATGTCAAGATATTGAAGCATCGGAAAGTTTCCGAAGCTTGGTGGTATGTTGCCAGTTAACTGGTTTGAGTATAGATGGAGCCCACCCAACTGAGACAAGTTTGATAAGGATGACGGAATGACTCCCGTAAAGAAGTTTGCATTTAAAAGAACTTGTTGCAAAGTTTTGAGAGTTCCAATCCACTCCGGAAGCACACCTGTAAACTGGTTCCTCCCCAATTCTAAAACAACCAGGTTGCGAAGGTTTGCTATGCCAGAAGGAAAATCTCCTGATAGTTGATTTTCCGCCAAGTAGAGACGCTGGAGTTGACTCGAAAGGTTACCTAATGAACTCGGCACATGCCCTGATAGACGATTCCAACCCATAGAGAGAATCTGTAGCTCTGTACAGTTGCCTAAGCTGTCCAAAAATTCCCAGTCTTCCCTGCTACGTGCTTGGAGTTGATTCTGTTGAAGATTCAAATATGAGAGTTTGGTAAGTTTACCAATGTTGGGCACCAATCCGGTGAAGTTGTTTTGCGTCAGATCGATTCTAATGAGATTGGAAGCATTAGCGAATGAACTAGGAATGTGGCCTTGAAAGAAGTTGACACCCAATTGAAGTAGCTGGAGATTGGGAAGAGAAGTACAGAGATTTGGTGGTACCCCTCCACTTAGACCATTTAGAGCGATGGAAAGGCTGACAAGTGTAGAAAGATTCAAGATAGCTTGTGGAAACCTGCCTGTAAGCTGATTGGCACCAGCATACAAGTACTGCAAGCTGGACAAATCTGCAAACTCACTGGGCATATTTCCCTTAATGTGATTATATGCGCAGCTAATTCTTGTTAGTGTTGTTATATTGGCAAGAGAAGTTGGGATGGTGCCAGTAAGGTTATTAACTGAAATCAGCAGCATCTGAAGCCGAGGAGGCAATCCAGCAGGAAATTGGCCAACGAGATTGTTATATGAAACATCAAGAACCCTCAGCTTCGAGCAGTTTGCGAAACTTGGTATCTTTCCCTGCAGCGTGTTATTATTCAAGTGCAGAATTTGGAGGCTGCGCAAGTGACCAAGGGAGGATGGGATCTCTCCTGTGAGTATGTTCTCTGTGAGGGCTAGAAACTGCAGGAATGATAGGTTCCCGAGTGAAGGGGAGATGTGTCCTACCAAACCTCGACTTGTAAGGTTCAGAGAAATTACACGTCGTGGAGTCCTCACCGTGCATAGGACACCTTTCCAATTGCAGAAGTGGGCACTATCATTCCAGGACACGAAGACTTGCTGCGGATCAAGACTAATTGCGTCCCTGAATCCAACCAGCGATAGCCGGTCTGTCTCGTTGCCTTATAAGGAGGAGCTGCAGGCGACGACATGTGCAGTGCAAGCCACCAACGCCAAGAGAAGTACTTGTCGGATCATAGCAGTAAATTTCATGGCTGGACAGCAAGTGATATATAGGACAAAATTATAGATGGCCAATAAATAACATAACATATGCTAGCAGATATTCATGAATTCGTAGATTCTGTTGCGTGAATTACCTGGGGATTTAGCTTTTTCTTTACTGGCAGAACTGAGAGCCATGCCTTCAGCTGCAGAGACGACCAAGCGTATGTGTGTAAAGGTTTCAGGTGTGGAGTGTGGATTGGAGTGCGGCCTTAATTTATAGGGGTATCGACCTTGCTTGTCTGTTACTAGCAGCTCCCGTCATTCCCAAATAATGCTCTTGACTTTGGATCCAGGCGGGTGACCCCCGGGTGTCGTCATGGCTAGAAAACTGGCCAACTATATGTGTCGGGTCCTCATCGTTCATTATTGCACAAGTGGTCTGATCACTCAATATCACGTCCTTTTTTTTTTTTTTGAGTCCTCTCTCGAGAGTACAAGTTTGTAGCATCTGTTTGGATACAATGGCACTCACACCACACTCACACCGCACGCACGCACACACCCCTACCTATGTATCTAAACAAGACCTACAACCTTATATCCCTAATACGCCCTGAGAGACTTTCCCGAAGAACAGAGCTTCGGTGACCGACGGGCACGTCGACCTCGCCTGTGGCACATAGGCGTCGAGAGGTATTTCCTGTTTTTATTACACTGTTCCTAGCGAACAGTGTTCTACAGTGGTGCTACAGTACTTGCTAACAACTGAATCTTATATGAAGTACTACAATTGCAGGAATTGCAGAAAAAAAATCTAATTATAATACAGTAATTTGTACCATCGCAAATCGCGCTGCAGTAAAAAGAACACAAAAGAGGACATCACCTTCTACTTGGCTCCTTGCCAATACCTGCCAAAAAAAAAAAGATTCTCCTTCCATACTAGATTTGTCACACTCAGCCACTCAGGACAGAGGATACGCCACTAGCGTGGTGTGGAGTGTTTCATTGACCTTCATCCACTGCTAAGCTTGCTGGAGGACAGTCGCTGCTGCTATCTGGTCTCGGGTACGCCCTCCAATAATGCACTGGGCAGTGCCTTATTGGTTGTTTTCACTAGGAAACATCGCTCGTAATTTATGGCTAACTGAATTTTGCCTAACTGTCCCAACTGCGCTCCAAAAATGCACAGGACAATAAATTATTGGTTGTTTTCAGAAGGAAATATCTCTCACAGAAAAATGAAAATCTGATTATAGCACAAATTATTGTATGATGCAAAATAACACTTTTTTTTAGATAAAGGACTTTATTATTTAAAAGGTTTAAGCATTACACCCGGACTCTACATAAGAATACACACAGCCGAAATCCAGCAGAACAATAAGAAAAATGTAACACTAAATGGATTACAATCATGTATAAGTAAAGCGTCAATGCTAAGGACGAACGTCATCGCCTATGGAGGACCAATTCGGCGATCAAGCGACCATCCATGTCGGGTAAAAATATCCCTCGCCACCTCTTACAGTCGTGCACATGCCTCCGTAAAGAGTCCTCGATACTCCGCCCGTTGTAAGGTGGACCACGAACAGAGAGTACTTATGCACCGGTAGAATACCTGTAAACGAGAAAAATCTTTATCATTGAAGCACTGGAAAGTTTCCAAAACTTTGTGGTATGTGGCCAATGAGTTTGTTCGAGTATAGATAGAGCCTTCCCAACCGAGACAACTTTGACAAGGATGACGGGATGACGCCGGTAAAGAGGTTTCTGTCTAAATCTAAATCCTGCAAATTTTTGAGAGTTCCAATCCACTCTGGAATCACACCTGTAAAGTGATTTGCCTCCAATGATACCACAATTAGGTTGCGAAGGTTTGCAATGCCTAAAGGAAACTCTCCTGATAGTTGATTATGTTGCAAGTGTAGACTCATGAATTCGGCACATGACCTGTTAGATTATTCCAACCCATCGAGAGTACCTGTAGCTCCGTGCAGTTGCCTAAGCTGTCCAAAAAATCCCAGTCTACCTTGCTCGTCTGTTACTAGCTGCTCTCGTCGATTCCCCAATAATGCTCTTGACTTTGGCTCCAGGCGGCTAACCCCCCGTGTCATATATGACCAGAAAACTGGCCAACTATATGTTTCGGGTCCTCATCGTTCATTGCACAAGTGGTGTCATATATGGCCAGAAAACTGGCCAACTATATGTTTCGGGTCCTCATCGTTCATTGCACAAGTGGTGTCATATATGGCCAGAAAACTGGCCAACTATATTTCGGGTCCTCATCGTTCATTGCACAAGTGGTCTGATTACTCAATATCACGTCCTGGTACTACATACCTTTCAAAGTTAGATGTCGCCAATAATTATTGTGAAATAATATGCTATTTCTTCAGAACGATTATCGAACTGGCAAGGAGGAAATATTTATCAAATTGTTAACAACTGAATCTTGTATGAAGTACTACAATTGCAGGAATTGCAGAAAAAAATCTAATTATAATACAGTAATTTGTTCCATCGCAAATCACGCTGCAGCATAAAGAACATAAAAGAGGATATCACCTTCTACTTGGCTCCTTGCCAATACCTGCAAAAAATAAAAGCTTCTCCTGAATTGCATACTAGATTGTCACACTCAGCCACTCAGGGCAGAGGATACGCCACGAGCGTGGTGTGGAGTGTTTCATTTACCTTCATCCACTGCTAAGCTTGCTGGAGGACAGTCGCTGCTGCTATCTGGTCTCGGGTACGCCCTCCAATAATGCACTGGACAGTGCCTTATTGGTTGTTTTCAGAAGGAAATATCTCTCACAGAAAAATGAAAATCTGATTATAGCACAAATTATTGTATGATGCAAAATAACACTTTTTTTTAGATAAAGGACTTTATTATTTAAAAGGTTTAAGCATTACACCCGGCCTCTGCATAAGAATGCACACAGCCGAAATCCAGCAGAACAATAAGAAAAATGTAACACTAAATGGATTACAATCATGTATAAGTAAAGCGTCAATGCTAAGGACGAACGTCATCGCCTGTGGAGGACCAATTCGGCGATCAAGAGACCATCCATGTCGGGTAAAAATATCCCTCGCCACCTCTTACAGTCGTGCGCATGCCTCCGTAAAGAGTCCTCGATACTCCGCCCGTTGTAAGGTGGACCACGAACAGAGAGTACTTATGCACCGGTAAAGTACCTGTAAACGAGAAAAATGTTTATCATTGAAAACCTTGTCATTTCTACTTAGCCAAAGCGTCTATATAACGGCTATCGCTCCCACCCTAATAACAGTTCTAAACTTCTTATCTATCCCATGTAGCCAGTTGCCAAATACATTTGCAACAGACTTGGGTGGATATAAGTTAGAAACTATCTGGATAGATGACCAAATAGAACGTGCGAAATAACACTCGAAAAATAAGTATTTTATTGTCTCTTCTTTTGGACAAAATACACACTTTGTACTTCCATGAACGCCCATGACCAAGCCGCTCGTCAAGTCAAGATATCTAAGTCGAGATATATCGAGTCGAGATATCTAAACCAGTGGGTGGCGTCCAGAAGCGCGTGTATGATTGGACCATGTCACCAGCCGCCGTCAAGTAAAGTCGAGCTAATTAGTGCGTCGTCGCCACCACCCAGCTCAGCTAGCCTCGCTCCCCCGGCGAGACGGAGACCTGTTCGGCCGGAAACCACCAGCCGGCTTGCGGCAGGAGAGGGAGGAGCCATGGCGGAGCTCGCGGCGGGCGCCGTGAGCTCGCTGCTGGTCGTCATCCGCAGCGAGGCGCTGCTTCTGCGCGGGGTCCGGGACGACGTGCAATTCATCAAGGAGGAGATGGAGAGCATGAAGAGCTTCCTAGCGCACCTCGCTAGGTGGGCGCCCCCCGGCGGCGAGCACGACGAGCAGGTCCGCACCTGGATGAACCAGGTGCGGCTACTCGCCCAGGACTGCAACAACTGCATCGACCTCTACCTATACCGGGGAAACCCTGACATCCACCGCGCCAGAGGCGGACTCCGAGGCTACCTCTGGTGGGCGACCTGGTTCCTGCACAAGCTGGTCGCGCAGCACCGCGCAGCCGAGCAGCTGCGCCTGCTCAAGGAGCGGGCACGCGACGTCGGCGAGCGGCGGTTGAGGTACGGCGTGGAGATTCCAGAAAAGTCAGGGAAGGGGCAGACGACATCATCCTCATCGTCGCGGGCTGCTGTAGCAGGTGGCTATGCTGCTGGGGACGACGAAGAAGAGGAGGAAGACGATGCCATCCGTCATTCTGCTCGAAGAGCCTTCACTGAGCCTCCCACACTGGACGACTACGTGAGGGCAAAGCTAAGTGAGTGGCAGGATGGAACTGAAGCGAACGCCGGCATAACTTTGTCCATGGTCGTGGTGGCACCCGACACGTACCAGGGCCTCCTCGCTCTTGTACAAGAAATTTGGATTTTCGGCCCGCAGGTCGAAGAGGGCTACGATCGCATTGTCGTGGTTGACATCCCGGCTGTGCACCTGGATTCTGCGCCGTTACGGCCAAAGGAAGTTCTCTTCTACATTCTGCGTGAGCTCAAGCATGCCAATTCCAGACCTCAGGAGCAAGGCACACAAGGCCAAGTGGATCTTGACCCTTTCGAAGTTTACCTAAGATTATTGAAAATTCACCGTGAAAAGAAGAGGACTATTAAACGTCTTCAAATCAAGAAGAATATCCAAAAGATGAAGATTTCTGAAAAGCTTGACAAAATCAAAAGTGATATCCAAGGTCGAGTCCTAAAGAAGGACGACGGGATACCCAAGGGCAACAAGCAGGTTGATTTTGACCAGTTGGACCTAGACGTAATTCTTCAGCTGCTGCTCCAGGCAGCGTCTCAACAAGATCAAAAAGGGAAGAACAAAGAGATTCATAGATTACCAACATGGGATAACAACAAAATCATCGTCAAGAAGCTTAAAGATCATATGGAAGCAAAGGAAACGGAGAAGAAGCTTGAAGAGGAAGAAGCAGCCAAGCATGTGGGGGTGGAAGAAGATAGGACCAAGCATATCGTGAAGGAAGGGGGAGGAGGAGGAGAAGTATCATGCAAACATATGGATGAGGGGGAAGGAGAAGTAAGCATACATAGGGAGGAAGAGGGTATGGAGGAGGGGGGAGGAGAAGTAACCATACATACAGGGGCGGAGACAGGGGGGGCCAGCAGGGGTCAGACCCCCCCCAACCGATCGCCCCCTCAAGAATATACATCGATGCCTGGTTGTATTAGTGATGCATGTACGTACTAATGCAATAGTTAATCACGTACACAGTACTCCGGTCGTGGTCCTTTTCACGAACTGAAGCCCAACTAGTACGTATTCACGAACTGAAGCCCAACTAGTAAACAATAGCCCATCTGCAGCCTAAGCCTAACTACCCACGTACATCCATCTGACCGGTCGTGGTTCTTTTCCACTTCCGCTCTCGCCTATCAGATGGATCGATCGAACTCGATTTGCAGGGTGCGAGGAAGCGTGCCGCTGGTTGCCGCTGACATGACTTTGATTGCCGGTGTGTTCAGGCAGCGGAGTAGTACGGCGACCGCTGATCTTGATCTTCTGCCCGCTTATCGTAAGTCAACACCACCATCTGGCCAATTCACCACCAGATTAATCAAGGTACACTGTGTTAATCCAATCTGACTCTTCTAATTTGTTCTACTAGTTTAGGTCTTTGTTAGTTTAAAAAGGCGAGAAACAATATACATTAGTAGATTGATTTTTTCCTTCAAAAGATTTTATCACGAATAGTGATGAAAATTTAGGATTCAATTTATACTAGTGAAAAATAAGCCACCTTCTTCCCAAACATATAAGAATTTGCTTGACAATTTTTTGTTTGTGATATTATATATACTAAACTAGAAGCCTCGAGTAATAGCCTAGACGGCTTATGAGTAAAGCTTGGGAAGGGCCAGTTTATTTTTTAAGCTGGCAAAAAAACTGGGCCTTATTATACTTGACCTAGTGGTGCAATAGTGGTCGACGGTGGTACACCATTTCTTGAAAAAAAAGGAATAGGCGTGTATCTTAAGAGACACACGCCTCACTTATCTTGAGTTAGGCGGTCTTTGCTTTGGACGGCATCAAGCATCGCGCTATTGTTTTGGGGCCACTTTTCCGCTCCTAGGCCTATGCTAGCTCTTAGGTTTTCATCGCTCGCCCCCCTAAGTTCAAATCCTGGCTCCGCCCCTGCATACATAGGGAGGAGGAAGGAGATGAGGAGAAGGAGGAGAAAGAAGAAGAAGAAGAAGTAGAGGAGGAGGAGGAGGAGGAGGACGAAGAAGAGGGTGAGCAGGAGGAGGACGACGACATTGACGAGGAGGAGAAGAATACATGGATTCAGCTCTGTGATGAACAATATGCAAACATCATGTGGAAGCTGTTCCCCAAGAGCAGCAGCAAGCCCCTGCAGGCTGAAGACAGATCCATGGACAAGCAAGCAACAAAGACCACAACTGCTACATTGGGTGAGGACCAAATAAAAAAACTGATCGACGACGCAAAGGAAGGCATCCTTCGAGAGCTGCAGCAAGGCAAACATGACAAGAGTGAAGAGACAGGTGAATCTGGTGCTCCGGATCAAACCCTGGAAACTGTTTGTGAAGAAATCGGTCAGATGATGGACAAAATGAAGCACGAGTTCAAAGAGCAGCTCAAGATCAAAGGTCTCGTGGATGGGATTCAAAGTAACTTGAATTATATTCCGGAGGAGGATAGATCAGAAATCCCCCTGATTATCCTCAAACTTGATGAGCTGATGGATGTTTCTGCATGTGAGGATACCAGAAATGCTTTGAGCCTGTTAAACTGCAGCGCCGATTTGATGATCGTCACCTCCTCCACAAAGGACATCCAGCAGGCTAAAGGATATTGCTACCCACAGAGGGAACCTATAGACTATTCTCTTACTGGCTTCTACCATGATACAGTGCTCGAGCTCAGTGACCAATTAAAGAATGGAGACAGCTATAACCCCCAGATTTTTCATGATATCTTGGAGGAGTGTGAGCCACATGAATTCTGCATGAAGATTTTCACTCGTGCTTTTTATGCTAACCCCCAGAGGAGCGACGAGGAGTTACTCAAGCTGCATAGCACCTTGCAGGCTTTGCCAACAACATCATTCAACAACATCGCTAAGGTGATGTTCAAGTTCTCTTACAATGATTTGCCTAAAGAATACAAGTCCTGCTTGCTGTACCTAGCTATCTTCCCTCCTGGTCACAAGATCTGGCGGTCAACATTGATTGGACGGTGGGTTGCAGAGGGGCTGACATCCAAGGAAGATTGGCCCAATTCTGTGCGTCAGGTCAGCCGATACTTTGATGAACTTGTTGACCGATACCTTGTTTATCCTGTTGATATTGGTGTCACAGGAAGTGTAAAGAGTTGCGTCGTGGGTGATCCAGTTCATGGATTCATTACCACCATGGCCCGAAAACAACATATCGTGGAGACACGCCTGTCGCATCACTTGGCTCGCCATTTCTCCATTTTCAATGATCTCCAACTCCGCAGCTCTGATAGAATTGATAAATTCTTCGAGGGGCTCTCTAAATCATCTCAAGTATCCCTACTCAAGGTGCTAGATCTAGAAGGTTGTCGGTGTTTTCTTGGGAAGAACCAGCAGCGTTACCTCAACGACATCTGCAACAAGATGTTACTGCTCAAGTATCTTAGCCTTAGGAGAACAAATATTACCCAGCTACCCAGTGAAATCAACAATCTCCGCGAGCTAGAGGTATTGGATATCCGACAAACTGAGATACCACTGGATGCAACAGAAAATATCCTGCTCTTGAAGCTGAAGCGTCTGCTTGCTGGTCACAACGATCTGAATCCAAGCAATTTTATCTCTAGTGGCCAGATTCCTCGTAGGATCGAAAAAATGGTAAACATGGAGGTACTATCCAATGTCAAGGTCCAGCATAGTCATCATTTAAAAGATATTGGAAAGCTATGGCAACTCAGGAAGTTAGGTGTGGTTATCGATGATAAGGATAGTCACCTCAAGAATTTGCTTCAGACCATCAGTGACCTACATGAGTGCCTCCGTTCTCTCTCAATCACCATTACTCCGGTAGCCACACCACATGAGTACCTCTGTTCTCTGTCAATCACTACTACTCCCGAAGCCACAACATGCGAGGGTATTCCTTCCAGTGCAGAGTTACCAGATGACATTGGGTCTCTCTTAAAATACTTCCCCAAGATCCTTGAGAGTCTAAGCATCAGGGGAACCACACAAAAGGGGCGTCTTCTTCCACTGTTCATAAAAGGTGATTATAACAAACTTGCCAAGGTAACTCTATGTCACACTCTGCTGAGCCAAGAAGATCTGAAAATCCTTGCCAAGCTTCCCAAGTTACGGTGTGTCAGGCTCCAACACATTGTATGCACCGACCATATGCTAAACTTCAAGGAGGGTGAATTCATATCTCTCAAGTACCTTCTTGTTGAGGGATCGAACTTGACTAATATCACTTTTGAGGATGGAGCAGCCAGTGAGCTCGAGAAGATGGTTTTGTCTATCACCACCATATGTTCTATTTCTGGAGTTGACTATCTTCCTAAACTTAAAGAGCTTGAGTTGAACAGCAGCTTCTGCGGCAGTTTGCTGTCATCATTTGACAATGCCACACATATAGCCAAGCTGACTCTTCGTGACACATTGCTAGAGCAAGATGTGCTACAAATGCTCACGAAGAAAAGAAATTTACGCTCTCTCGTGCTCTTGGACAAGTCTTTTGGTGGAACACAGAATGAGATTACGTTGAAAAAAGATGACTTTTTATGGCTCAACCTTCTTGAAGTTCACTGCTCAGCCATCACCAAGATTGCCTTCACCTTCGGATCTGCTCCTAGGCTCGAGAAGATTGTGTGGTCATCTTCCACATCTCTCTCCGGCATCGAGAAACTGCCCAGATTGAAGGAGCCTAGTCTTAAACTCAATGGGCCAAAAACTCAAGACTAAGAAGAAAAGGAGATGAATAAGAGGATGTCGACGATGCTACAACATTCTCTTTCTGCTGGAAGAAACAGGTTTGAGGGCCTCTCTGTTGATCCCATGGTGTGGTTTGCGTGTGCTAGTGTGGATTGCAATCTGTCCTCCTTGATTTCTTTCTGCTGCGTGTTTATGTTCTGAGTGCATCACAAGTGAAATATGTCCTTTATATGCTCTAGATGAGTGCCCTAGTGGCTCCTACTGAGCATAAATGGTTGTATCTATGATTGGATTTGAATTTGTATGGCTTTGCTCTCTGTATGGAACATCATAAAAATTTGTGTACAGTTTCATGTAATATATAAGCGTAATGTTTGTGCACACATTTGACTTCTTCTAAATGTATCAGTATGCTTAATTTGATTTTCTCGAGCAACAGTATGCTTTGATTGGATTCTGCAACTCTAAAAAGATGAACTGGTGTGTATCATGATATAGTCTTTACTATTAAATGGGAGTTGGTCGTTCGTGTAACCGAGCGAACCATCCTCCCTCCCACGATCTGGCTCGTCCGTGGTTCGCCCACCTGGGCTCTATCGCCCCGATCAACCCACCTGGGCCTAAGCCCAATAGACCCGCAGACAAATCCTGACCCGCAGAAGGTTCGGCGGCGCTAGGTTGCTCGCCGCTCCTCCTGCTCCTGGCCAACCAACGCAGCCACCACCACCGCATCACCAGATCCATATCGCCACGACGGCTCCTCCACCGCACCAGCCCCGTCCGCCCATTCCCAGCCTCTCCACCGCCTACGCAAGCTGCTCGGCCAAAGTTATTGTCGCCGTCCTCATCCTCTAAATGCTGCCTCGAGTAGCTTCAGCGGGACGGCGCGGGAGAGGAGCTGCGCTCGGAGAGGCCACCATCGCCGTCGTCGACGCGACGCCCACCTCCTCCTCCAATGCGCCACTCCCGGGCAGCCCACGTCACCACGGCCGACCGACCTCGAGCGATCTGACCAACTCCCCGATCTGGCCAGGTAGACCGCGGATCCAACCTGCACTCTATGTCTTCTTTTTAGGGACGCCTTGGGTTTTCTTGTTCGTGTTCTTGATGGCCTGAATTTGGATTAGTTTTACGTGCTAATTCCTCTGAACCGGCCGGACTACTAACCAAATTATATAATAGCGCTTCTCTCATACATAATTATTCACGGCGAGTTTTATCACCATGAACATGATTCAAGCAAGGACTGTACTGGACATATAAGTGATCGGTTTCTGCATGCAAAACTGCTTTCCTTTTTTGTTTATGTGAATTACAACTGATTAAGCTATTCATGTGATTGTTCTGTCTCCCTGTCAAGAGAACAAAGATCATGATCTTTTTAGTTTAAATGGAATTATGGGACAGAGGGAGTATTTCTTATGGCACGGCAACATGTTCTCTGCACCCTCTTTATGTTTCAAGGGCTCTTCTTTGTTGGAAGTGATTGCAAAAATGCAAATTCTGGCTCGCTTCTAGGCTGCCAAGGATACTGGAGAAGTACCAGACAACCTCCGGGAAGATACTATGTGATGACAATCACAATGTTCTTGTCTGATCTACTTCAGTTATTTCTTTTAGCACCAATTAACAAATAAAAATATTCAAACTTACAAAACCCTGAAAATGTTTTGAGAGCGTCAGTGCGTATGACAGGGCGAAGAACGAGAATGACAACTTGGAGACCAATGAGCTGATTGCCATCGAGGAGGCGTTCAAGAACGTCCAGACAAACCTGAGAGACAAGATGGTAATTTTGGGTTTGGAAATTAAGAGCTTCCATAGTTGCAACTTCCAAGTGTAGTGTTACAGCTTTATAATTTGTTGTGTGGAGTATTGTTGTCTCTAATGTAAGTATGTTTTCCTTGTTGCAGATGACCGCTGGAAGATGCACAGGAGGAATGCATGGGCCCTAAATTTGTCAGTGCTTTTTTATTCTGTACACCATGGAGTTAGTTGAACAATAAATTGTTTTGCAAAATCCTGATCATGCTCATCCTTTCATATCTACTGCAGGATAAGATGCTGGTGGAAGGAGAGCAAGCTGCTGGTTCTGAGGATGGTAATTCTTGAGCATTCCCCGTTTTTCTTCATTCTACAATGCATCTTTCTGCAGAATTGTAAACAGTACAGACATCACCTTTGCGAACTAGATCTTTGTTTTAGTACAGTGTTGCTTATGCAATTAGATCATTTATCAGTACTTAAGGTGTCTTCAGTTGAGAAGATTCACGTTCTTAAAAATTCGCACTTCTCCAAATCCAAAAGAGGTGGCTGATCAGGGTCATCTACACAGCAACCAAATTACCCAATAAGATTTAGTTCATTTTCCCCAAAACCATATTTCATTCACCTTCTGGTGCCAGGTGAATAGCGACTTTGCTGCTCATATTTCATTCACCTTCTGGTGCTGCCCGGCTACTCCAACTTGCAGGAAGACAACTTGGCCACTGAATCCTTCTGGGAATCTTCTTTACCTGCGCAGGCTGCCCGTCTGTTGCTAGGTTGCATAAATCGTTAATTGAATTGCCCGTGGCACTGCTTTATTTGATAAGGTGTCGGTAACTGGTTTGACAACAACATTTCGGGATGGAACTGAATAATATATTGGAATAAATCAATCTTGTGTAACGGCGGAAGGAACTGATATATAATTTGGAGTGTTTGGATGCATGTTCATGTTAATCAAAACACAATTTTTTGTGTCATTTTTTTTGAAGAGTTCCATCAAACCCAAGGCTTATTTTGATGCAAAGTTGTCAAAATTCGACTACTTGTCTTTAGATTTACGATCCAGCAGCTATGAATTCAATATTACTCACATTTTTTAATAGAGTTGTGATAATTTTTCGCCTTCATATATAATTCTTGCAAGAGAATTATAAATAATTATTTATCGGCCAACATCCAATCCATCTTTTCATCATAAGTTATATCTATAGTTCTCCCGTAATAAAAAATGATAACAATTATTTCTATTTGTTGCACTTGTAGGTTGTGTTTGAAGCGATGGCCCCATAACTTAAGGAGAAAATATTCTGAAGGGGAGAGGGTAGAGTTTCTTCAATGTCGACGAAGGGATGCAACAAAATATGGGGGCAGTTCAAAGCGATAAGTAGTGGTAATAGAGACAAAAACATCATGACATATCATTTGTCAAGACGAAGGGACCAAGAGACAAAAACATTCATCGATCATTTGTTTTTCTAACATCCGTAGCAACGCACGGGCATTCTCCTAGTTACCTGTAAATGTAGGCATCCGTTGCTTCAAACCAGCTGAGTAACTCCTGTAGTAATGTCTGCCTGACTATGTGCTCGAAGCAGAACTTTATGCAGATTAAGCATCTCTGCCTGCAGCTCCTGATTGCCAGCTGTATGTTATTTTCAGTAACCCCAGGAAGAACCGCAGTTTGGCATGCATTTGGTAGTTTCTCCAACGCTATCGAATCACCGGGGGATCCGACGCGACCCACCACGAGTCCTCATGCACACGTTCCTGACCACCGTAGCCGGGATGCTGCAATTGTTGGGCAGCGGTGCCACTCGCCGGACCGGGATCACTAGTAGAAACCAAGCCTTTGGTCCAAAGCCATTTTTGCCTCTAGTACCGGTTGGCTTACGAACCAGTACTAGAGGGGGGAACTAGTCCCGGATAGAATGTTACGAGGCCGCAACACAACTCGTCCCGGTTCGTAAGGGACCTCTAGTCCCGGCTCGTAATACTAGAGGGGTGGCAACTGTTCGCGGCAACTGTTCGCCTGGCGCGAGCCCCTCTAGTACCGGTCCGTATTACGAACCGGTACTAGAGGTCCGAACGGTTTGCCTCCCGCCCGCAGCCACGATCAAAATTAACGCATGGGAACCGCTATTGCTACAGTACCGCGGCATTTCTCTTCCTCTTCCTCTTCCTCTCCCTCTCCTCTCTTCTTCCATCCCCATCATCCTATCCCCTCCACCATGGATCCTGCACCACCGATCACTCGCTACGGGCAGGTGCTTGCACATGGCAAGACCTATCTCGATGTCGTGTACACGAACGACAGCGCTAAGGTGCCGGGTTTTCTTTCCGATTTGAAGAATTGGCTTGACGAAGCTCGGGAGCAAGACAAGTTCATGGGCCTTGATCTCGAGTACACGGCCGATCAAAGAGATGTTGCCGTCATCCAACTTTGTTTCAAGAAACATGTCATGGTCTTCCAGTGGGCAAGGTAATATAAAAACTTGTCTTAGTTTTAAATTAGGGCTTATTTTGTTTGTTGATTCATAGGGATAGGAAAATTGCATAGGATAGCAATTCCTCTTTGATTGTAGTGAAAGAATTATATATATTGTGCCGAAATATACTTGTGCCGAAAATGAAAGTTGCATATTGGCCATATCGTCGTGGGAGAAAACATATCTTTTGATTCATAGGAAATGAAGGAAAATTATATATACTTGTGTCGAAATATGCTTCTTGTTATATATTCTTGATTATTATACTTGTTCTAAATTATAATTGTTATATATGATTCTTATTATACTTGTTGTTATGATTAATTCTTATTATACTTGATCTAAAATTATACTTGTTGTTATTCTTATTATACTTGTTGTTCTAAATTATACTTTGTTGCAGCAGTATTTAACATGTGTTCTATTTTGTTGTTGCAGTAGTGACAAGCATTGTCCAAAACTCATGGATTTTCTTCACAGCGGCATACATTTTGCTAGCGTTGATATAACGAATGACAAGATCAAGATGAGACGCACCTGGGGTCTTGAGATACCATCTGCCTGCCACATTGATCTCCAGCGCATTTTCAAGCTTGAGAATGACAAGACTGGAATGGCTGATATGGCAGTCGCCGTGATCGAGGAGGACGACTACGCTGAGATGAAGACAGGATTCCCCAAGATGCAGCACGATCATTGGGAGAAGACCCCACTTGACGCTTGCAACATTGAGTATGCAGCAAGAGATGCGTACGTTGCATACGAGGTGTACCGCAAGATTAGAATCGTCAACTATGGGCAGCGTCACCTCGTACCGCCACCAGTGCCCCATGGGTCTCCTGTTTGGGGGTATTCTGATCCGGAGGACGATTAATTAGTACTAGTGTTTGCAATGGCAAACAATTTATCTCTAATATTATGTAGTGCTTGAGGGTCTCCTCATCTAGAACAGAGTAGTGTTTGCAGTTTCATATTTATGGGTATCTTCAGTACTTTCTGTAATGGTTATCTGAACTATTATTTCTATTAATTAATTATGTCCCTGTTTAAATATGATATATGTGCAAGGCATTGTGATATGGGCCCCAATGGCGCGAGGGAGGAGCGGGAGGCATGCGCAAGAGGGGAAGACGAAGAAACGGGTGACGGAAGAGAAGCAAAATTCCCAGGCGGCGGTAGTACCGCTGGGTTAAGCGGTACTACCGCTCGAGCAGCTACCGCCACCGCTACCGCCACTGCTACCGCCAAAACTGGCCTTCGGACCGCTTGTC
Source organism: Poa pratensis (assembly GCA_947311845.1). Classification (NCBI taxonomy): domain Eukaryota; kingdom Viridiplantae; phylum Streptophyta; class Magnoliopsida; order Poales; family Poaceae; genus Poa; species Poa pratensis. Next base: position 84,916,810 of record CAMZMU010000038.1, on the reverse strand, counting down.
CGGTACCGATCGGTACCGCCGCCGGTACCGCCGCCAGTACCGCTGAGGTGGGGATCGCCAAACTGGCCCGCACCAGCGGTACCACCGCTTAACCCAGCGGTAGTACCGCCGACGCGGGAATCTGCCCGAGTTTTGGAGGCCCTGTAACTTGCCCCCAGCCCTCATATAAGGAGCTGCTAGGTATCGTTTTAGGGTTAGCTTGAGTTTAGATTAAAAACAGTCCATAGACTTTGAGCTCGTGGTGAAGCATCCCTCCGGGGACGGCGATGCAGTTTATCAGTTTGTAATAAAGATTGCTGCGAGGGTGCTTGTGTTCATCAAGTGTTATCGTGCTGTGGTTTGAGGTGTGGTGATCTTCATCACGTTGCTTGCTGGATTCGTTCCTCATCTCCAGGTTTGCGTTCATCGTGTAATTGGGAGGACTATTATCTTGGTTGTCTCGCTGTGAAAGATCGGGCAAAACTCTAGGATCGACGGGGTTGATCCTTATCACATTGTGATGCCAAAAGTTTATTATTATTTAAATTCAATATTATTTGAATGCAAGATTAGTATTACTTATTTATTTTTGTTTACTCATATAATTGTTCGGATTTAGAAAATAAAGACATATTATTTGTCATATTTCGAGTTACAAATTTATAGATATAAATTATTCAAATTAAACGCACCAGGGCGAAAAAGTTTATCATTATTTAAATTCAATATTATTTGAATGCAACATTAGTATTACTTATTTATTTTTGTTTAATCAAATAATTGTTCGGAATTACAAAATTAAGATATATTATTTGTCATATTTTGAATTCAAATTAAATGGAGAAGTCAGAATTTTTCGTAGGGTACCTCTAGTACCGGTCTGTGATACGAGCCGGTACTAGAGGTTCCTGTCAGTGCAGCAGCAGCATGGGGCCCGCGCGAGAACCCTCTAGTACCGGGTCGTAGCACGACCCGGTACTAGAAGTTGACCTTTAGTACCGGGTCGTGCTACGACCCGGTACTAGAGGGTTCTCACTACTATATCATCTTCCACGCCTTCCACCCCCGAGAGCAGCAGCTCGAGTTCATCACCATTTTCTCCATTGTTCCTCTCTCCCGAGCTCGAGTTCATCTCCATTTTCCTGCACGATTTGTCAAGATTAACGGCACCCATCTTTTCAAGGGTTAGCAACTTGATCCTTTCATCCGGCGTTCCTCATTTTAGCTCATTTCCATACTTTAGCTCATTTCATTTTTTAGGTGCTAGCTAGGTGTTTGATGAAATGCCTAAGTTAGGGAGTTCATTTTTTTATATGCAATTTGAGCTAAAATTAAATTATGATTTGTGTGTTCTAGTGCCGCTCCGTCAAATAAAAGTATAATTTGTGATTTTATATAGTGTCGTCCCGTCCCCTTCCTGACCGCCGTCGATCGCCCACGCCGCTCCGTCACCGACACCACCTCGGTGAGCCTCTTTTTTTATCTTTTATTTTAAAAAATTTAGTTATATGATTTAAATGCATAATTATTTCTTGTATAATTTTTTTATATTTTTTATATGTATAGTGTCATGGTTTTGATATCCGTCCCCGTCGGCCCTCGTCCGGTCTATGATTCTGATGTGGTATATTTCTATAACTATTGATTTTGTTTCATGGTTATAACAATCATGCCGACCAAGTTGACATAGATATATTTCTATTTAGGAGGTAGTTGAACCGGAAATTCCAGCCGACCCTATTGTCGAGTTTTTAGAAAAAGAAAACAACGATTTGAAAGCAAAATTGAAGATAAGTGAAGATCTTCGTCTCCAATGCCTGGAAGAGAAGATGGTATTGGACTTGGAGATTGCCGACATCGTCGATGCTCACAGGGTCAAGCTTGCCGACGTCGTCGCTGCTAACGAGAGGAAGATGGATGCAATGCGCGTCAAGCTTAAAAATATTAGAAAATATGCCATTAGTCAGGAGGCTTGGTATCATTATGCTGTTGGTTCAATAGTTACCTTGGTTGCGATTCTGATCGCATTTGTTGTTGGATTTAAATTCTTTAGATAGTTGTATGTTAGATTCGTTTCGATCATGTATGTTTCGTGAGAACTATGTATTACATTTGGGCAGTACTCTACTTTGGTTTTAATGTGATGAACTTGTATCAATGAATATGGTCAGTTATGTATTATGTCCGTTTACCGTAATGGGTTTTAGCATCGTGATTGCGTTTAACATACTTATATAATGCAGATGAGCCATCCATGGATGTACGCTGACCGACGCTCTAAAGAGTACATGCAGGGCGTGCAATCTTTTCTCAAAGTGGCTGAGGCAAACAAGCGGGAAGGTTTTATGTTATGTCCATGCCGTAACTGTCGGAATGAGAAGGATTACCCTCGGTCACAAGACCTTCACATCCACCTGATAGAGCATGGTTTCATGCCCGGCTATAATTGTTGGACCAAGCACGGAGAAAGAGGGGTTATGATGGAAGACAACGAAGAAGAACAGAACGATGACAACTACATGTGCCCTGAATACAGTGGTAATGAAAGGGGGGAAGCTGAAGATGAAGAGGTACCAGATGAGCCCATCATAGATGATGATTTACGGCGGGTCATCGTTGATGCACAGACCGAAGCAGAAAGTGCACTCGAGAAGTTGAAGTTGGAGCAGATGTTAGAGGATCACAAAAAAAGGTTGTACCCAACTTGCGAAGATGGGAACACAAAGCTCGGTACCACACTGGAATTACTGCAATGGAAGGCAGAGAATGGTTTATCTGACAAGGGATTTGGGAATTTACTGAAAATAATGAAGCAAAAGCTTCCAAAGGATAACGAATTGCCTGACAGTACGTACGAAGCAAAGAAGGTTATCTGCCCTCTAGGATTAGATGTGCAGAAGATACATGCATGCATTAATGACTGCATCCTCTACCGCGGTGAGTACGAGAATATGAATGAATGCCCGGTATGCGGTGCATTGCGATATAAGATCAGACGAGATGACCCTGGTGATGTTGAGGGCCAGCCCCCCAGGAAGAGGGTTCCTGCCAAGGTGATGTGGTACGCTCCTATAATACCACGGTTGAAACGTTTGTTCAGAAACAAAGAGCATGCCAAGTTGTTGCGATGGCACAAAGAAGACCGCAAGAACGACGAGATGTCGAGACACCCGGCTGATGGGTCGCAGTGGAGAAAAATCGATAGAGAGTTTAAGGAATTTGCACGTGACGCAAGGAACTTAAGGTTTGGTCTAAGTACGGATGGCTTTAATCCTTTTGGGGAGCAGAGCAGCAGTCATAGCACCTGGCCTGTGACTCTATGTATTTATAACCTTCCTCCTTGGTTGTGCATGAAGCGGAAGTTCATTATGATGCCAGTGCTCATCCAAGGCCCGAAGCAACCCGGCAACGACATTGATGTGTATCTGAGGCCATTAGTTGAAGAACTTTTACAGTTGTGGCGTGATGAAGGGGTACGTGTGTGGGATGAGTACAAACAGGAGTCATTTGACCTACGAGCGTTGTTATTTGTGACCATCAATGATTGGCCTGCTCTTAGTAACATTTCAGGACAGTCAAACAAGGGATACAATGCATGCACGCACTGTTTAGATAAGACTGAAAGTATACATTTGGGAAACAAGAATGTGTACATGGGGCATCGTCGATTTCTTCCGAACAGTCATGCCGTAAGAAAGCCCGGCAAGCATTTCAACGGCGAGGCAGATCGCCGGAAGAAGCCTAAGCTCCCTGATGGTGATGTTATATATGACATGGTCAAGGATTTAGAAGTAATCTTTGGAAAGGGTCCTGGCAGTCTATCTGTTCCGAATGACGCTGACAACCATGTACCCATATGGAAGAAGTGCTCTATATTCTGGGAGCTACCCTACTGGAAACTCCTACAGGTCCGCTCTGCAATCGACGTGATGCACGTGACGAAGAATCTTTGCGTGAACCTGCTAGGCTTCTTGGGCGTGTATGGGAAGACAAAAGATACGCCGAAAGCACGACAAGACCAGCAACGTATGAAAGACCCAGACAACCTGCATCCAATGAAGACGGATAAAGGACGTCTAAGTCCTGCTAGCTACGCTCTTACCAAAAAAGAGAAGGAGATATTTTTCGAAGTCCTGAGCAGTTTGAAGGTCCCGTCTGGATTCTCATCGAATATAAAGGGAATAATAAATATGGCAGAGAAAAAGTTCCAGAACCTAAAGTCTCATGACTGCCACGTGCTTATGACTCAATTGCTTCCGGTTGCATTGCGGGGGCTTCTACCGGAAAATGTTCGACTACCCATTGTTAAGCTATGTGCGTTCCTGAATGCAATTTCGCAGAAGGTAATCGATCTAGCCATTCTACCAACGCTACAGAAGGATGTGGTTCAATGTCTCGTTAGTTTTGAGTTGGTGTTCCCACCATCCTTCTTCAATATTATGACACATCTCCTAGTACACTGGTCGACGAGATTGCCATTCTGGGTCCTGTATTTCTACACAATATGTTCCCCTTTGAGAGGTTCATGGGAGTCTTGAAGAAGTATGTTCATAACCGTGCTAGGCCAGAAGGAAGCATCTCCAAAGGCTATGGAACAGAGGAGGTCATTGAGTTTTGTGTTGACTTTATTCCTGGCATTAAGCCGATTGGTCTTCCTGAATCGCGACATGAGGGGAGACTGAGTGGAAAAGGCACTCTAGGAAGGAAATCAATAATATGTAGGGACGGACATTCTTTCACACAAGCACACTACACAGTTCTACATAATTCCAGTTTGGTGGCTCCGTATATCCAGATGCACAAGAATATTGTACGCTCCGAGAACCCGGGGATGGATGACTCCTTAACTACAAAGGAACACATGGAGAATTTTGGCGGTTGGTTGCACACACATCTCAACAATGACGACACTATCTCAGATGAGCTCTACTTGTTGTCTAGGGGACCATCTTCGACTATTTCGACTTTCCAAGGGTACGAGATAAATGCGAATACATTTTACACGATCGCACAAGATCAAAAGAGCAGCAACCAAAACAGTGGTGTCCGCTTTGATGATTCAACAGACAACAGTGGGCAAAAGGTCACATATTATGGTAACATAGAGCAGATATGGGAACTTGACTATGGACCTTCTTTTAAGGTCCCTTTGTTCTGGTGCAAATGGTTCAACCTGCAAAGCGGCGGGGTAAAGGTAGACCCATTGTACGGAATGACTACAGTGGATCTCAAAAATCTTGCGTACGGCACCGAACCATTCGTTCTAGCCAATGATGTGGCTCAGGTTTTCTATGTGAAGGACATGTCTACCAAACCGAAAAAAAGAAAAGATAAGCAAGCGAATACATCAGCCGATGAGCCAAAGCGCCACATAGTTCTTTCAGGGAAAAGAAACATCGTGGGAGTGGAGGACAAGACAGACATGTCAGAAGATTACAACAAGTTTCATGAAATTCCGCCCTTCAAAGTGAACATTGACCCAAGCATCAAGTTAAATGATGAAGATTGTCCATGGTTACGGCGCAATCAGAAGAAAGGGAAACACATGAAGAAAACGTGAAGACTAGATAGGGATGTTGTTGGTGATGTGTAATAATGTATTCAACTTTTATGTAACTGTGTTCTAAAAAATTAGAAGAGAACTGTAAACTCAGAAGTATCACGCATGCATACATCTTTATTTAATCCAGTTACATAGCCCGGGTCCATTTTTATTTAACCATAATACATCACGAATAATATCACTAACTTTTGCCGGGTCCACTGTTATACACCGCTGGCGTATCCAACTTAAACACATAGCGATTGACGTGCTCGTCCACCAACAGGCCGGACATTGTCGCCGAGATCTGAAAAAATGAGTGGGAAATTTGATCAAACACCTAGGTAGGGGAGGGAGAGGGCAGCACCCTGGGGAGGGGACGGAGGGCGGTGTGGAGCCTCCTTATATATAAGCAAAACTGACCAAAACACACGGTTTCCCCGTCATACAGCCCTACGGTGCCTCGTGAGTGACTGCATATCAAATGCACCGTAGGGCTGTATGACGGGAATCCGAATGCTTTGTATACTGCAAATCATCGCGTGGTCGTGAGCATGGCTACCACTTCCACCACCACCACTCCCACCTCCTCGGCAATTCATCATTGTGTCACCCTAATCCAGTGGTTGGATTCATCATTTGTACCAAGTTTCGTGGTGCAATTACATTGGATTGTACCATGCAAAAGAGACAAATCAGTGGCCAAAATGATTGTTCAAAAAATATTTTTAAGAGCACTGATTTTGTTATGTCTGCACATAGCACTACACATCCCGTAAAAGTGGTCAAACCTGAATATTTGCGGTTTCAGCAGATAACGAAAAATGGTCGAACCTGGAAAATATTTTTCAGCTCGATACCCCATACAATTAGTTTTGGAGTCGATTTTTAGGCAATACCGGAGTTGAAAAGCAGAGTCGATAAAATGCAAATGCATATTACTGTTGGGTAACTGAAAATATAGAGTATACACTGGAAGCAGTGACACCACAGGTCCTAATGTTTTGCCAAAATGATCTCAAAATGTACTGAGATATGCAAGTGATTCATTCATTTTCTATTCACTAAAATAATATCAAAATGTACTCCACCATTTATTGTCATTGTTCATTATAGATTCAGAATTTTACACACAACCTGTTATTGGGAATATGTGCTAATATCACTCATGCATATACACTTCCAGATTATTGTATGAGCACGGAGCAGCAGCAGCAACCTGTAACTTCTTCAGAGAAGAACTCGAAGGCAGGGGAGCAGCAGCAGCTCGAGCTCCACCGGCTGCAGGGGAGAAGCAGAAGCACTAGCTCCACCGGCTGCAGGGGATAAGCAGCATGGGCGCGAACGTAGGGGACACTTGGGTGACGGCGCAGCCGTTTTTTGGTCACCGGAGGAACTGCGGTGAAGACCTCTAGCGGCGGCGAGTGGAGGAGCACGACGGACGGGCGAACCAGCAAGGAAACAAGTGGGGAAAAGGGTCCTAGAAGACCATCAGATCATACTGAAGCCGTTTAGAGCATCTCTAGCAGAGCCTGCAAAACGCGGAACCGCAAAACAGTTTTGCGGGTCACGGAACGCGCATTTTTTGACTCAAAACGAGGCGACACGGAACAGAAACCGTATATACAAAGTGTAAAAAGGAATATTTCAGGAATATTCCTTATCTTCTTCCCCTGGTCACCAAATCAGCTCACGCGGCCGCTGCTCTGCCCTCACGGCCGCCGCCGACCTCCCGACTTCACGGCCGCCGCCGACCTCGCGGCCGCCGCCACCGCTCTGCCCTCACGGCCGCCGCCAACCTCCCGACCTCGCGACGGAAGCGGCGCCCGGCGACGGAAGCCTCCCACGACGGAAGCGGCGCCCGGCGCACGAAGCCTCCCACGACGGAAGGCCGGCAAGCGGCGCCCGGCGCACAAAGCCCCCCGGCGGACGGCGCAGGAAGCCCCCCGCGACGCGTGCTCCTCGGCGCCCCTCCGCGGCCGCTGCTCCTCGAGGCCGCCGCTGCTGCTCTTCGTCGTCGAGCCGCCGCCGCTGCTCGTCGCGGCCATCGCTGCCGCTGTTCACGGAGCCCACTCGGGCTGGCGTAGGGTCCCCGAGGCCGGCGGGCAGTGCCTTCGAATTTCCGGCGACTCCGGTGGCGATTTCGGCGAGGTCCACGGCGGAAGGTCACCGGCGGATGCTGAATATTCAGCCCACCAACGCCCAGCGTGGATACAGGCCACTGCAAAATCGGACGCGAAATCTGTGAACTTAAGGTTTGGAGGGTGAAATTTGCAGGCCCCCTCAAAAAGTTTTACGGGCCGGTGAGTTTTGCGGGTTCTATTCTCCGCGTTTTTGCAGTTTTAAATCCGCATCGGGCGGTTATTATGCGGGTTTGCCCCTTTTGCGGGTTCTGCTAGAGATGCTCTTAGAGGCTCGGGGAGGTCTGAGTAGGCGCGACGGCGTCGAGCTCCACCCGGGAAGCGGCGGCCGGAGTTGGAGGAGACGGAGTCGATTCCGTCGATCCAAGTCTTCCCGTAAAGCGAGACTCGAGGAGAGAGTGGCTCTCGGCGAGGCAGAGCTTCTGGTATGCTCGTACTGGCTCGGGGAGCCGTCACGCAGCGGCGACTGACGACGGCGGCAGGGGAGAAGCTACAGCAACAGGCCGGTGATGCAAGACGTACTTGCTCGTTGGGAGACCCCAAGAGGAAGGTTTGATGTAGCCTAGCAGCAAGTTTTCCCTCAGTATGAAACCAAGGTTTATCGAACCAGTAGGAGTAACGATTCTTCAGAAGGTTGTTGGCGGCTCGCACGGCGCAACACGATCACCAACGTGGACCTGCACACAACACAATCAAAGTATTTTGCCCCAACGAAACAGTGAGGTTGTCAATCTCACCGGCTTGCTGAAAACAAAGGATTAAACGTCTCGTGTGGAAAATGAGTATTAAGTTGCAGCAAATGAAAAAGAAACAGTTTGCAGTTTGTGGTTTAATCAATGTAAAAGAATTGGACCGGGGTCCACAGTTCACTAGTGGTGTCTCTCCATAAAGATATCTAACATGTTGGGTAAACAAATTACAGCTGGGCAATTGACAAATAATGAGCGCATGACAATGCATATACATGGCATGATGATTACTATGATATTTAATTGGGCATTACGACAAAATACATATACCGTTATCCAACAGCGTCTATGACTAATAATCCACCGCCGGGTTGTCATCCGAGTTCCCCGTTGGTATTAAGTTGCAAGCAACGGATAATCGCATTAAGTAAAGCGCGTAATGTAAACAAACACATATGCCCGTGGACATAGCATTGTTAGGTTGTCCCTAATGGCAACAGCACATCCATAACCTTAGAACTTTCTGTCACTGTCCCAGATTTAACGGAGGCATGAACCCACTATCTAGCATAAATACTCCCTCTTGGAGTCACAAGCATCTACTTGGCCAAAGCATCTACTAGCAACGGATAGCATGCAAGATCATAAATAACATAGGGCATAGATTGATAATCAACTTGACATAATATTCAATATTCATCGGATCCCAGCAAACACAACATGCAGCATTACAATAATATGATCTTGATCATGTAGGGCAGCTCACAAGATCTAAACATGATGGCACAAATAGGAGAGACAACCATCTAGCTACTGCTATGGACCCGTAGTCCAAGGATGAACTACTCACGCATCACCTCGGAGGCAGGCATGGCGATGTAGAAGCCTCCGGTGACGATTCCTGACGAGGGGTAGACTCATCAAGACCCATAGTCGAGGTCCCTGGGTTGTGAATATGGGGAGAGAACGTGGTAGCGTTGGAAGTTACGTCGGTTGACAAGCAGGGCAAAGATTTTACCCAGGTTCAGGGCCCTCGTGTGGAGGTAACACCCCTACGTCCTGCCTGTCTGTTATTGCTTTGCGAATATGGTGGTTACAAAGGTCCCGGCGAGATGTCGATCTCGCTAGGGTTTTGGTGGCTCTGAAAGTACGTGTCCTGGTTCGACGGCCCTCCCAGTCCTTAAATAATAGGCTGGGTCTCGGGTGTTCGTAACCGACTCGAATTACAAATATGGTAAGCCTAAACCGACCTATGTCTTCGTCAATCTTGGAGGATACTTCATCTTCGTGGGCCTCCTTTCATGGGCTTCATCTAGGCTCTGCCAATTGGGCCTAGTCGATACGTGCACCAGGTACCCTCACGGTAGGGTACCCGATAGGCATTCCCATGTCAGTAGCCCCCGAGTACTTGTCTGATTCGAAGAGTCGGGCATGGACTCATACATTATGCACGTTATGCTTTTTTGTACCTGTATTGTATGATTCTGAAATGTCTGTACGAAATAGCACATGTTGGCTATGTCGAGTGTTTTATCGACTATGAATTTTTTGATAGTCAAGGGATATTAGCTTAGCAGGCCCGGCACACTCGACGGATCGAGGCCAGTTAACTACCATTTGTGGCAAAACCATACTAGCTTTCAATCAACTCGAGTCCCTGGACACGAATCTGGAACAAACTGGACAGACTCGAAACGGCCGTAGAGGTCTTACTGAATCGAACTGCAGTATAATTTTGAATCAACCCAACGCGTCCGTCGGGGATTTATTCATCATGTCTGCTGACACGGAACATTTAAGGATAACGCTGCCGGAGCGGTCCTTAGCCCAGCTCGACGGATCGGCGGGTCTTACCTTTGCACTATGCATGCAGCATCCGAGGATCGTCGGATCAACTCGAGAGTATTTTGAGTAAGATTATGCTTATGAACCGAGTCGAATGATTCGCGACTGATACTCTGCTATAATTCTATCGGGTGCGCGACAGCGCTCCCGATGGGAGTAGCCCCCGAGATTGTGCTTTATTGCTTGCAATGGAGGATAATCTCAAAAATCCTTACCTTGCTTATTTTAGTTAATGAAAAAAATTGATACGCTCCCGATGGGAGTATGATGGACCAGTCGAAAGTTTATCGACTGGAATCTGTGACCTTTGCTAGAGAACCACTCGATAGTTTTGTGAGAGACCACCCGAAGATATCATCGAGTGACTTGTATGCCAGTTATGCAATATGAATGACTTCAGCAATGACGCAATTTGCGACTGCCATCTCTGACAAGCGGTGGCGTGCTTGGTTATGTTGATAGGACGTGACCCTGTTTTGTGGGCCCGTTTTTGCAGAGCTGACCAGGGATGACGCCGCGTGGACGGGATTTGACCGTTCTGGCGCGATTTTCACGGGACGTGATGATGGTTTCCTGGATTCCCGTGCGTAGTGGGCGGAGTGGCCGGCGACGGTTGCCCTCCGCGGCCGCCACGTGTACGGCTAGATTTCGCGCGGAGCGTTTGGGTTTGCTTTGACGGTTGGGATTGTTTTGCGATCTGTGGTAAATAGTGGGGGCGGCGCTGGCAGAGTTTTTTACTTGCCATTTGCTCTCTGCGCCGCCCCTTGGCTCATCTTCTTCCTCGCGCCCATCTCCATTGCCCCTGCGCTCGAGCTCTTTGCGCTCGCTCCCCACCATAGCGGAGGTGCCAAGCGTGGTGCCGCTGCCTCTGCCGCGACTGACGCGGCCAAGGGCAAGAAGACCGTGGCGAGTTCATCTGCCGCCGCCGCCCTGAAGAAGAACAGCGGCGATTGGGCGAGTCCACTGTGAAGGACGCCCATCTGACCAAGCTTCGCGAGCAGGGATACCTGCCGCACGCGGAACAGCTCGCCGTCCGCGCTCCACCGTCCAAGGAGGTATGCCCCGAACCGCGCGCGAACGAGCGCGTTTGCTTTGCGGAGTTCGTTTCCAGGGGCTTTGCTTTTCCCCTCCACGATTTCGTTCGTGGGCTCCTTTTTGCCTACGGGGTGCAGATCCATGATCTCACCCCGAATGGCATTATGCACATAGCGTGTTTCATCACGCTATGTGAGTGCTTCCTCGGCGTCGCACCTAGCTGGGCGTTGTGGAAGACAATCTTCATGGTGCGACCCAATCGAGGAGGTGGTCGCACCTACCCCGTGGGCGGCTGCGGCATTCAAGTGCGCAGCGACACACGCTACTTCCGGCTGAAGACAGTCGACTCTGCCCAAGGCTGGAGGAAAGGGTGGTTCTACGTCAGCGTCGAACAAGACGGAGTCGCCGCTTACTCGACCACCGCTTTTGCCAAGACCAAGGCGTGGGATCACCAGCTCTCAGTCGAGGAAATGGAGGAAGTTGCTCCTTTGCTGACTCGAATCGGCGAGATGCTGGACAGGATGACAGGCATCCATCTGATTGCCACCTTTGTGAAGAGACGGGTCTGGCCCATCCGCGCTCGAGCACACCCGATGTGGGAGTATGCAGGCGCGGATGACGTCACCCGGATGCACGCAGAGGAGCTGTCGACAAATGAGCTGCTAGGACAAGTGCGGCACATCACTAACTTGTCGAGTAGCCACAAATGTGATGTCAACTGCCCGATTGAGCCATATGGGTTGGAAAACCCTTTGCCTGAGGTATGTATGCTTTTGATGTGCTTTTGCATTTTTGAGGAATTACTCACTGTGCTATGCATTTTTCGATTCTTGCTTCTGACTTTGCATTTTTGAATGTATGTGATGCAGGGCCACTCGACTGCCACCTCTCTTCCCCCTTTGCCAGAAAATGGTGAGACTGAAGAGACTCAGGTGCAGGTGGTGGACCGAAGAAGGTCGAGTCACCCATTCCTTCCACCACCTCGCAGCGGAGGAGGTTAATGAGGAAGTAGCGGAAGAGGTCCAGTCTGAGGACAAGACCACAGCTGACCCAGAGGTCGACGCCGCGCCCTCGAAGCGACGTCGACTGGCCAAGAAAACGTCTTCTGCTATGAGTGCACCCGCAGAGGGCAGGACTTGGAGGATGACGAGGAATCAGGTTCACCACCTGTTTCCAAGCCGCTCCTTTGCGTCTGTGTTCCACAAGCTCCACTCACCTCCTTCAGTCGAGTGGCACCCCAGCCTTTGGAGGCCCAATCTTTGGCGACTCTGAAGATGAGGAGGACGAGGAGCACAGGTATGTGGTTTTTGAGTATGATTTTTGAGAAGTTGCGCTTGTTGCACATTTATGCTGATTCATTTCTTCTTTTTGCGCCACTCGCAGCGCTGATAACTATCAGGCTGCAACTCCTCCATCGAGAATGCGCCGATCTTGGAGCAGGCGACCGTTGCCCTGACTGCACCGAGACTGCCCAGCCGACGGCCACGGGTAAAGCCACTGAAGCAACCAAGGTGACAGCTCCAGAGGTTGGGACTTCAGTCGCGGCTTTGGAACCATGGATGAATCACGTAAGCAAATTTTTGCTTGACCCGCTTAGTGTTAGGTCTATGAGAATGTGAAATTTTTGCTGATTCGTGTTCTCGCAGCCCTTCTACCACAACTTGGCTGGTCCGCCAAGGCGTATGTCCAGATGGAGCAGGAGAGGGACACCATGCGCGCCGAGCTAGAGCGGCTCTGTCGTGAGTTCTCTTTTTGCTTTTGTGTACTGAAGTTCTTTTTGCAGTACATAACTCTATCGAGTATGTGTGTGATTTGCTGAATCAGGCGAGAAGAAGGAGTTGGACGATGCACTCGCCGCACAGCGCAAAGAGTCGCAGAAGGAACTGGCTGCCGCCATCGACTCAGCTGCTGCACGCGAGCGAGGTTATGCTGACCAGCTCGCAGCACTCGCTCAGGCCATGGGAGGTAAGTACTCCTTTGTGCTTTTGATGGGATAGCTTCGAGTGTCATGAAATGACTTTTTGCTATTCTTTGAATTGTGCAGAAGCTGTTGGCGCCCCAGCCTCGGCAGATATGGCGAGTGACGACTTTTCGCTGGAGCAAGCCGTGGGCAGCTTAAATGCCATGTGCGACCAGCGAAAGACGCACTTGTGAAGTCGACGAGCACGCTTGGCGCTGTGTATGGGGTGGTCTTCCCGACTGGGTAGTGCCTTCGACTGCAGATGGCTTCGCCGACCTTTTTGGACCCGGGACCTCCACCTGGCGAACTTCGCTCGCGCCAACACGGTACGCGGATCCGAGTCCACCCTCAAGCTTCTTATGGGTCATGGCATAGCCTGTGACTACGAGGGCGCACTATCTGAGTTCCCGAGGAAGCCAGATGGGAAGCCCGTATCGTTGAAGGGGGTGAGCGCAGCCGCGACGCGATTGGCTGAAGTTTTTATGAACACCATGGAGCGCCGGGCAGCCGAGACTGCCGCTCGTCTGCAGAAGAAATCAACCTCGCAGGCTTAGAGTAGCTGTGCCCTTTTTTATTTTTATGCCTTGTAATGCCATCTTCTGAACTGCGCGAGTATGCGCTTTGTTTGTGTTATCCTTGTTTATGCAAAATAGTCTTTTGCTATTTGTTTTTCGCTCGAAGAGCTGTATGCTTTATGATTTGAGTGTTTTGCTTCTGACACAAACTTTGTGTTTGTGATTATGCTCTTTGAACAGTCGCGAGAAACTGCTCCTGCAACGGTTCTTCACAGGCTCCAGTTACCACCCGATCGCAAAGTCAGGTGGCAACGATGCCAAGGTGATGGAGTATGCGAAAGCCAAATATGTAGAGATGAAGCAGGAGTTGGAGAATGCTCAGGACGAGCTCAATCGACTGAGGGCGAGGCCCGCGTTGGCTACCCAACGCGAGCGTTATGTGCTTGGAGAGATGGATCTTGTGAACAGACAACTCGACTGTGAGTTCGAGTCTTGTTCTGTGACAAAATTTGTGCTGCATAATCTGAACCTTTGTCGATTTGACTGACATGCCTGTTTCGCAGGCTTTGTTGACGACTTCGAGGCGGAGAGGGCTCGCGTGGAAGGGCGTTTGGACAGTGCGACTGACGACCCTACGACTGGGCGTCAACACTTCTGGAATGATAGGTATCATGCCCGCATTCTTGCTACCTTGAAGGATCGGGCCTGGCGAAGTGCAGAATTGCTCGAGTTATGCCGGATGGCGTTTATTCGCCTGAACGAGACTCTCTTTCCTGCGGGGCCGCAACCACAAGGAATCCGAGCTTTGCTAAACCTCTTCCGTCAGACAACTCCAATTCGAGAGTTGCTGACGCAGAGACTTGTGATGGGAGCCAACGCGGCGATGGCGTATGTTCGCAGTCGAAGACCAAGATTGGTGTTGCCACCACCCGAAGCCGGAGAAGTTCTCGAGCAGAGAGATCTGAACGACACGATTCGAGCTGCGGAGACACTAATCGAGTGCACGCGCGAACAGCTTTGTGGTCCCGAGCTGCCCATAAAAGGCGAGGCTGAGGATTAGAATAGCCTTGTAATACAATTTTTGAACAGCGGGAGGGGGCAGCCCCCGAGTGCATTTTGTAACTCTTTGTATATGAGTTGATCATATTTGTATGTGCTCAGCCCCCGAGTCAATCGAGTGGGGTTTATGAAGTATATGTGTTAGTTGTAAAACAATCACTATGCAGCCCCCGAGTGTTCGAGTGCGACTGCAGAGCTTTTGTGTTATTTTTGGATCCTTGAAATGCAGCCCCCGAGTGCTCGGGTGCGGCTAAGGTATTATGTTTTTGCAAGAGCGAGAGCTCATATGTCTGGCAACGCAGCTCCCGAGTGCCTCGAGTGCGTTTAAGTTATGAATTATGCGAGTAGACAAAGGGAAATAGGAGGAACATTGATTATATTCCACTTATGAATGTTAGACTGCAGGCCGCCTCATTAAAAACCTTCCAGCCCCCTTAGGTACCCTGGTAAGGAAAAGAGCGCGTCTGAAACCTGCAGCCATCCGACATATCGCCTATTACATTGTACGATTGTGAGCACATTATGCATAGAAACGGCGCAGATGCGCAACGTTCCAGGGATTATGAGAAAGTTCGCCTGTCTTCGCGTGCTTCAATCGATATGCACCTCCACCAAGGACCTCAGTGATGATGAAAGGGCCTTCCCATGGGGAGCGAGCTTGTGCACCTTCTTTTGCTTCAGTCGAAGAACTAGGTCACCAACTTCAAAAGACCTGGTGCGTAGTCGACGACTGTGATAGTTGCGAAGATCTTGCTGGTAGACAGCTGTGCGTGCCAAGGCAATGTCTCGCGCTTCATCAAGCAAGTCGACTGCGTCTTCGAGTGCTTCCTCAGCGTCGTCTTCGTTGTATGCTTCAACTCGTGGTGCGTTGAATCGCACGTCTGATGGCAGTATTGCCTCCGCACCATAGACCATGAAGAATGGGGTGAACTGCGTTGAAGTGTTAGGAGTTGTGCGTAGGCTCCATAACACAGATGGTAATTCTTCGACCCAAGCACCCGCAGCTCTTTTGAGTGGCACCAGGAGACGCTTTTTGATTCCACTAGTCACAACCCGTTGGCCTTTTCGACTTGGCCATTGGATTGTGGATGTGCCACTGATGCATAGTTGAGCGTAATGTCTTGCTCTTTGCAGAAAGTTTTGAACTCCTCAGCCGTGAAGTTGGTGCCATTATCAGTGATAATACTGTTTGGGACACCAAAGCGGTAGATGATGCTCTTTATGAAGTTGACTGCAGTAGTGGCAGTCGAATTTGTAATGGGGACCGCCTCGATCCACTTTGTGAATTTGTCGACTGCCACCAGTAGGTGAGTATGCCCGCCATGCGACGATTTTTTGAGTGGCCCAACCATATCGAGCCCCCATTGGGCGAAAGGCCAGGCCAGCGGTATGGTCTTCAACGCCGATGCGGGTGCGTGCGGCCTTGTTGCGAATTTCTGGCAGCCGACGCACCTTTTGACTATGTCCTCCGCGTCCTTGAGTGCTGTAGGCCAGTAAAACCCTGCTCGAAAGGCTTTGGCTACGAGTGATCGACTGCTGGCGTGATGCCCACAGGTACCTGCATGAATATCTCGAAGTATGGCCTGACCATCTTCGAATGCGATGCATCTTTGGAACATACCTGATATGCTGCGTTTGTATAACTCGCCGTTGATGACGGTGTATGCCTTGGATCTTCGAGTCACGCGCCGGGACTCGGTTATGTCATCTGGTAGCTCGCCGCGGAGTATGTAAGCCAGAAAAGGTTGAGTCCAGTTGGCTCGATGAGGAGCACCTCGACTGGAGGGTCCTCTGTGCTGGGTGCTTTGTTTTTGGCTGGCGTAGTCGATGGAGGAGGAGTCCGTTTTTCCTTGATGGACCTGTGCTCAATGCGCTCGAGGAAAACACCAGGTGGAACTTGTGCGCCAGTCGAACCGAGGTTGGCTAGCATGTCTGCCTCTTCGTTGCTTTCTCGTCCTATGTGCCTTAACTCGCAGCCATCGAAACTGCCCTCCAATGTATTGTACAGGTCGCGATAAGCGATCATGTTGTCTGCGATTGCGTCACAAGCCTTCATTGTTTGCTGCACCACCAAATTCGAGTCGCCGTAGATCATCAATCGAGTGCACCCAAGTGCTTTTGCCATCTTCATGCCATGGATCAAGGCTTCGTACTCAGCTTCGTTGTTGGA
Organism: Poa pratensis; assembly: GCA_947311845.1. Taxonomy (NCBI): domain Eukaryota; kingdom Viridiplantae; phylum Streptophyta; class Magnoliopsida; order Poales; family Poaceae; genus Poa; species Poa pratensis. The sequence goes on along the minus strand of CAMZMU010000038.1, from coordinate 84,899,875 downwards.
GGGTAGTTTGAATCCCATCTGCAGAACATAGCGCAGCTTGTCGCCTTTTGGTGATATGAGGACTACGCCTGCGCCTGCGCCTTCATTTTTCTTCGACCCGTCGAAATACATGGTCCAGGAGTTGGACACATCTGGAGCTCCAGGCAGCTGGGCCTCGATCCACTCGGTTGTGAAGTCGGGTAGGACTTGTGCCTTGATAGCCTTCGGGTGCTCGTACTTGATGTCCCTTGGTGCCAGCTCGATGAGCCATTTTGCGACTCGGCCCGTTGCATTGGGGTTTGTGAGAATATCACCAATTGCTGAATTACTTATCACGGTGATCGGGTGCTCTGTGAAGTAGTGCGTCAACTTCCTTGAGGACATGAACACGGCATAGGCCAGCTTCTGATAGTGCGGGTACCGCTGCTTTGATATAGAGAGAACTTCGCTCAGGTAGTAGACAGGACGTTGTATGCTTTGCGAGTGCCCCTCCTCCATGCGTTCGACTACCAGGACGGTGCTCACCACCCTGTTTGTAGCCGAGACATATAGGTATAGTGGCTCCCGTTCCTTAGGTGCGACGAGGATTGGAGGGCTTGTGAGGATCCGCTTGAGATCTGTGAAGGCTGCTTCGGCTTCTGGTGTCCACTCGAACTTGTCCGCCTTCTTCATCAGTCGATAGAATGGTAGCGCCTTTTCACCAAGTTTGCTGATGAATCGACTGAGCGCTGCCACTCGACCTGCCAGCTTCTGCACATCATGGAGTTTTGAAGGCCTTTGCATTGTAAGGATGGCCTGTATCTTCTCTGGATCTGCTTCGATTCCACGAGCAGAAACTAGGTAACCCAAGAGCTGCCCGGCTGGGACGCCGAACGTGCACTTCTTGGGATTAAGCTTGATATGAAAGCGCTTGAGGTTGTCGAATGTCTCCCTCAAGTCGTCGAGTAATGTATGCTCTTCTCTTGTGGTAATGACAATGTCATCCACATAGACTTGGACGTTGCGTCCAATTTGCTTTTTGAGGCAGTCTTGCATCATGCGCTGGTATGTTGCACCAGCGTTCTTGAGCCCGAAGGGCATAGTTGTGTAGCAGTAGACCCCGAGTGGGGTTATGAACGCCGTTTTTTCTTCATCTTCTTGCTTCATCCTTATCTGGTGTAGCCTGAGTAGGCATCCAGAAAGGACAGTCGTGCACATCCGGCGGTGGAGTCGACGATCTGGTCGATTCGAGGTAGAGGGAAGTGATCCTTTGGGCAGCACTTGTTCAGTGCCGTAAAATCCACGCACATCCGAAGGATGTCTGTATGCTTCTTCTCCACGAGTACGGGGTTGGCAACCCATTGTGATTTCTTAATTTCTCTGATGAATCCTGCTGCGAGTAACCGGTCGACTTCAGATTCGACTGCGGTTCGCTTTGCTCCGGAGATGCGACGCATCGTTTGCTTGACTGGTTTTGCATCTGGAAATAATTGGAGAGAGTGCTCGGCGAATTCCCTGGGAATACCTGGCATGTCGGCTGGACACCATGCGAATATATCCCAGTTCTCACGGAGGAATTCGACGAGCGCGCTTTCCTATGCGATAGGCAGACTCGAAGAGACATTGACTGTTTTGGACGGATCGGTCGGGTGTACCTGATGGGTCCTTGTGTCATTTGTAGCGTTGAAGGATCTGTCGACTGCCAACTTTTTATGCTCCGGAAGGAGTGTGCGGTCGTTGGAGATCGAAAGTTCTTCGAGTGTCTGCTCCATGCCGAATGTTTCGGAGATTTTGCTGAACTCACGGTCGCAAGCATCGGACCTTTGAAAGTTTCCCTTGACCGTGATGATTCCCTTGGGTCCTGGCATTTCAGCATGAGGTACGCGTAGTGCGGTACCGCCATGAATCGAGCGAACGTCGGGCGCCCAAGGATAGCATGATATTGTGATTTCCAGTCGACGACCTCGAACTCAACCGACTCCGTCCTGAAGTGGCTCTTGTCCCCAAACGTAACGTCGAGTTGTATGGTGCCTTCTGGGCTGATTGCTTTGCCTGGAACGATACCGTGGAAAGTATTTGATGATTTAGGGAGGTTTTCGACTGACCTGTTCATCTTGCGAAGCGTGTCCGCGAAGATGATGTTTATGCCGCTGCCTCCGTCCATGAAGACCTTGGTCATGGCGTAGCCACCAATTTGTGCGTCGAGTACCAGAGCAGCGTGCCCTGGTCGGGCTACAGCTGGGGGTGATCCTCCCGACTGAAGCTTATGGTGGTCTCTGATCCCTTCAGAAACTCCGGTACGGCAGGGGGTGCCATGACAGCCATGTTTACCTGTCGAGTGATGAGCTTTTGCTGCCTGTTGGAGGGGCGACCTTTTTGTATCATGTACATCTGCCCGCGGGGCTGTGGATATTGGTCGTCTTCTACCCGATACACGGGATGTATGGCACCTGCGATATTTGCACCTGAAGCAGGCTGTTGTGGGTTGTTGTGGTGGCGGCTGCGGTGGTGCCATGAGAGCAGGCATCGTGTTTTGCTGAGGCACCGGTGCAGGCGTGGGCTGAGCGGGTGCAGGGCCGTGCCTTTTGAGTCGCATCATGTAGTCAGTCGCCATTTGGTCGAATTCCCTGCAGTTCCTTAGGGTGATTAGAGATCAGCCTTCCGTCGTGCCCCTTAAAGAGGTGGAATCTGCACCAGTCGTCCATCTTTTCTTCGAATGACCGCTCAGGTTTTGCGTCGCCGCGTTTGCGCCACTCTTGCCTTTTGTCGCTCCGCTGATCTCGATCTCGACTGTCCCGTCGATCATCCGAGCGCCGGTTGCTTCTGTCTTGATCATCACGGGATTGCGTGTAACCAGCTGCCATGAACTCGGGTCTATCGTCGTCGTAAGGACGTTTGGACCGTTTGCGCCTGCGATCATCTCTGTATGAGTCTCTGCGGCTTCGACTGCCGCTGTCGTGGTTATCGCGTGGTGGAGAAGAGCGGGATCTGCGCACAGAATCCTCTCCGTCTGCCCACTCAGTCGCGATCTTTATGAGTTGAGCCAAAGAGCTTGGCTTTTCGCGACCAAGTGCCTCCCTGAAGTCCTTCCGGGCCAAACCTTCTGTGAAGGCGTCCATGGCCCTATCTTCTGAGATTGGGCCAACCGAATTGCGTATTTCGGTCCACCTTCGTATGTATGACCTCAGTGACTCATCTGACCGTTGTTTGCACGCCCTTAGCTCTTCGAATGTCTTCGGACGCTCACAAAGAGGCTCGAAGTTTTTGATGAAATCTCGGCGGAAATCGTCCCACGAGTCGTATGATGATGGAGGGAGCGCCTTGAGCCAGTCGCGGGCTGTGCCTTCGAGCATAAGTCGTATGTACTGCATCGCCGTGATGTTCGTGCCGCGCTGACACGCGACGGCAAGTCTGTAATCCTCTAGCCACCCGGAAGGTTCCTGGCGACCGTTGTACTTGGGTTGTTCACCTGTAAGCTTGAACCCTTTGGGAATCCGCGTCTCGCGAATACGTCGACTGAAGCATAACGCTCCGCATGGCTCTGGTTCGCGGTCAGAGTATGAATCGCTACTGTATGACCTCCGGGATCTGCTTCTGCTGGACCTGTGCCGGCGCGAGCTTCTCTCTCCTCCATCCGAACGGTGGCTGCGACCACTACGATTATGCTCTGGGTATCGTGATCGACTATGTCGCGATCTCGACCTTTTGCTGGAGTTTTATCTGCTGGCTGTAGAGCCTTTGCTGCTAGGGCTAATGATTTGAGTTGTTGGCGATGCAGGGCAGCAGCGGGATCGTCTGCAGGGGGTTGCAGTGCCTTCAGATAAGCGCCCACAGAGAATAATGCACCCGCAGCTGTTTTGGGTACTGGAATTCCATCGGTATCCTCTGTCATAAATGACAAGTTGCGAGTGATTTGTGCTCTTTCATGCTCTGGGAGGCTCTCGAGCCTCGACCTTGGCCTTGGGGTTGGTTGCCTTGTGGATCCGAGGGACAGCTCCTTTCTCCGTTGACTCGAAAGGCTAGCCTGCCTTCGGCGTTCTTCGAGTGTCGCCCTGTAGTTCTTCAATCGAAGGGATTCCTGCCAGTTGAAATACTGGTAAGTTAGCATCTCCTCCGGAGTCGAGTTTGCTGGCATCATTGTGCACTCCTTGATGACTTTATCTGCTTTTGCTGCCATCTCCTCCGTGATCGTCAAGGTTGTGACCCCATCCGGCATGGTTACCGTGCATGGGTATTGCGTAGGTCTGCGGGCAGCTGCGGCTGCAGATGATTCTGCGGAGAAGGCCACGTAGACCTGATGGGGCGTGACCGGGGGCACGTGTATGCATTGTCGATTCCAGTCATGGACTCGACATCGTCGTCTAGGCTCATGTCAGAGCCATTATGCTCATCGAGTAGATCTTCTAGGCGCATCTCGTTCTCGATGTGATCATCGCTTATGCTCGTCTCGGTATTGGCGAAGCCAGTATGGATTTCTGAGTCGAGGTTGGAATTGGTGAAGATCTCCGAGTCGACGTTGCTGTCGATATGATTCGCAGGCTCGTAAAAGTCGTCGAGGGAGATCCCGCAATCGAAAGTGTCATCGAGTGGGACGTCGAAGTCGACGTTGCTTGTGCGGTATGCTGACTCAGCCTCCTCGCCTTGGAGTTCCGTCATCATGAACTTGTCGATCTCGCCAGTCGACATGGTTGTTGCTGGTGAGCAGACTTCAGGAATTGACGATGGGGCGAACTCAGTCGACGGTGCCTCGGGTGCGCCTCGCGCGAGTTGTTGCTGATCTGTCAAGTCCTGCGTGCCAAGATTGTTTACGAAAAAATTGAACGCTCCAACTTGTAAATCCAAACCTGACTCAAGACCGGAGAACGTCTCTTGAAGATTCGGCGAGTGCGGACTGAAGTTCATCTGAGGAGCTGATGCGCTTTTTGCAGGTGAAGCGGGCAAGCTGCCGCTTTTCGACTGGATCGGCGAGTTGCTGTTTGCTGATACATCCGACGAGTTGCCGTGTGCAGATTCTATCGGCGAGTTGCCGTTTGCGGTTGAGATCGGCGAGTTGCCGTTTGCTGATGAGATCGGCGAATTGCCGTTTGCCAATGGAACCGGCGAAACTTCGAGTCCAGCGCTATTCTTTCCCACAGACGGCGCCACTTGACGAGGGGTAGACTCATCAAGACCCATAGTCGAGGTCCCTGGGTTGTGAATATGGGGAGAGAACGTGGTAGCGTTGGAAGTTACATCGGTTGACAAGCAGGGCAAAGATTTTACCCAGGTTCAGGGCCCTCGTGTGGAGGTAACACCCCTACGTCCTGCCTGTCTGTTATTGCTTTGCGAATATGGTGGTTACAAAGGTCCCGGCGAGATGTCGATCTCGCTAGGGTTTTGGTGGCTCTGAAAGTACGTGTCCTGGTTCGACGGCCCTCCCAGTCCTTAAATAATAGGCTGGGTCTCGGGTGTTCGTAACCGACTCGAATTACGAATATGGTAAGCCTAAACCGACCTATGTCTTCGTCAATCTTGGAGGATACTTCATCTTCGTGGGCCTCCTTTCATGGGCTTCATGTAGGCTCTGCCAATTGGGCCTAGTCGATACGTGCACCAGGTACCCTCACGGTAGGGTACCCGATAGGCATTCCCATGTCAATTCCCCTCTCCGGCAGGGTGCCGGGAAGAGGTTCTGAACCCTCCCGAGCTAGGGTTGACGGCGGCGGCGTCTCTGGAACTTTTCGTGGATAATGGCTCGGGCCCTTACGGTTTTTGCATCGGGGGGAATAAGTAGGCGAAAGGGCGGCGGCTGGCGACCCCCGTGGGGCCCACACGCACCCACGGCGCGCCTGGCCCCTTGGCCGCGCCCTGGCCACGTGTGGGGCCCACGTGGCTCTCCTTCGTTGCTCCTTTGGTCCTTCAGGTGTGTTCTGGTAAAATAGGACCCTCCGTGAAGTTTCGTCCAATTCCGAGAATATTTCCAGACTAGCTTTTCTGGAATACAAAAACAGCAGAAAACAGGAACTGGCGCTTCGGCATCTTGTTAATAGGTTAGTCCCGGAAAATGTATAAAAGTGACATAAAGTAGATGCAAAACATGCAACAATTGGTATAAAACAAGCATGGAACATCAAAAATTATGGATACGTTGGAGACGTATCAGCATCCCCAAGCTTAGTTCCTGCTCGTCCTCGAGTAGGTAAACGATAAAAACAAAATAATTTTTGAGGTGACATGCTACTATCATAATCTTGATCAATAATATTGCAAGGCACATGTGAATGAATGAAGTGATCCAAGTCAATGGTCTATAATTTGCTATCAAGTAGATAATAAGTAAACAATGAATCACACAAGCCAAACGTTTTCATGGATAGTACCTTCAAGACAAGCATCAAAGTGTTTGCATAGTGTTAACTCATAAAGCAATAATTTCTAGCAAAAGGTATTCAATCAACACAAAGGAAGAATTAAGTTTCAGCATTTGCTTCAACTTTCAACATATTTATCTCATGGATATTGTCAACACAAAGTAGTATAACAAGTTCAATACGTTGCATATAACCATGTTGCACAAAATTGACACTAATGTTTGCTTGTGGAAGATAGAAGGAATAGGAAAACTGACTCAACATAAAAGTAAAAGAAAGGCCCTTCGCAGAGGGAAGCAGGGATTAAATCATGTGCTAGAGCTTTTAGGTTTTTGAAAGCATATAGAGATTGCATAAAATATTTGACACTCCTCCCAACCTTGCTTACACAAGCCATGGCTAACCGAATCCTCGGGTGCCTTCCATCAATCACATACCATGGAGGAGTATCTATTTTTGAGAGGTGTATGTTAATTGTCAACGAATGGTAGTGGGTGATAACATATTCTACCTGTCAAACGGACTTTAAGAGCGGCTCCCATAGGGACGTTATTTCTACCAGCAAGGCAGATCATCCCTTTTCTCTTTTGTTTACACACATGCAGATATTTCACTGTTTGTCATTGCTTACTGATGAATCAGGGCAAAAGTGTGAAGAGAATTAATTGGTTAAAGTTGTAATTAATTGGGACTGGGCACCCCGTTGCCAGCTCTTTTTGCAAAATTAGAGGATAAGCGGATGTATATGCCGCTAGTCCAGGTGTGAAAGTCCATTTGACAACCAGAATAAAGAATAACCACACTAATTCCTCATGAGCTGGTAAACATTGACACAAAAAGGGAATAATAACATTTTGAATAATTTAAAGGTAGCACATGAAAAATTTACTTGGATGGCAAGGAAATACCACATATAGGTAGTTATGGTGGACACGGATGGCATGGATTTGGCTCAAGGATTTGGATGCACGAGAAGCATTCCCTCTCAGTACAGAGTTTAGGCTAGCAAGGTTTATGTAAGCAAACAAGAGTATCAACCCATACACCAAGTTTTACATGACAAACATAGTGCAAACGTTATAAAACTTCATACGTCTTCCTTGTTAACCGAACCCGTTACTAGAAAATATCTAGACCTTAGAGATACCACCGATACAAACCAAATTTTCAACAAGCTTAACGTAGTTCTTCACTAATAGGCTTAACTCATGATGCACCAATTTAATCATGACCTACTTGTTAACTCAAAACGATTGACAAGTATCAAGTTATCCATAATAGTGATCTACAAGATTAAGCAAGTTTTTCCTTATACCAATTACCACATGCAACATTTCGGAACCAACCAAACACCAATCAATTTATTTAATCAACTCTCCAAACAAATATAAGTGAAGCAAGAGAGTACTTTCTAAAAGAAAGCTAATAGCTCTGAAAAGAGATACATGAAAACAAGAGCTAAAAGCTGAACAGCGCTAGATATGAATACTCAACAATATAAGTGAAGAATAGGAGTATTCTCATGAAAAAGCGGAGCGTGTCTCTCTCCCAATCAAGAATGCTAGGGTCCAGTCAAGCTTTATTGAAAATAAAAGACAATACTGAAAATAAAAGCACACAGACGCTCCAAGAAAAGCACATATGATGTGAAAGAATTAAAATATAGTTTCACTAGAGATGACCTGATAATGGCGATGAAGAAGGGGATGCCTTGGGCATCCCCAAGCTTAGACGCTTGAGTCTTCTTGAAATATATTGGGGAGATCCATGGGAGCCTCCCCAAGCTTAAGCTCTTCACTCTTCTTGATCCTATATCACCCTTCTCTCTTGACCCTTGAAAACTTCCGTCACACCAAACTCAAAGTAATCTCATTAGAGGGTTAGTGCACAATCAAAAACTCACATGTTCTATAAAGACAATATGATTCATTACTTTAAACATTAGCTACAGCCACTGATGTTATGTGAAGCTCTTCCACCCAAAAAAGAATTTCACTCAACACTAGTAAAAGAGAGAATGCAAAATAAAAAGGCATAATCTGTCTAAAACAGAACAGTCCGCAAAGACGAATTTTTTCGAGGCACTTACGCACTCAATCGAGAAACTTTGAACTAATGAAAGATTCAGACATTCATAAAGATTACGCACAAAAAATTTCAGATTTTTTAACAATCTGGTGATTTTAATTTCGTACAGTGGACAGCAAAAATCTGTTTCTGCGCAGCAATCAAAATTAAGCAACCTTAACACTAGAGGCTACTCTTGGCACAACAATGCGAGAAAATAAAGATACAAAGGAGTTGCTACAGAAGTAAACAACACCTTGACTAAACTGAAAATAAAAGATAATGGGTTGCCTCCCAAAAGCGCTTTCTTTAATGCCTTTTAGCTAGGCATAGTGATTTTTATGATGCTCACATAAAGATGAGAGTTGAAACAAAAGAGAGCATCAAGGAGCATATATAAAACATGTTTAAATCTAACACTCTTCCTATGCATAGGAGTCTTATAAGAAAACAAGTCAATTAAGCACAAAGTGACTAGCATAGGAAGGCAAAACAAGTGCAACTTCAAAACTTTCAACGGACCATTAGGTCTTAAAGCAAAAATCATATAGAAGCAACACAAGAGAAAGCTCAAAACTTTCATCATAAAGAGAGGAAATTTAATAACATGAAGATTTCTATAACCATATTTTCCTCTCTCAAAATAATTTTCAGTAGCATCATGAACAAACTCAACATATAACTATCACATAAAGCATGCTTTTCATGATCTACAAACATAATTTTTATTAAGCTCAAAATAGTGGGGTTATTAAACCCACTTTTGACAATAGTAGCAAAATTAATATCATCAGGCAATATAGGACCATCATCAAGAGAATTATCATATATAACATTAGGGAGCACATTTTTACTTTCTGCAATTTCCTTTACTTGAGTCAAGGAGTTGTTTACTTCAAATTTATCAAAAGGAGATATTTCAATAGAATCATCACATTCGACAATATAGCATTCTTCCTCCTCCAAAGCTTGGGGACTAAAAATATCATTTTTATCAAAACCAGCTTCCCCAAGCTTAGAGCTTTCCATGGCATTAGCAATAATGGTGTTCAAAGAATGTATGCTAATAACATTGCTACTATCATGATTGTTATGCAAATAAATTTCCATAGGCTTTTTAATTTTCTCTTCAAACACTTCATGTCCCAACTCAAGATAAATTTCATAAAGCTCTCTCATGTTGTTTTCAGCCATAGGACTAGTTTCAAGGAAAGTAACCATTGATAGCAAGTAAAGAGCTAGACATAATAACTAAAAGAAAAAAAAACTAAATGCAAGTAACTAATTTTTTTGTGTTTTTGATAATTGAAAGCAAACAAGATAAAATAAAATAAACTAAGCAAGACAAAAACAAAGTAAAGAGATTGGAAGTGTGAAACTCCCCTTGCAGAAGAACTGCTACTCCCCGGCAACGGCGCCAGAAAAAGGCTTGATGCAAGACGTACTTGCTCGTTGGGAGACCCCAAGAGGAAGGTTGATGTAGCAGCAGCAAGTTTTCCCTCAGTATGAAACCAAGGTTATCGAACCAGTAGGAGTAACGATTCTTCAGAAGGTTGTTGGCGGCTCGCACGGCGCAACACGATCACCAACGTGGACCTGCACACAACACAATCAAAGTACTTTGCCCCAACGAAACAGTGAGGTTGTCAATCTCACCGGCTTGCTGAAAACAAAGGATTAAACGTCTCGTGTGGAAAATGAGTATTAAATTGCAGAGAATGAAAAAGGAACAGTTTGCAGTTTGTGGTTTAATCATGTAAAAGAATGGACCGGGGTCCACAGTTCACTAGTGGTGTCTCTCCATAAAGATATCTAACATGTTGGGTAAACAAATTACAGCTGGGCAATTGACAAATAGTGAGCGCATGACAATGCATATACATGCATGATGATTACTATGATATTTAATTGGGCATTACGACAAATACATAGACCGTTATCCAACAGCGTCTATGACTAATAATCCACCGCCGGGTTGTCATCCGAGTTCCCCGTTGGTATTAAGTTGCAAGCAACGGATAATCGCATTAAGTAAAGCGCGTAATGTAAACAAACACATATGCCCGTGGACATAGCATCGTTAGGTTGTCCCTAGTGGCAACAGCACATCCATAACCTTAGAACTTTCTGTCACTGTCCCAGATTTAACGGAGGCATGAACCCACTATCTAGCATAAATACTCCTCTTGGAGTCACAAGCATCTACTTGGCCAAAGCATCTACTAGCAACGGAGAGCATGCAAGATCATAAATAACATAGGGCATAGATTGATAATCAACTTGACATAATATTCAATATTCATCGGATCCCAGCAAACACAACATGCAGCATTACAATAATATGATCTTGATCATGTAGGGCAGCTCACAAGATCTAAACATGATGGCACAAATAGGAGAGACAACCATCTAGCTACTGCTATGGACCCGTAGTCCAAGGATGAACTACTCACGCATCACCTCGGAGGCAGGCATGGCGATGTAGAAGCCTCCGGTGACGATTCCCCTCTCCGGCAGGGTGCCGGGAAGAGGTTCTGAACCCTCCCGAGCTAGGGTTGACGGCGGCGGCGTCTCTGGAACTTTTCGTGGATAATGGCTCGGGCCCTTAGGGTTTTTGCATCGGGGGGAATAAGTAGGCGAAAGGGCGGCGGCTGGCGACCCCCGTGGGGCCCACACGCACCCACGGCGCGCCTGGCCCTTGGCCGCGCCCTGGCCACGTGTGGGGCCCACGTGGCTCTCCTTCGTTGCTCCTTTGGTCCTTCAGGTGTGTTCTGGTAAAATAGGACCCTCCGTGAAGTTTCGTCCAATTCCGAGAATATTTCCAGACTAGCTTTTCTGGAATACAAAAACAGCAGAAAACAGGAACTGGCGCTTCGGCATCTTGTTAATAGGTTAGTCCCGGAAAATGTATAAAAGTGACATAAAGTAGATGCAAAACATGCAACAATTGGTATAAAACAAGCATGGAACATCAAAAATTATGTATACGTTGGAGACGTATCAGCCGGCGGCAGGGGAGAAGGAGCAGGACAAAGCCGCGCGGCAGGGGATGCTGAGGAGCCTCACGGAAGTGGAGAAGGACCAGGATCAGGCCGGTGGCAGGAGCTCCACCGCCCTGGATCCTGGCCGGCGGCAGGAGCTTCTCGCGCGTGGAGACGACGATTTGGTTGTTTAATTGTTAAGAAATTAAATTAGGGAAGGGGGTTATTGTAAGATGGACCGTAGTTCAAAATTAGACCCCCCCGCGACAAGTAAATCCGAACGGAGGGAGTACTTTTTTTGCGAAACATAGTAGAATGCAGACGCTCACATACACGTGTACACACTCACCCCTATAAACTTACCCCTATAAGCACCTCCGAAAAATTGAACCGACGATTAACGAGATAAGAAAAATAACCCCTGCGCACTTTGACCGGCGGAATCGTTGTCCACGGACGCTGGCCGCCGGAATTCTGTGCTGCCGACCTCACCGCCACAGCGCCCTGCCTCCCCGCTCTCCTCCGCCGCCGCCCACCACATCTCCTCGGGCAGAATCGGCTGGAATCAGAGACGGCGTCGTGGGCAGAGACACGGGCCGCCGCTGATGCTCGTCATCCGCCCCGGTTACTTCGCCACCAGGCTCGCCCTCGTCCTCCACACGAGTAGGCCGTGCTGGTGAGCAGTGGAGGACGGGCCGGCGAGGAGTAGCGGCTGAGGCACAACGGCAGCGACATCGTGCACTGCCTCTCCGGCGCCGTGGGAAGAGACACAGGCGGCGAGTTGTGCGGTGCGGCGATTCCGTGGTGTGCTGCACACAGGACACAACAGGTAGCTACCTCCACGAACGATTATTGGGCCCTGACTGTTTTTTCAATTTTTCATTAGGGACCTATTTGTAAACATTAGGGTCTCTTATATAAAAGTCGGGGGATTGTTTATTGTATATATGTTAAAGAAATTTGTCGAATAGCGAAATAGACAATGATGGTTTTTTATTGAGAACAATTAGAAGGTTTGTAGTTTGACCCGATGACTGAAGCACTGAATCGATATTCCACGAATCGCCATTTCCTTGTTACTCGCGTGTGATATTATTGACAGGCTTTCAAGGTAAACAAGGCCGACAAAAGCAGCATGGTTTATTGACTATTTATCATTTTATTTATGTGAATTATACTGCCGTGTAGAGATCGAATTAAATGTTTGTGTGTTTAAAATAAATTGCATGTCACTTCTAATTTTACATTTAAATCCGTGCCATAATATGGTCTGTGTACGTGCCCGAGCGCACCGATCTTATTTTTTGTGGGCCACGGTGGATCGACCAGGTCAAAATATCCGGTCGACCATGTTGACTCGGCAGCTCGCCCGGCGCGACGGGTTTGGGTTGGGCCGGAACCCACCCACCGGCTGCTCGTGCTCGTGCTCGGTGACACCGCAGGAAATCTAGTTAGCGCGAGGAGGCCCCACCGGTCAGCGAGAGGGAGATGCCACGACCGACATCCCCGAATCTAATCCTCGTCGTGCTCCTGGCCAAACCCCTCGGCTAATCACCTCCGCACCGACGCGTATATATACGGTCCGTCACATTAACGAACACCTCCCTTAACAAAATCCCGGAATAAATTTCCCCATTCCCCGCTCGGTCCCTATCTCGTCGGATCGCCACCCACTCGCTCTCCCCCACTCCACTCCGATCCCCTCCGCCGCCCCAGATCCGGCCCAACCCTACCCTCGCCGCCGCCGGCCACCCTCCGCGGCCGCCCGCCATTACAGGTACCGCCCGCCACCCCATTCTCCGGGCTCTTTTCCGTTCGTCCGGCCGCGCCCGATCCATCTGTGTGCGCCGATTTTGGCGCCGCATTGTGGGGATTTCGTTAGCGCGTCTCGGCTTTCCTGCGCGATTCCTTCAATCTGACCCGAGGAAACACTGCCAGGTGATCGAGGAGCGTGTGGGGGAGAGGAGAGCTTCCTCGACCGACGGACGGACGGGACTCAGGGTGGGGCCCAGGGAGCGGGGGATGTCGAGGAGGTCGGTCAACCCCGGCCGCCGGCCCTCCGACGGGGGCCTGCCCACCGTCGCCGGCCTGCTACACCCCAAGTCGCGCTCACCGCCCGTGCTCACCATCGCGCTCCTCCTCCTGGTACAGTCCCTCCCCGATGCCGACACATGTTATGTCTTGTGCTCCTTTTTGTTTTTTCGTTTCTTTGGCTGATGATGTCGCTGTTGCTTGTCGGTTCTCTGTTTCAGGGCGTGATCGTTCTCATCGCCTACTTCAACAGCGGCTCAGGTGTGCTGTGACGAAACTGCAGCAGCAGTAAACATGAAGCAGCTCTGTTTGTTTCCTTGCTGGGGGGTCAACTTACTTTATCAAGTAGCAACCTAGACACTGAAATTGAGAGTTGGGGTGCTTGTAACATTACCGATTGATATTATGGCCCTGACCGTAGATCAGGATTGTGTTGTGCCTTCCGTTTATAGATTAATCCTGCGTACGTAACCCTTGGTTCGAAGTGAACCCCTTTTGTCATGTTCAAACAGTACTGGGGGGGGGGGGGGGGGGGACTGGGACTATGTTATATGGTGCTGTGTGTATACCTTTTGTGATTTGAAGTTGCTGAACTGTGGTCTGCTTTCAGTGAGAATAATGTAAATGTTGTGGTCTAATACTTCTTGTTTCGACTCTTTCTCCGATGGCCAGGTGTAACTGTTACGAGCAGAGAAGCTGTGAGCAGGTCTGAAGGTATATATAACTCTTTTATGTCCCTGTCTCATGTGTCAGACACTCAGACCACTCCCTCCCTACTCTCTTTTACAGAGTAGCCTGAACTTGCTAGTTTGACATTGAACCTTCAAATTACTATTTTTTCTTTATGATTTCAAGGTTACTCCCGCTATAATGTGTTGAGCAGTTGTGGTTTCAAATTGTTTTGCTACACTCAAACATAATATGCATTCATTAAAGAGACTGCCATGTTGCCTTGTTATTTTCTACTGGCAAAATAGCTTGTTAATGCTCGAACTTTATGTCCACATATGTGTTCTGATTTGTCATAGGAATGTCCTGGGTCTATACTGCATTTGGATTGTTTCTTTATTTGTTTCTTTATTTGTTTCCCTACTTCTCTAGTTTGTTTGTCACTATTTTTTTCACAAGGTCAAATATCCTTGCAGAACATTATAACCGTAGCATGCCAACATAATTTCGTTGTGAAGATTAATGTTTTGATTATCTGATTGGGTTGTGCATCTTACATTTTGTTTCCCTTGGATGAATTCTATACTCCTCCCTTACCTCCTATGTTTTGCATTTGCGTCCAGGTTCTTGCACATCAGAAGTTATCCAGGCGCTTCCTTTTCTTAAGAAGGCATATGGCAGTGATATGCAAAAGGTTCTCCATGTAGGCCCTGATAGTTGTACAGTAGTTTCTAACTTGTTGAAAGAAGGGAAGGTTGAAGCATGGGGGGTGGAGCCTTATGATTTGGAGGATGCTGATAGTAGCTGCAAAAGCCTTGTGCGCAAGGGCTTTGTCCGTATGTCTGACATTAAGTACACTCTTCCGTACCGCCCAGATTCTTTTAACCTTGTTGTTGTGTCAGATGCTTTGGATTATCTGTCCCTAAGGTATCTGAACAAAACACTTCCTGATTTAGCAAGGGTCTCCACAAATGGCCTTGTTATCTTTACTGGTATGTCTTTCGTTTCTTTTTTGATTTGTGGCATTTACTTTTTTTTTGTTCTATGGAAAGACCTTTATTTGACATATAGTTGCCTGTATTTGCTGTTCTTTAGGGTAAAAGATTAATTCCGTCCTAAAAGATATCATATGCTATTTTGTAGACCTAAAACTTGCAATAAGTGATACCAGTATTGAATTTCTTCTTAGGTATATTTGAGATTTAAAGAGAGGAATCATTTCTTTTATTTTACTTGTGCAATAATCCTTGATCCTTCCAATGTTCTGCAAATTGTCGTTCTTAAAAGTGTAACATAAAATTGTGTATTGTGGACACAGTTTGTTTACTAAATGGACAGAGTAAAAGTCTCGAAAGGAAGAACCTTAAAAGAGTAATGTATTTTCAACATGCTGGATCTTGGAGGATTTCTAGATGGAGCTAGCGCAACGGCAAGATGTCAATATCCTTCTGGGGTTGAATGTAATCATATTTAGATGCTTGATGTGCTAGTGGAATCAACGATAGTGCTATGCCTTTAGAATAGGTAGCATAGTTGAATTCTTCAGCTGAGTACTGGAACTGGAAGAAAGCACAAACTCCTCTACTATTATCCTTTTGTTGCATAAGTTGTTTGAGCCTGTTAGGATAGCTCCCCCATACTTATTTTTGATAATACCACTATTGAGTCACAAACCAGTGTTGTTTCTGTCGTAACATATATTGATAGAACCCAATATTATAGTACTATGTAATTACTTTCCGGGGTATAGTAGTAGGGTTTGTCGTTTGTATTTATACAGTATTATTTAATAATCGTTAATTCTGTGGTATGTGTAAATGATTTACTATTGTTTGGTGGATGCTGTAAAATATCTGAGCTAATATTTATTTCCATTACTTCTTATCCAGGCAATCCAGGCCAGCAGAAGGCTAAGGTTTCTGAACTACCAAAATTTGGAAGACCAGTAAGTATAAATGATTCTAATTGCTGGCATGCAGGCTTCAAGGAATGTTCTCCAAATGACATAAGTTAACGATGTCCACTTTACTGAACTCGCTAAACAAATTGAACACATTCGTGCTCATGGTCCAAAAGGGAATTGTATAAATCACTTTAGTGTTCTGTGTTAACCTTATAGATCATAGTAGCCCAGAGATCTTTGCTCTTTGCCGCGTTAGTAATCTTGCTTATGTGACATGTGTTCTTTGGATATATCACATCATATAATTATGTTGTATCTGATTATCTCACGTGTTAACCAAGTTCCTGACTTACTGTTACATAGCAGTATTGCATATTACCAAGTCTGTTAGGCTTTCCACTAGTGCTAATTGGTTGGCGATTTGGCGCTGTTGCTGATGTAGTGCAATTATTCACATGCTCAGAACCTATAGAACAGATTTTACCTGACTTATGGCGCCGAAATTCTGTTGATTCTTTGTCCCTTAAATTTCAGTATCCACTAGTGCTATTGATTAGAGATTTGCTGTGTGGCTGATGTAGTGCAAGTATTTACATGTTCCAGAACCTATACAACAAATTGTACCTTACTAATGTGCTGAAAGCCTGTTGATTCTTTGTCCCTTCCCTGATGAAACCTGTTGTGTTTGTTGACAGGCAAAGTTGCGGAGCTCTTCATGGTGGACGCGCTACTTCATCCAGACCGGCTTGACAGAGAACGAAGGGCCACTGAAGAAGTTTGAGCAGGCCGCTTCAAAGAGCAACTACAAACCCGACTGCCAGATCTTCCACCTCAGCTCATAGCGCTCCACAGGTCGGGTCAAAGCCTATCCATGACACCTTGGATCACCGCCTCACCGTTTTTGTAAGCAATATCCCCCATCGAGTCCACGCGGAGGAGGAAGCGTCACACGAAGAGCCGGCCATATGTAGCTTTTGTAGAGAGGCTTCACCACTTGCTAGAAAAAAAATTCTTTCTGGAGATTAAATTATGTGTCGTTTAGCATATAGGGAATCCAAGCCCGGACGACATATATTTGTATGTGAGAAACTTTACAGTGTTGTACCATGTTACGTTCTTGGGTGTCAGCTGCTCTCTGAGCAGCTGCAAATGTGTAAAAATCCTCGAAGAGAGGTAGATTATACTCTGTCCCTTTGTCTGGTTCTGCGAATTTCAAGTTTCTTTCAGGGCATTCCGAGACTTCTTCTAAGTAGGTTGTCATTGTCATTATTTGGATGATGCTTTGACGTCGACCCCAAATATCCTTGGGTTCAGATATTTGAGAAGGATGGTCTACCTAAACATATATCTTGTTTGCAATGGTATGTTTAGTCTAAGTTCCATTTTCAAGCTTTGTCAGCAACATTGGTTAAAGAACATAAATAACAAACCCCATTGTAAATATGTCATGATGTCAGGTAAAATGTCTACTACTGTGTTCAGAGTATACCTCCCCAGTATTTTACTTGTGGTCCTACCTCCTTAGAACAGAACTAGCATTATGTTCCAGACTTTTCTATGTCCACCTACTGTTTTGTTCTTCTTGCAACTTGCTTTGGTATATTCCATAGCTGTTACATAGAGACTTGCATCTTGTCTTCAACTTGAAGTGCAGACATCATCTTCCTCCTCCCACCAAATACATTTCCCTAGAGCCATGCAATCCATCACCATCAGCATAATACATGCCTCCCCCAACAGATATCCTGTCATCATTGACCATTTAAATTCGCAAGCTAAGCAAGTTGTCATCATCCACTAAATACATACATACACCAAGCAGTCGTAGCCAATTATTCCTTTGCTCTGTTGTGCAGGAAGAGGAACACGAAGAACCTGAGTCATGGAGGGCCTGCTGCCGTTCCTGTACAGGACCATCCTCCTCCACTATTACGCCCAGGGCGGTGGGCGTGCATCCACCGGCGGCGGTTCCTTCCTCCGCGGCGGCGACTCACCGTCGGCGTCGCAGAACTCCGTGCCCCTCCTCGCGGGCGACTCCGCCTGAGGCGCAGGCTAGCCACGACGCGCGGCTCCTCTGATCGGAGCGTTCGTTTTCTTCTGACGTCGCTTTCAATTACTTTCCCGAGTCTTTCTTCTTCTTCCCTGTTCTTAGAAAAAATTTAGGCGTGGATGAGCACTGGGTGTTGTAGATAGCACCATAGTCATAGTCTCATAGAGGAGTTGGAGTTGGATCGTGTGCTTGCCAAATTGCAGGCTCTTGGTCAGGAACATGATCATCCTACTATGTGAAGTGAACAAATTGCACGATCAACCGTGATCCTGCTACTATGTAAAATGAATACATGTTTATTGGTTCAAATATAAGGGAACGGATATATCTGTGTTTTTTTTTTTTGGTTATTGATGTTTTTTTTCTTTTCATTTCATCGCTAGCGGCTCTAAGTCAACGCCAACAAAATATCACAATGCAGGATGCTGCGAATTATCCCCTTTTTTTAATAGGATGAATTATCCCGTTCTTAGTACTAAATC
Organism: Poa pratensis; assembly: GCA_947311845.1. Lineage (NCBI taxonomy): Eukaryota > Viridiplantae > Streptophyta > Magnoliopsida > Poales > Poaceae > Poa > Poa pratensis. The sequence continues at coordinate 84,881,384 of CAMZMU010000038.1, read as the reverse complement.
CTCTGATTTTCTTGATTCTTTACAATCGTTTGATTTTGTTTATTCTTTACACGTTCCAACTTCATAGGGAGCTGGGTAGACTAACTGCAACAAAAATAACACAAGGATCACATCTTGGCTTCAACTTGAAGTGCAGACGTCATGTTCACCCCTCACAAATATCCATGCGACCCATCAGGCCATCGCCATCATCATTCATGCCTCCTCCAAGTCCAACTTGATATCCCTTCATCATTGACCATTTTAATTTTGCAAGTCAAGCAAGTTGTTATCATCCACTAACCTTGATTAGTTAAGACCCAAAGACCATTTTAATACATGTATTAATGTAAAAAAGTCTCCATATACCCCATACCCCGTTTGCTCCTGAAGAAGATTTAACATGATAAGAGAACACAAAGATCTTGTATGCCCTCGCTCTGATGCTGGAGCATTGTTCTTTTCCTGTGGCTTTTGGAGGATCGGCATGTCGATCATTCTCCGCTCTCTTTAGATCCCTTATAGCTAAGTTGTATGCCTTTTCGTGTTCTTTATGTCTCTTAGAGCTAAGCTGTATGCCGCACCCTGTAACAAATGTTTTTTGAACCTCCGGGGCCTTAAATTTAAGGTTGGACACTTATTCCTTTTATCCAAAAATATAAGAGAACACAAAGATGTAATGAGAGTGCCAAGACGACACACGAGAGACAATTTAGAAATTCATTTCCCTTTAGGAACACACACAATTTATCCCCTCGCCTTAAAGATGCAAAACTCTCTGTCTACCATAGTGATCTGAAAGTTGTTGTTATCTCCGACCCTTTTAGAGATGCAAAGAAAGATGTGGTCTATCTCGCTACGTGGCACTTCCACACAACATCCCCATCTGTCACTAAGCGCGCTCAGCGGAATGCATCACACCAAATCTCTCCATTGCAAGATTGACATATGTGGTAGAAACGCAAGAAGCAAGATCAGGACAGGGCGGAGTTTACTCAATGTTGGTGCAGTCTTCTCGACGACGGTGGGCTAAGTTATCTATGTCTTTTGTCTTCAAATTTGTAAAGAACTAGTCTTTCACTGTGTGAAAAGAAACTCTTTGATTGTAAGTTGGTTGACCATCCATTGATAAATAGACCCTGGTAACTACGAACAACTGAAGACACTCTATGGTTTACCCTAAAAAAAAGACACTCTGTGGTTTCCTCTCAACCACAATCTAATCCTTTGATTGCCGAAGGAAAATAATCCATCAACTTGTATGTAAATGTTTGGTAAAATAAATAAATTGGGCATATTGTCACAAAGTTACAAGAATAGGCTCAACATTGCATTTCACTCTTAACAAAATTCTCGAGTCATAAAAAAATATCAAATCATGTCGCTCTCGATGCACCTGACCAAAATTTGTACAACACGAGGAATTTTGGCTGCACATATGTTATCCATGTACGAAGCAATTGTAACTGCATAAATTTCCATACAGCATAAACGTCTTACAGTTCATTATATGTTACTGTCATGAAACATCCATATCCATAGAAACATGGAAACAATTCCACAGCCTACTCGCCGATACAAGTCACCAAATTTAATAATTGATCACCTTATATACTCCACATAACACCTTATATAATCTAGATTTCTCTACATGCTCAGACCTATTATACACTCAAAATCACTATCATAATATTTATTGAAATTTTTGCTTTAGAGGTCTCTACCAAGATATTAAATGTATTAAAATATACACGAAAACAGACAAGAGCTAACTATGCACTATAATTGAAGCAATTGTCACAAACTCATCCATCTACACACAAACTTATTTTTTACAGTATTATTTTTCTGACATTTTACTAAATTTTTAGTAGGACACGTTACTATGTAACAATATTTTATTATTTTTGAATGCGTGCTAACAAACAAAATAGATTAGATTAGATTAGATTGTAGTTTCATAAAAAATGTATAAATGTTTACTATAAATAATGTTCAGTCAAGAGCTTGCGCATCACCTTCACCTCCGACTGGTTTGACGAGTAAGATGAGTGTGATGAACTCCGCATGAAAATATTATTTGAGATTGCAGTTCACTAGTTTTACATACTAAGCACTGGGTATCATCGTATTGCAGACAAGTTTTTGTATCCTTAGTCGGCGACGGGTTTGATTTTAATTTTATGGACAACTAGCAAGGAGGCCCGTGCACATGCAAATGCAATGTCATTATGATTTTTATTTTTCTCTGAAATTAGTTGGATAAAGTTCTATGTTGGCTACTTTTTAGATTGTTATTTCTAGACATATCACATCTACAGGAAATAATTGTTCTGGAAAAATGTCATAGAAAATTCAAATATTGAAGTCAATCCTCTGGATAAGCATCGATGATACACAACATGACTAACATATGTATAGATACAAATGTGGATAGTCATGTGTGCAAGATACACACGGGTGACACTGTGTCCCCTTTCGAGAATACAACTTAAAAGTACGACCACCTCCCTCCCTGGCTCCCTCTCCCTCTCCCTCTGTAGAAATCAACATGAGTAAGTAGATATCACAGAACTAACAAACATGCAAGGACATGAATTATCAAGCATAATTGAACTACCAAGCAGACTTAGTCTTTTATTTAAAGTAATAAATACATAAACAATAAAATATCTCAGTATGTATGTACATTTTGAATCAAATATGTGAGAAACGACCTTACACTGTTTACGTTCTTAGTTGTCAGCTACACTCTCAACAACTTCAAATTAATGTAAACTCCTCCATGAGATCATGTAGATGAATGAGTTTATAGGTTCAGTTGAAACCCCTGTTCAAATCTTTCTCAATAGTGTCAGTAGTAGAAGAACATAAAAGTATAACAAACATTATTAGAAAATTCGGACATTCCATGATTTTGAGGTAATACGTTAATTGTTGACAGGCTACATCTCATAGTATTATATTTAACTTGTTCATAGTTTAAGTACGTGCTAAGTTCTAACAGAAAGGACAAGGGCAATTATTTGGTCTAGGATTAGCAGTATATTCCACATCTTTGCCTCTTGGTCTTATCTTTCAGCTTGCATTGATATTCCATCGTTGTTGCATAGAGAATTGTATCTTATCTTCCCTTGAAGTGCAGACTATAGGATTTCTGCACTAGCCAATCTTCTCAAAAGTCCTAACTGATGGAAAGAGGTTATGCAATATATTTATATTCAACACTCCCCCTCACGTCTAGGCTATTTTAGTCCTTAGCGTGGGATAGGAGCGGGCCGCAGGATCTTTTTTTCTTTTTCTTTTTAATCCGCGTGAGCGGGGTCTCGAACTCGAGTCCTCTTGGCTCTGATACCATATAGGATTTCTGCACTAGCCAATCTTCTCAAAAGTCCAAACTGATGGAAAGGGGCTATGCAATATATTTATATTCAACAGTACACATATTCTAACACAGACATCATGGTGACACCACACGGAAATTCATTTCCTCCACAGTTCCCAACATTGTCAACATCATCATCCATGCCTCCAACAACTGCTATCCTCTGATTATTGACCGTCTCAGTTTTGCAAGCTAAGCAAGTTGCTATCATCTACTAACCTTGATTACTTAAGACTCAAAGCACATGTTTACTAGTACTATCTTATTGTGGCAATGTCTCTATGAACCACTCTTACGAGCATGTTTTGCATCTATATCCTTTGCTTTGCTCCTGTTTGGCAGGGCTGTTCGATTGTGATCATTAAGAAAAATATCGATGGAGCTGAGTAAAGCAGGACCAAAGGGTTTCTCCTTAAAAAATATGAAATATTCATACATGTACATCTACTAGTCTGGTATGACACAAGTTTCGTCGAAATATTTTGATATCCTTGATCTACACGAAAAAGACAAATCTGTCATAAATAAACAAGTTTTTCCCCTTCAAAGAGCCACAAATTTGTCATTTGTGTAGCCCAAAATTTTCAAAAACATATGTTAAACTTTACATATTTATAGATCATATAAATATTTATGAAAATACTCAAAACATAAATTTATGTAGTTATTAACTGTTGGAAAAAAGAAAATATAATTTTTTTCTTCAAGTAGCAATCGCGAGATAAGATTCATGTCTACACAAAAAAACAAAAATCAGTGATAAAAAAACCAGTTTCCCCCGTTTTAGAGCCACAAATTTGTCATATATATGTGTTCTCAAAAAAAAAGTTAAACTTTACAGATTTACAGATCATCTAATTATCTAAATATATATGAAAATTTTACAGATTTACGGATTTACACATAAATTTTCTATTATGTAGTTATTTTTTTCTTCAAGTAGCAATGCAAGAAAAGAATCATTTGGTCTACACTACTTAACGTCTTAACCTGTTGTTGCAGGTTTACACTCATGTGCAAACATATAGTTGACGGTACCAATTCCGGCTAAGTATGCAGTTGCATCGATCGCCGATGCATATGCCCTGAAACATACAGTTCACCACACTACTTATTAACTAGCTGTTGCAGGCCAAAGGAGGTATAGAATGAACCTCGACGCGAAATCTCCACAGCTGCGAGATCGGCAACACGCCATGACTTCGTCGTCGACATTGCTTTCCCTCGTGATCCTGCTTGCTAGCTCGTCAGGCGGGGTTCTTTCTGCCGTGACGCACGGCGGCCTCACGCACATCCGCCTGTACATGCACGAGACCTTCGTAGGCCCGAACGCCACGACCGGCCATGGCGGCGGTGCCGTCCCGGCTGGGCGGCAACGCGACGTTCGGGGCGATCGGGGTGCTGGACGACGAGCTGCGGGACGGCCCCGACCTGAGCAACTCGTCGCTCGTCGGCCGGTACCAGGGCATCTTCGCCTTCGCCGGGCTGGCGAGCCCGCCGGGCATGCAGTCGGTGATCAGCTTCGTGTTCACGGCCGGGGAGCATGCCGGGAGCACGCTAGCCATGGTGGGCACGATCGTGAGCTTCGAGGGCTCCTTCGAGCGCGCCGTGGTGGGCGGCACCGGCGCGTTCAGGATGGCCCGCGGGTACTGCGTCACGAGGACTGTTTCTACCCCGACGCCGGAGTCCACCGTGAACGAGGTAAACCTGTTCCTGAAGATGGATTGACTGTGTGTACGTGTGTCATGTGCTCTTTCTGCATGCGTCGTGAAATGTTCAGCTGTTATTGTAAAGGAATAAAAATGTTCCTGTTGGTTTGAACCAAAGAACGAGTGGTTGAAACATTAGTACAGAACTACCGATACACAGTTCCATATATGCCATAAACGTCCTACACGTGCATTATATATTACTGTGATGGATGAAACATCCACATCCATAGTGAACATGAAAAACAAACAGCAAACTACTCGCCGATACAAGTCACCCATCTTAATAATGGAACACGTTATATACTTTGGATAACACATTATATAGTCTAGAATTCTCTACATGCTTAGACCTATCATTCACTCGAAATAACTAATCATAATATTTCTTCGAATGTTTTCTTTAGAGGTGTCTGGCAAGATATAAATGCTATATATGCACTATAATTCATGCAACTGTCACAAACTCATCCGTCGGCAGCCAATTAATTTTATATAATTTTATGGGTTTTTAGTAAAATTTGGTAGGTTATGCACTATAATTCTTGCACTTGCCACAAACTCATCCATCTAGACACCCAATTTATTTTATTTTATGAAATTTTAATACAAATTTCGTACGATCTCTTGAGTGTCTTGAAAAATGGAAACTAATGTATCTGCGTTGCAACACATGATCTAAATATAAAACGCATGTGTATTTTTAAACTACAAACGGTGTAATGCATAAAACAAAAAAGTTACTATTTCAAAATAGTTTAATATTGTTAATTAGTTATGTGTGCTAAGTAAAATAAATATATTAGAGAAGATTGTGTTTTCATAAATAAGTATAAATATTTAGTATAAATAATGTCCAGGCGAGAGAAAATTTCTGGCATAAATACGTCGCACACACACTGATTCAACATCCGCCGTTGCACACTGCCTCCACCTCCGCCTTTCGTGTCATGATGAGCAAGATGGGCTGCGATGAAGTCTGCAAAAAAATATGCTTAAAAAAGTGCAATGTGGACATGTCCACCCTTTGCCCACTGGTCTTGCGGCAAAGTATTTGGTAGCTTTATTTGGGAAACCCATTCATATAGCATGTAGAATTGAAGTAATAATGGTGTGAACACCATAGATCAGCCCCATATGCATGCAAGTGTCACGTAAACAAATATTTTTTTGTTGAATTTTCTCTCAGTACCTCATGCACAAGTACAAAAAAACACAAAGAGTTGATAGATTGAACAAAATCTATGAGTAATGGCTAAGTACCACGTAACATTCCAACAACAGTAGCAACATAACTCCTTTGACGATCGATCTCTCTATAGTTCCTCTCAGATATGTCTCCGAGTTTCTCTTTCGGCCCCTTCTTCTCCTTGATTAATTTTAGTTTTATGCTGGGTAGGAGTTTTGATCATGTGCCTACCAAATTGCAGGCTCTCTGTCAGAAAACCGATCAAGAAATGATACTCTTAAAAAGTACGACCAACCATGAAACCAGATTAATCAAATATGATACATAAGAACCTTAGATTCCAAATAATTTAGCAATTTATTATTCTGAAATGTATCTTTAACCATAAATGTTCACATCGTATAAGAAACAACACATTAATATATAACAATAATTTATTTACTTAATTATGTATGATGAGTAACATAAAATCGACCATATTAGAGTGTGGTTTCATAACATAAGGTATAAATAAATATAAAATAAATAATGTTCACTTCAACTTGTGTCAGGACCCTCTTTCTCATGCATGCCTCTAGAAGCATATGTGGCACCATCTATGACAACATCGATGCTAGCCCCTCTGACTATATATGAACATTACCGCATCAATGCTCCATGCCTCGGAGACCCTGCGTGACGTTGGACTTTGTTCATTCGGCTTTCTATTTCGTATGTCGGCTCTGTTGGATGTACTCCCTCGATGTTGTGCCTCTCATCTCTCCTTGACGACTGCCTCCCCATCCTCTAGCAACACTAGCACGGGTCTCCGAATCGGGGGATCATTATTTTCTCGATTATTTCTCCAAGTTTTTCGTCTTACCTTTTTTTGGTAAAAAATTAGGCATGTTGGTGTAGGACCATGTGTTTTCCTATTTGCCGGCTCTCGGTCGGGAAACATGATGAAGCATGATATCGTTAAAATTGAAAGATTATAGTTATGGATTATTGTATATGTGTTGATGCATTTTATTTTGATGGACATCTCTCATCACCAAAAAAAATAAAAATAAGAAGAAGGCTCAAAAGACACAAGTTCCCCACATAATAAATTAAATTGTATAATTACTTTTTTCACTCTAAAGAAAAAATCCAGATTTTTTTGCCTTATTACATGCATGGCCCGATTGCATGGTGTACAACAAGTACAAAGTTACGAATTAGGACAAAACTAATATTCAATATATTTTGGCATGTAACTTTATGGTTTCATTTTTTTGTTCTTAGTCCATCTAGGTGAGCATGCTTTGGCTGTGTGTTCTCCTACTCCCTCCGATCCAAAAAAAAATGTCGTGGGAAATGAACTAGTCTACTACAAATGTATAGTTGTATTTGCGACACTTTTTGTGGACCGGAGGGAGTAGTAAAAATGAGGCATATGTTAATGCATCTAAGTGAGCGTGCTTTGGCTGTGTTTTTCCATAGTAAAAGTAAAAATGAGGCATATATTTTCTTGCGGGAGAGAGCGTGCATGCTAGCTTGTCGCTTTCGCAGCATAATAAACGACTCTGCATTTTCTTCTGCGACTTAATTTTACATTTGACTCGACTTATCCGCCGTACATTGATGATTGTCGACAGCATATTCTGCTCCAACTTGATTAACTATTCGTCGCAGCCTGCGCGATGTTGTCAGCGACATTCCTGACGACACTGGCCCACTGGCGGTGGCCCAACGAGAACGCCGTGAACGCAAGGAGAGCACACGGTACCCAAAGTCTACGTGGACCTGAGCGGTGGTGGATATAGGCCGAAGGTCGACACGAGGAAAAGGCGGGCGAATAGTTGGTGGCTTCGGCCTACCTTAGCTTTGTTTTCCTGGTTCCCCTTTCTCGCTTCAGCTCGCAGCGAGCTTGTAATCCGAATTCAAGATCCAGACTTGATCCAGCTACTGTAATCTGTGAACTCCAGTAGTAATCCGTAGAGTGCTACTAACAGATGTTAGCAAGGAAAAAACCGATGAGGAGGCGCCTTCATCCACTAGTAGGGAAAAGCTTATACGTGAGATGCTATCAGTGGCGCACCAGCCACTTGTGCGGCACTGATAGTCTCTCACCGCGGGTTGTGGATTTTGGCAAAATATACCAGTGGCGCACAAGATTCCGGTGCGCCACTGGTAAATTTTTACCAGTGGCGCACCGTAAAACTGGTGCGCCACTGGTAAGTTCCAGCTAAACTTGAAAAATTTTGAGGTGGAGGAGAGAGACTACCAGTGGCGCACCAGACAGTGGTGCGCCACTGGTAAATTTACCAGTGGCGTCTGGTGCGCCACAGGTAGTCTCTCTCCCTTATCTTCTCTTTTTTTCTTTATTTTTTCTCTACCTTATCTCTTCCTCCTGCCTCTCCACCACACAACACACGTACACAGTACACCACCACGCACGAGGCCGCCGGCGCCCTCCAACCCCAGCCCGAGCAATGGCGGCGCCTCCAACCCCCGACCACCGCCTCCTCCTCCCAGCCTCCAACCCCCGCCGCGCAGCCCTCGCCTCCACCTCCACATGCGCGCCCGCACTCCCCGCATCTGCGCCGCCGGTGACCCATGGCGCCTCCCGCCACCGACGCCCATCCGCGCCACAGGAAGTGGAGGCCGTCGTCGGCGTCACCGAGGGAACTTCCTCCTGCGCTGCCTCTCCTGGGCGTCTCCCTGCTCCTACGGCCGTCCGCCCCACAACGCTCGCCGGCGATGGGCAAGGGGAAGCAGCACGTCCTCGACATCCTCATCGTCTCTGCTCTGCCTTGCCGTCGGGGAAGCTCCTCCTCCGCCGCCGAGCTAGTTCCCCTCGCCCTCTCTCCGCCCTAAAGGGAGCTCGAACTCGCGGCCGGCCGCCGCGCCTCAGGTAACGGTCTCAACCTCTCCCGAGCTGAAGTGAATGGATGGATTGATGTTTCCTCTCTTTTTGTGCTGTCGTGTGTGCTTGCTGCTTGGCCTTGGGCTAAGTAATTTACTAATTTTAGAATCAAGTTGCTGCTGTCGATCTAGTGGTAGGAGTAGGACATGTCGAGCTGCTGCTGTTGGCCTTTTGCTACTGAATTAAATCGATCTTAACTGAACTGATTCGATCTGTCAATCTGGTGTTAGGAGCTGATGTGCATTTTATACATAAACTGCTGCTAGTTTTGCTATTTCCTAATAGAGCAATATGATGTAAAATTGTACATACATGTCGATTGGAATTTAGGCAGTGAGTTTAAATTAAATACAGTAGTACTGCAATCAACATGTTCAGTAGCGGCAGCTGCTGCTGTTGAGAACATTTTAATGTAGATGTAGTGTGCTCTTGGTGGAGTACTTAAGTAAATTCAGTAAATATTTGTGCTCTGTAGTTGCTATTCCTGCTATATGATGAACTGCTACTTGTAAAAATGCAGTAAGTACACTTATACACTTGCTCTCCTCCTACTCTTGCTGCTTGCAGACAATTGTAAATTCTAATGTCTCCTGCACAATACTCAACTATGCTTAATTCATGATCTCATAGGATTTTTTCCATAGAATTTACATTCAGTAATCGTAATTAACTTGTACTCCGAGTTTTTCTACTCCCAAGTGCCTCTGCAATTACATTGTACTTCAACTTGCATAAACAAGTAGTAATTCAGTAGTACTCCAAGTTTTACTGCAAATGGTAAGCCAGCTGAACTACTTGAGCTAAGAATGATGCCCGGCAACCATAGTTTGCTTTGGGTTTATGCCTGTTTCAACCTGCAAGTATATTCCTACAAGAAACATCTTATAGAATTTCAAACCTGGATACCTCACTGCCTAACATATTTATATCATTATATGTAATCTAATATTTGTCTGCTTGTCCTGAAGAATCATTGAGTCCTTGTCCTGAAGAATCATTGAGTCGCCCAATTTTCTGAAGACATAGCAATTAGCAGGCAAAATATTCTAATCCCAGCACATCTGGGTAGCTATAGGACTTGAACAACTCTCTATATGCCAAACCACCATCCTATTATACCTGTCATGTAGTGACTCCCAATCTAAATCTGATATCAGTTGACTTGTTAGAAAATACATTAAAATATGTCGTATCGTAAGTGTCCATGCTTGATATCGTAACATGGCTTATTAGATTGTATCCTTACTGATATCAGAACATGCTCCATTATCCATTACACTGTGTGTGTTATAACTACAATCGAAGATTTTATATGCATAGTTGTATGTAACATTGAATTTACAAATGAAAAACCATCTTTTGTATTGTTAGAACTTAACGTTTAACATCTTGTAGATGTAATTTTATATGCAGTTTTACTGCTGTGAAAGTGGAGAAATTGGTCGATTGAGTGGACAACATCAACTGCTGTGTAATTTTAGTTTTGTTAACTTAAAATAACTTAAATATTTGTATCATACTTTAACCATCTGTTTTCGGAAGATAGGGACATATGTAACACTAATGCAAATATATTTGGCATGATTTTCTACTTCTTTCAAAGTACACATGTTCCATTTTCTGTGATCAATTCCGAGTTTCTTTTGCATGGCGGCGACAACATCAACAAGGGGCTGCGGGAGGGAGGACATCGACACGGGGCTGCGGAAGCGACGACATCGACACGGGGCTTGCGACATGGGACTTCGGCGGCGACGACGACATGGACACGGGGCAATGGCGGCGACGATGACGAGGATGACATCGACACGTTGCAGCGACGCTGCCTCTACTTCTGTATATTTGTGTTTCTAAAACAATGTGGTGTGTTGTAATTAATAATGTCGGATACCACTCTTTAAAATGCTATTTGTGTTTCTGAACTTCGCAACAGATATTGTTTTGATTTTTTTTTTGAATCCCGAAAATGATACTAGTGGCGCACAAAGTAGAAAGTGCGCCACTAGTAGTATTTTTTTAATATTCCCCAATTATTAGCAGTGGCGCACAAATGTGCGCCACTGGTAATCACTTACCAGTATTACCAGTGGCGCACACTTCGTCCTGTGCGCCACTGATAATTGAGATAGCTGCCCCACGACGCCTATCAGTGGCGCACCACTGGTGCGCCACTGATAAGTGAGTTACCTGTGGCGCACCAGCTGGTAGCACTTATCAGTGGCGCAAGTTTAGTGGCGCACCACTAGTGCGCCACTGATAGCCTATTTTGGTGGGCCACTAATAGCCTTTTTTCTACTAGTGATCGCTGGATCAGGGAGACCTGACATGCCTGAATTCAAGAATAGTCTTAATACCGCCCCAAATAGTAGAATGCCATCAATTTCAGTAGGTTTAGCACCAATACAAAATTACCAAAAATAATCTTAACAGACTAGCAACGCAAGCATGTATAACATTCTCTAGAAGAAGAGTCTTGAAGCTTTTAAAACAAGATTGTGGCTATTCTCCTAAGGGAGGACCGATCTTAATCTTTCTTGACGAAATCCGACAACTTGGCCAACCAGAGGAGATGCCGGCGCCGGTCCTTGCTGGCCATGTGCTCGTGCAGGATCTTCGTGTTCACTGGATTGATCCCACGCATCTCCAAATACTTGTGTAATGACTGCTGCAGGTCCTTATCCAGCTCACTGCGTGAACCAAATAAACAAAGAACATTCAACGAATAATTAGCCAAAGCCCTCTGCTATTTGACTAAAGGAATACAGAAATGCTAGGTTTAATCTGCATCTTCAGTCTTACCTAAATTCAACAACTTCGTCGTCCTCATCCGAGGCAACCGCATACTCGTCCTCCATAACTCCTGATGGAGACGGCCTCATGGACAGGTCGTCAATGTCGATCTTGTCCGGGTAAGCAGTGCATAAGAATTCCAGGCTTGAGCCATCAGCCTTGGAGACGGTGACCGTGAGAGGAACCCTGAGTTCTTTTGGGCCGTTCTCGCCTTCGTCTTCCTGATTCTCGTCTGAATATGATGTGTACCCATCTTCGTCATCATCCTGGTTAGGTGTGGGCATGGAAACCAGGACCTCAATCTGCTCACCCTTAAAACTCCTTGTAAGCGTAATGTCGGTAAGCCCATCCTCTTTGCTGATTTCGAAAGGGAACTCACTAGGAATCTCCTCAACCTGTTTATAATTAAGAGGATAAACAATATCAGGGAATGCATCGAAAAATGATCATGCACTTATTCACAAGGTAGAACGACAGGCGACTAATTCTTTTCATCCCTCGTGATTCCCCTCTTACGAGTACCATTCAAAGTCAATCATAAAAAGATTGTAGTTCTGAACTTCTGATGCAAAGTCATCAAATAATCAAATAAAAGAACAGGAGCCATTGACCGTCTAGCCTAAACCCTAAAATGCTGAACAGGAACAATCGCACATAAGAAATCTGCATCTAACAATGTTTCTTTTGTAGAAACGGGGAGACCAATATTGTACACAAACGCGGCATACTCGTGTAGGTACACAATCACGCATCATGATTAGAGTAGCGCAGAGGCAATTGAGACAATGAATTAAGCGACTATTAATCAAGGACTACATGCATTCGCGTCAGGAGTTGCAGGATCTTTCATGCATGAATACCAGCAGAAGAAAAAATACATGAGATCGATCAATCTATTGCCATGATAATGCATGGGACGTACCAGGCTGCGTTCGTTGGACTGCATCGCCGATTCGATGACACGGATGAGCTCGTCGTCGTGCGAGGAGGCGCGGAGGGCGTCGGCCTTGGCGCGGTAGGAGGCGGCCTCCGCACGGAGGGACGCGGCCTCGGCGCGGAGCTTGCGGATGTAGGCGGAGTCGGGGGAGGAGCTCATCCGCCTGATCGCCGCAGCGGTGGCCGAAGGACGGATCAGCGCGGAGGCGCGGCGGGCGACGGCGGCAGCGAGGAGAGCCATGGCGCGCACCGCGAAGCAAGGGAGGGCCGGGAAGAATAGGGTTTACGTGGTGTTTTATCGAGCGATGGGGACTGGGCTCTGCCTGTCGGGTAAGCGTGACGTAACGTGTTTGGTTACACCGTCGTGCTTGTTGAACAAGAAAGAAGGATCCGACCTTTATACGTGTAAAAAAACTGACATTTTATTCTCTATTTTTTCGTAGTACAATTTTTTACAGAACGGTAGATGTTTTAACTGCTCAAATTATGTGCTTAGAACATCTCTAGCAGAACCCTTAAAAGGGTTGAAACCCTAAAAGTTCGGCCAATTTACAGAACTAGGGCCAGAGCCTATAAAAATAGCCGGCCGTAATTTTTTTACGGTGTGGCCCGTAAATTGTTCCGCACGGCCGCTATATATACAAGGGTCCACGGTCGGTTTAGTGTTCACCACCCTCATTTCCCGCCGTGAAACCCTCGCCGCCGCCATACATTTCCTCCACCTCCGGCGAGCAATTGTGGCCGCGCTTCCACTCTCCCTCCCCCCTAGCCCCTCCCAGGCGACATGTGGCCCCTCGACAACACCCACGGCCATGCTAGGGCTCGGATGGCCGCGGGGCGTGGGCGTGGCCGTGGTGCGCCGCCGCCCATTTCCGCTGCGGAGGAGGAGAGGCGACGCGTGGCGCGCTCCAGCTAGGGCTGCAACCGCGGGAAGCTCTCGCGCCTCCACGAGTTTGTGTGGTGCGGCCTCTTGGTCAGCCGCCACGACGCCGAGGCCGGGAGCTCCCGCGTTGTCACGCGCTCTCGGTCGCCGTCACCCATCCTGGAGGAGGAGGAGAGCAACGTCGACACGGAGGACAGCGGCAACGAGGAACTCGTCGGCGTCCAGGACTACCACGAGCTCCTGAGGCTCGTGGAGGCGAAATCCGTCTGTTCGGAGCGCCGCCGTGCGAAGAAGGCCCACCATCGGGAGGCACAGCTCGAGGCGTAGAACGAGCAACTCCTCCAGCGCGGGCTCAGGCACGAGGAGGAGCACCACACGAGGGAGCGGGAGTGGGATCTAGAGGCGAGGCGACAACTCGACTTCATCAACGTCCCCTCCACCGATGACGACGAGGACGACGAGTGAGCTCGGTGGCGGCGCCGCTGCAATGTGAGGCCATGTGAGCTAGTTCGTCTTAGTTATGTAAATTATGTGTATGGTCTGAACGATGATGGACTGAATGAAATGTTCGACTCAGAATTTTAGAGCGAACAACTTTTGTTCGAATTTACGGGTCGATTTGCAGGATCTGCTGGTGCGAGCATGTTTTCGACCCTTAAAATCATTTTACGGTTCCCTTATTCGGTGCTATATCTACTACTCCGTGAGTAGAACGTGCCCAAACTCGAATAAGTTGGTCAAGTTGATCGTCATGATCCGAGCCTCCTCCGTGAGTAGAACGTGCCCAAACTCCTTGCCCTTTTCCTTCACTTCAATATCTCTAGAGCGGGCATTTTCCTTATCGTTCTCAAGCTTCCGCTTTTGTATTTAGAAAAAGCGCTCTCTCTCCCGGCACATGCTCTCTTCTCACTCCTTCTTCTCAATTCAAGGTTTCTGGCAAGTAAATTGTCGAAGCATCACCCTTCACCTCTATCTTGGTGTTGGTCCTCCCCCTAGCTTCTTGTCACTTTGGGCCTCTTGCTTCACGGCCAGTTTTGCCCCACCTGTTCGCATGGATGCCATGAGTTCCTTCCACTTTGAGCAATCTTTAATTTCATTCCAACAAATGGTTCGACGCGTTGAGAATGAAAATCCGGATCAAATTTGGCCCGAAAATGGGCCAAATTTGATTCAGATTTTCTGTTTGATCCGGATTGCTAAACGTTGACGTGAGAATGAAAATCTTTAATGCCATGAGTTCCTTCCACAAAAATCGGTCCGTTTACGTCGACGTGTTGGACCATTGTCTTTTTCCTAAACAGAGATATTCGGACAAAAACAGACCAAATGGTTCGACGCGTTGGAGTTAGCCTAGCTGGCACCTAGCCGTGCACCACATTTAAGTAGCTTTTTTTTTTTTTGAGGGAAACTACATTTAAGTAGCTAGTCGAATGCAAGTAGCCTACGGCACAGCAGAACGCTATGACCAGGGGAGGCAGCTAGGTGGTATGAGTGGTCGCGGGGGAGGAGAGCATAAGAATACAGACGCGCGTCACGGGGAAAATGGCCCCGTCCATGGATCTCTCTTATCCGACGTAAACCAATGAGCTTATGAGCTTACGACCGCACACGTACTACTACTCGCTCAGCTCATGCGCATGCCTGCATTGCCCAATCGCAATGTCACGTCATCTTCAGCTGCGCAGCTCGACTCTCCCCTTGCGCTTCTTCCCCGGCGGACTCGGCGCTCGCTCCCTGTGCAATCTTGGCAGCTGCAGCAGCGGAGCCGCCGTCGCTGTAGCATCGCCGTCGCTGCAGCAGCACAGGGTTAAAGCGAGAACCGCGGAGGAGCGGGAGGGAAGCGCGGCGCTCGGGTGGGCGGCCAGGGACGCCTCCGGTGTGCTCTCGCCGTTCGAGTTCCAGAGAAGGTGCGTGCCCTAGATCGCGAGAAGCTTCAGTTTATGGACTCCTGCAGCCAGCTGGGTTGATTATAGTTGCTCAGGGCTCAGGAAGACGACGATGTGACGATCAAGGTGCTCTACTGCGGGATCTGCCACACTGACCTCCACACCATCAAGAGCGAGTGGGGCTCCGCCATGTACCCCTTGTTCCCGGGTACGTAATCCACCTTGTTTCTTTCAACCGACAATAATTCATCGATTACGTAGTAGTACAAAGCAAATTAAAGGTGCGGATCGAAGCAGGCACGAGATCCTGGGCGTGGTGACCAGCGTCGGCAGCGGCGTGAGCAAGTTCAAGGCCGGCGAGACGGTGGGCGTGGGGTACTTCCTCGGGTCGTGCCGCTCCTGCGAGTGCTGCGGGAACGGGTACGAGAACCACTGCTCCGCCATGGTGCTCACCTCCAACGGCATCGAGGGCGGCGCGGTCACCCAGGGCGGCTTCTCCGACGTCATCGTCGTGCGTGAGGGCTACGTGCTGCGCGTCCCGGACGGGCTGCCGCCGGAAAAGGCGGCGCCGCTGCTCTGCGCCGGCATCACGGTGTACAGCCCCATGGTGCGCTTCGGCCTCAACGCGCCGGGGAAGCACCTCGGCGTCGTCGGCCTTGGGGGCCTCGGCCACGTCGCCGTCAAGTTCGGCAAGGCGTTCGGCATGAGGGTTACCGTCATCAGCACCTCGCCCGGGAAGCGGGAGGAGGCGCTGGAGCGGCTTGGCGCCGACGAGTTCCTCGTCAGCCGGGACCCCGACCAGATGCGGGCGGCGGTCGGCACCATGGACGGCATCCTCGACACGGTGTCGGCGTGGCACCCCATCTCGCCGCTGCTGGCGCTGATGAAGCCGATGGGCCAGATGGTGTTCCTGGGCCTTCCGGCCAAGCCGCTGGAGCTGCCGGCGTTTGCCATCGTGCCGGGCGGAAAGGGCATCGCCGGGAGCTACGTCGGCGGGATCAGGGACTGCCAGGAGATGCTGGACTTCGCCGGGAAGCACGGCATCACCGCGGAGGTGGAGGTGATCAAGATGGACTACGTCAACACGGCCCTCCAGCGGCTCGAGAAGAACGACGTCCGCTACCGCTTCGTCATCGACGTCGCCGGTAGCCTCGGCTCAACCGCATAAGCTGGAATAACCAACGGTCGAGCATCGATAATTGGTCGGCCAATTACCATATTAACTCTATTTTAGACATGCTGCTGCTACCAAGTACATGTCGTGCAAGAGATTAGGAATGCATAAAAATCTGGTGCTTGATCAATCTAGCTGATCTGTAGTTGTTTCGAGCTCTTTGACCACTGACAAAAAAAATCTGATGTTCGTGGTTTATGGAATAAAATTGGTACTACAGATAATGAGACAAATTTTTGTATCAGCCATCCAATGGAATCGCTGAGTTCAGATATGGGGGATGATTGCTGAGCTCAGATATGGGAGATGATAATAGTGCATATAATGGACACAAGCAACAAAGGCATAATAACATCAGTTGTCAGCAGAACTACACTCGGGAAGAGTCTTTTTACACCACTGGTAATTTCACTTGCCATAGGATTTTTGCCGGCCAATCCATGAAACACAAGAGGAGCTCACCCTGGGATATCTTGCTGCTGATACAGAACTACAGATACACTAATAGTTTCAAATAGTTCTCTGTGCTCTTGCTACGCCTGCTTAAAAGACTACATCTACCAAAAATTGTCGTCGAGCCACGTGGCAAGGCAAGGCCATCTACTTGGATCTCATTGCCGGACCAAGTCCTTGAGCTTGGTCATCCACCGGACGTACTCCTTAGTCTGCTTGGTCACCATGTAGTCATGCATGAAGTTGCTGGTCGTCAGTGTCACCCCCCGTAGCTCCAGGAACTTGAACAGGCCCTTCTGCACGTTCGGAGGAAGCTCGCTGCAGTACAAAAACGAAAAGACCGAATCGATCATCAGAAATGGGCAGTCATTTGATCCAACTACGTGAAGGCGAGATTGTGAACCGGTACGCGTACGTGAACTCAGGGCCCTCAAAGGGGAACTTCTCTGCGTCGGATTCTGCCTTCTCAGATATCAGCATGTCGTCGATGGTGATCTCCTCGCGGAAGGCCGTGCAGGTGAACTCGAGTTTCGGGCCAGCTCCCTTAGACACTACCACCTTCATCGAAAGGCTGCTGTCCTCCGCGGCCTCGTCTTCATCATCTTCGTCCTTCACAGCATCCTCATCATCGTCCTCGTCATCTTCATCAAACTCAGGCTCTGCGTCCATATTAGGCATGCTGACAATGACCTCAATCTTCTCATCCTTGTAGTCCCTCTTCAGAACGACCACACTCATCCCTTCTTCGTCGACGATTTCAAAGGGGAAGTCATCTGGAGTAGGTTCCTGTCAAAAGAAAGACAAATGAATCATGTTAAACAGCTTACAAATTGCAAGACCAGGAACTGATGTGTTAAGCTATGTATAGGTCATGCAGTTCAGGCATCTCACGATTACTAATGGACTAAATGTCAGTTTGAACACTGCTCTCACGCAATGTGAAGCCTAGCTAGTTCGAAATTTTAAACCAAACCGTCAGAAATCGGTGGCACCAACCTAAGAGTTAAACTCCACAAAATCATTACAATGATTAGGGGACTGACATCAGCTGAATGGTAGCAGCTGCCTAGAGACATAGCAGTCCAAATATTCAAACTTGTTTTTAGCACCAAAACTATAACCGAGAAGCTACATGAAACCACACTGAACAATAATGTGTAGACAGATGGTTGCACATCTTCCATGCGGGCATGTTTACTCCACCATGTATGAGAGTCAACAGGAAACCGAGCAAAACAACGGTACATATGAACAAATGGTTGTGCATCATACATGCAGCAGAAGCACTGGCATGCTTACTTGATCACAACTATAGTGCATAGAAAATGAAAAATAGATAGCCTAAGAAACAGCAGCTTTAGATATTATAGGAATGCTGTGGTAAATTAGCAAAACATGGCCCATCTCCATCAAACAAAACCTGCTTACTAGTAAACACATATGGTACAGTCATCCACACAGGGTATCACCATAATTTGTAGAGAAAAACAGCAAAAGTGTTCCCCCAAATAACAAAACCCACTTCGATCCAGGCAGAGATTGTTCTACCATGCACCGAACCCATCGAGCTCCACAACAATTATTCATACCTACAAACCCGACCATAACAAGCATGTAAATTTGACAGCTACGTCTTTGCAGAAAGTGACATTTGTTCAGTCAGTTCTAGTTTATCCAGACAATAACAACTGAATCTAAATGTCAGTTTGAATACTGCTCCCACGGCTTGCAAAGCCTATGTAGTTCAGAAGTTAACCAAACCCTCAAAAACTCGACCATCAGCCTCACATTTAGCTGAATGGTACAGCTGCTCAGCAAAAATGGCAGACCAAATACTCAGACCTGGTTTACTTTTAGCACAATGCCATCAGAAGAAGCACCAAACCAAGCTAAACCGTTACGCATAAACAGATGGTTGCACACTCTAGCACTAGCATGTTTACTTGATTATATATACGGATCATGGCAAGCAATCGCATTTACCCCTAGAGATGGGCAACCCTAGACATATCGGCAATGCAGTGGAATGAGCAAGCGTGGTTCATTTCTACTGAACAATTACTAGCAAACGCCTATCATCCAGTCATCCACGCAAGGTACATCACCATAACTGCAAACCAAAATCCAGTCAAATAAAAGCCATCCTCGCCATGAAAAACGTGTTTACTAGTAAACACATATGGTACAGTCATCCGCACAGGGTATCACCATAATTTGAAGAGAAAAACAACAAAAGTGTTCCCCCACCCCAATGACAAACCCACTTCGATTCAGGCAGAGATTGTTCTATCATGCACCAAATCCATCTAGCGCGACAACAATGTCATACTTACAAACCCGACCATACCAAGCATGTAAATTTGACAGCTACATCTTTGCAGAAAGTGACATTTATTCAGTCAGTTCTAGTTTTTTAAGACACTAACAACTGAATCTAAATGTCAGTTTGAATACTGCTCTCAAGGCTTGCAAAGCCTATGTAGTTCAGAAGTTAACCAAACCCTAAAAAACTAAACCATCAGCCTCACATTTAAATCCATACTTCACAGAATCGTTAATGATTTGCGGGCTGACAATTAGCTGAATGGTACAGCTGCTCAGCAGAATGGCAGACCAAATATTCAGACCTGGTTTACTTTTAGCACAATGCCATCAGAAGAAGCACCAAACCAAGCTAAACCGTGACACATAAACAGATGGTTGCACACACTCTAGCACTAGCATGTTTACTTGATTATATAATATACGGTTCATGGCAAGTAATCGCAATTACCCCTAGAGATGGGCAACCCAAGACATATCGGCAATGCAGTGGAATTAGCAAGCGTGGTTCATTTCTACTGAACAATTACTAGCAAACGCCTATCATCCAGTCATCCACGCAAGGTACATCACCATAATTCCCAACAAAAATTCAGTGAAATAAAAGCCGTCCTCGCCATGACAAACCCCTATCTGATTCAGGCAAGGCTTGTTCTACTACCGCGCACCGAAATCCCACCGTCCTCCGCTGCCTCTACTCTACAAGCAAAAAAGAGGGCGCCTTTAGCGTCGGTGCCTCACCTGCATGTCGGTGGCGAGGTACTCCTCGGCCTCCCGGATCTCGAGGTCGATGGCGGCGGGGAGTCCCCCCGCGCCGGCGCCCTTCTTGTTCCTCTTCTTGACCTTGCTCTCCATCACCTTCACGGACCCGTTGGCCGCGGCCGCCGCCGCGCGGAGAGGGGCCGCGAGCAGCGAGCGCCGGATCTGCGCCGCCCACGGCCCCACGATTGAGGCGGACGGGGCGGAGCGGAGGAGGCTGACGGCGGCCGAGGAGGCGGAGGCTGAGGCTGAGACGAAGGAGGCCATGGCTGTGTGAAGTGAAGGGATAAGGTGAAGAAGGAGGATGAGAGGTTTTGGGTTTAATAGCGAACGCCGCTGTTCGGTGTGGCCCCGCTGGTCAGTGACGGTGGAAGCTTTCTCTTTCTAGAATGAGAGGTTTCACTAATAAATGAGATTAAGTATGAGAAAACTAGGTACATGCTGTAATTCATTTCTTCTAGAATTAAATCTAGTTTATAAAAACAACTGAAAATAAAGTAACTAAGTTCCCGCGGTAAAAAATATCTAAAAAAGAAACAGACAACCAAGAGCATAGGGCTCAAAATTCTCGTTGAAACCTCAGCCAAACACATATTCATCACCCCACCATACCTCCCTCGCCGGCGATAAATGACTTCGAGAATTCCAGACACTGAGGTCCTAGCAATAATGCAATGTGTGTAGACGCCCGCAGGAAACCAAGGCCCCTATCGGTTGATGACGCGGGAATTGGTATAACTCTTTCTGGATTGATCGATTAAGTTAATAGTTAGATTATATAATTATACTCCCCGCCGACGCAAACTAAAATGAACATTGTTTACACAAACAATTTATACTTATTTACAATCTATCTTTATGAAACCAGAATCCCCGCTAATACATTTATGTAGTATTAAGCATAACTAACTGTATTGGAGCATTGCTAAATCCTAATGTGTTCTTCGTAACAACGCTTATGCTAACAAAATACACTCGTTCTTGATAAAAGAACATACTCCCGTAATAAATACACATTAACTTTCTTTTTTCAAGACATTTTCACTTCAAAGGATCTTTGAATCAAATTTTACAAAAAATGTTGGAAAAGTAAAATAACTCGCATGTCCCGATGGATTAATTTGTCTCACTTGCATTAATTACAGTAACGCATCACGGGCCTGCATGGACAAGTGAATGCCACGCGTGAAGCGTCCTCTGCAAAGCGGCTTGTGGCGTCTTCTCATGCATCCGTGCTGCTGCTGCCCTGGAGCGGTGGTACTTGGCCGTCGGCATGAGAGGGCTCGCCGTGGAGGTGGACACCGGATGAAACAATCAAGTCGGAGCAGAACCCCGTCAAAAAAAAAAGTCGGAGCAGAACATGCTGCCGACGACCGCCGACGAAGGATAAATATGGACTTTCCTCGAGAAACACGAACGGAGTAGAGTCAAAGGTAAAATTAAGCCGCAGAAGAAAATGCAGAGTCGTTTATCATGCTGCAAAAGCGACAAGCTAAGCGTGCACGATCTTTCCCACAAGAAAAAACACAGCCAAAAGCACGCTCAGCTTGATCGATTGACAAAAAAAAAAAGATATGCAGGTGATGCCGAGCTAGACTTGGCGACGTGGAGAGTTAGCCGGCGAAGAGGCCGGCCCCCGCCTGCCTGACCGGCTGCGCCTAGAGTCCCATGCTGGCGTGCCGGCCGGTGCTTCGTGTCTTCCGCCTGTCGGGGCTTCTAGGCACCGTAGGGGGTGTAGGGCTAGACCTTACTTTAGCCCATGCCTGGATGTCGCGGAGGGACAACCGGGCATGGCTTCGGCACCCGCCCAACACGGGCCCTTGTCTTCTGCTCGTCGCAGACGGATGGCAGGCGGTCTTCCGGCTGCCAGCCGCCTGAGTCCGGCTGCAACGGTTGACTTTGGTCGCATAAGGCGGGCGCTGTTTGTCGTTATCTGTTTGTCTCTGAGAAACGTGATGATGACGGGCCTGCAGCCCGGCTGCGCTGCGCCAGGATAGGCGGAATCCGACTGCGCTCGGGGCAGGCGGAGCCGGCTTAGCCAGGCAGCCGGGGGCGGTCAGGCAGAAGGCTTGCTCTTGATCTTGCGTTTCACTCGGGATCTTCTGTGCGTCTTTAGGCACCCTGGTTTCATCCCCATGACACTAGCCCCCGAACACGTTGGAGCAAATGCTGCCGGCTACGGTGGGGAGAGCTTCTGCGTGTTCACCAACTTGATATGCTTGTCCGGATGAGGGGTCGAAGAATCGGGCGCTCCGCCGACCGGCTGCGGATGATGACGTAGGTGATGACGCTGGCGCGTCCCATCCGTCTGCCCCGGCAGTCGAGGCGACACCCCAAATTCCGCCGCGGGATCTTCGGTGGCGATGGCGCGCACGCGGGATCTTTTGTGGCGAAACTGCCGCCCACGATCTCGCCCACGATCGAGACGTTACGCGCCACGCGGCGTGATCCTCGCCCGCGTGCCAGGCTATTAATTGAGGGCGAGGGCGGCGGCCAGGAGGGTTCGCTTCACTCCGCCCTCTCGCCCCCAACTGCTTCGAGTGCTCCGCCGCAAGTGCCGCGTGAAGCCCCACCTTCTTCTTCTTCTCCGGCGAGAGCCTCTCTCCTCCGGTGCGAGATCCATCGGGCACAGCGACCACGGGCCACCGCCAATCGACGCCGGCGACGACGGACACCCTCCTCGGCATGCTGGAGCCAGAGATGGCCGACGGGAATGAGGGCGGTGGCGAGTGGCGAGACGGTCGCCGCACCGGCTACTCCAGCGGACGTGGCCGCCCGGGCGGCGGAGGAGCAGGAGGCCGGCCGAGGGGAGCGGTGCGAGCAGCCCCCCGCGCCGGATGTGGGGACCCAGCCGGTTGGGCCCCAAGTCAGGGCGGTCCCGCCGCCAGGCGAGGGCGAGGTTGGAGAGGCCGACGATGCCCCACGGGCAGCTGGAGTCGGAGCGACGGGCGCTCCGAAGTCGAAGAAGGCCGGCGCGACATCCTCCACGAGGAGGGCCGAGTCAGCGGCGAGGAAGAAGATGGGCCCGTCGGCCAGGGAGAAAGCCAAGGGGCAGTCGGAGGACGCCACCGCCGCCTGGGATCGGCAGCTGGCGCCCACCGTGGGGCCTGCGGTCAAGACCGTCATGTTCCGCGCATGATCGATGAAAGGAGTTGAAGATCTCGCTGTTGGCCATATCATCACAGTCAATGGCACACCCCTCATAGACGATTCAAGTTGGGGGCCGGAAGCTGATTACCTAGAGACCGGACACATCATCCCGTTTGGATCTGTCCATGTTTTCGTCGGCTCCATCGGCGGCGAGTCAGAGGATCCCTCACAGCAGGGCGACTCAGAAGAAGGAGTCGCTGTAACGATGGACCAAGAAGAATCCACCAACAATGAGTCGCTGCCCCTTGAAGATGAAGAAGGCCAATCCATCAAGTATGTCCTCGAGGAAAGGCTATGTGGAAACCCTATGGGTGGCCGCTCGCCCTCTGTAGGAGATCAGCACGTGGAAGGGGTCTACAGGACCACGGAAGCAGAAGAAGGGCTGGGCATGCCACAGGGCAGCCTAGCCCCCACGCCGCCAGAAACAGCGGAACAAGCCGCGCCAAATGCATCAGGAGTCACGGCATCCGCTGCAACTACCCCAGGAGTCGCGGCCTCAGGAGTCGCAAACAGAGAGACCCCACCCGGAGTTGCACTCACAGAAACAGGGGCAAGAACGGCCTCCAACGCAGTGGCTGTAATACCACAAAGTAGCGTGTTGTTCACACCAGTATCTGCGGTTGATGCAGCCGCCGGAGTAACAGAATTGGAAGCTACCAGGATCGGGCTGTATGATGAAGTCCAAATAATCGCAGACAAAAGAGCCAGGATGGCGCGTGAGGACCAGCGCCTCCAACAAGAACAACGGCGACTCATCGAAGACACCAACACCTTGCAAGGAGGACAGGGCACCTTGCCGCACAGACGCCAGGCCAGCCGCCTGCCGCCAGGGATAGTAAATCCGGTGGAGCTATTCCAATCACCCACCTCTGGACCTACAGCCGCGGTTCACGCGGCCCAAACACAAGCAGCCCAACGTGATCCCTTCAGTCGCAACCAATGCGGCACGTCCAGTCGCATGGTCAGAAGCCGTAGCACCAACAGTCGCGGTACCCCCATACGTGGCATCGTCCATCACGGTTACGCGACCCACAGCACCGTTAGTCGCGCCTGCGGTCCGGACGTACGCAGCACCATCAGTCACGCCAACGGTTCCGACCTTCGTAGCACTGAGAGCGGCGGAAACACCAGGATCAAGGACTGTGGTACAGGCTAACAACAGGGCCGTCATGCCACCTCCACAGCCACAACCAACCTTTGTGCAGCAACCCCCACCACATCCTCAAAGGTTCCATACACCGCAAGGACATTATGTTAGCCCAGTGGGGAATCTCTACGCGGCTACCAACAACCTGGCTAGGCTAACACCAGCAGGAAGTACACCGATGGACAGAGAGGCTCGGTGTGCCATTGAGATGCCAAGCATAACAGTGACACAGCAGGCAAACATGTCTGAACACGCGGGACGGTGATGCAAGACGTACTTGCTCGTTGGGAGACCCCAAGAGGAAGGTTTGATGTAGCCTAGCAGCAAGTTTTCCCTCAGTATGAAACCAAGGTTTATCGAACCAGTAGGAGTAACGATTCTTCAGAAGGTTGTTGGCGGCTCGCACGGCGCAACACGATCACCAACGTGGACCTGCACACAACACAATCACAGTACTTTGCCCCAACGAAACAGTGAGGTTGTCAATCTCACCGGCTTGCTGAAAACAAAGGATTAAACGTCTCGTGTGGAAAATGAGTATTAAATTGCAGCGAATGAAAAAGGAACAGTTTGCAGTTTGTGGTTTAATCATGTAAAAGAATGGACCGGGGTCCACAGTTCACTAGTGGTGTCTCTCCATAAAGATCTAACATGTTGGGTAAACAAATTACAGCTGGGCAATTGACAAATAGTGAGCGCATGACAATGCAATACATGCATGATGATTACTATGATATTTAATTGGGCATTACGACAAATACATAGACCGTTATCCAACAGCGTCTATGACTAATAATCCACCGCCGGGTTGTCATCCGAGTTCCCCGTTGGTATTAAGTTGCAAGCAACGGATAATCGCATTAAGTAAAGCGCGTAATGTAAACAAACACATATGCCCGTGGACATAGCATCGTTAGGTTATCCCTAGTGGCAACAGCACATCCACAACCTTAGAACTTTCTGTCACTGTCCCAGATTAACGGAGGCATGAACCCACTATCTAGCATAAATACTCCTCTTGGAGTTACAAGCATCTACTTGGCCAAAGCATCTACTAGCAACGGAGAGCATGCAAGATCTTAAATAACATAGATAGATTGATAATCAACTTGACATAATATTCAATATTCATCGGATCCCAGCAAACACAACATGTAGCATTACAATAATATGATCTTGATCATGTAGGGCAGCTCACAAGATCTAAACATGATGGCACAAATGGAGAGACAACCATCTAGCTACTGCTATGGACCCGTAGTCCAAGGATGAACTACTCACGCATCACTCGGAGGCAGGCATGGCGATGTAGAAGCCTCCGGTGACGATTCCCCTCTCCGGCAGGGTGCCGGGAAGAGGTTCTGAACCCTCCCGAGCTAGGGTTGACGGCGGCGGCGTCTCTGGAACTTTTCGTGGATAATGGCTCAGGCACTTAGGGTTTTCGCGTCGGGGGGAATAAGTAGGCGAAAGGGCGGCGGCTGGCGACCCCCGTGGGGCCCACACCACCCCGGCGCGAGGCCGGCGCGCCCTGGCGTGTGGGGCCCACGTGGCTCCTCCTCGTTGCTCCTTTGGTCCTTCAGGTGTGTTCTGGTAAAATAGGACCCCCGTGAAGTTTCGTCCAATTCCGAGAATATTTCCAGACTAGCTTTTCTGGAATACAAAAACAGCAGAAAACAGGAACTGGCACTTCGGCATCTTGTTAATAGGTTAGTCCCAAAAAATGTATAAAAGTGACATAAAGTAGATGCAAAACATGTAGCAATTGGTATAAAACAAGCATGGAACATCAAAAATTATAGATACGTTTGAGACGTATCAGCATCCCCAAGCTTAGTTCCTACTCGTCCTCGAGTAGGTAAACGATAAAAACAAAATAATTTTTGAGGTGACATGCTACTATCATAATCTTGATCATATAATATTGCAAGGCACATGTAAATGAATGAAGTGATCCAAGTCAATGGTCTATAATTTGCTATCAAATAGATAATGAGTAAACAATGAATCACACAAGCTAAACGTTTTCATGAATAGTACTTTCGAGACAAGCATCAAAGTTTTGCATAAGTGTTAACTCATAAAGCAATATTTCTAAAAAGGTATTCAATCAACACAAAGGAAGAATTAAGTTTCAGCATTTGCTTCAACTTTCAACATATTTATCTCATGGATATTGTCAACACAAAGTAGTATAACAAGTCCAATACGTTGCATATAACCATGTTGTAACAAAATTGACACTAGTGTTTGCTTGTGGAAGACAGAAAGAATAGGAAAACTGACTCAACATAAAAGTAAAAGAAAGGCCCTTCGCAGAGGGAAGCAGGGATTAAATCATGTGCTAGAGCTTTTAGGTTTTTGAAAGCATATAGAGATTGCATAAAATATTTGATACTCCTCCCAACCTTGCTAACACAAGCCATGGCTAACCGAATCCTCGGGTGCCTTCCATCAATCACATACCATGGAGGAGTATCTATTTTTGAGAGGTGTTTGTTAATTGTCAACGAATGGTAGCGGGTGAGAACAGTATTCTACCTGTCAAACGGACTTTTAAGAGCGGCTCCCATGAAGGACGTTATTTCTACCAGCAAGGCAGATCATCCCTTTCTCTTTGGTTTACACACATTCAGGTATTTCACTGTTTGTCATTGCTTACTGATGAATCAGGGCAAAAGTGTGAAGAGAATTAATTGGTTAAAGTTGTAATTAATTGGGACTGGGCACCCCGTTGCCAGCTCTTTTTGCAAAATTAGGATAAGCGGATGTATATGCCACTAGTCCAGGTGTAAAAGTCCATTTGACAATAGAATAAAGAATAACCACACTAATTCCTCATGAGCTAGTAAACATTGACACAAAAAGGGAATAATAACATTTTGAATAATTTAAAGGTAGCACATGAAAAATTTACTTGGAGTGGCAAGGAAATACCACATATAGGTAGTTATGGTGGACACAAATGGCATGGATTTTGGCTCAAGGATTTGGATGCACGAGAAGCATTCCCTCTCAGTACAGAGTTTAGGCTAGCAAGGTTTATGTAAGCAAACAAGAATATCAACCCGTACACCAAGTTTTATATGACAAACATATTGCAAACGTTATAAGACTTCATACCGTCTTCCTTGTTAACCAAACCCGTTATTAGAAAATATCTAGACCTTAGAGATACCACCGATGCAAACCAAATTTTCAACAAGCTTTACGGTAGTTCTTCACTAATAGGCTTAACTCATGTGATGCACAATTTAATCATGATCTACTTGTTAACTCAAAACAATTGACAAGCATCAAGTTATCCATAATAGTGATCTACAAGATTAAGCAAGTTTTTCCTTATACCAATTACCACATGCAACATTTTCTGAACCAACCAAACACCAATCAATTTATTTAATCAACTCTCCAAACAAATATAAGTGAAGCAAGAGAGTACTTTCTACAAAAGAAAGCTAATAGCTCTGACAAGAGATACATGAAAACAAGAGCTAAAAGCTGAACAGCGCTAGATATGAATACTCAACAAATATAAGTGAAGAATAGGAGTATTCTCATGAAAAAGCGGAGCGTGTCTCTCTCCCAATCAAGAATGCTAGGGTCCAGTCAAGCTTTATTGAAAATAAAAGCAATACTGAAAATAAAAGCACACAGACGCTCCAAGAAAAGCACATATGATGTGAAAGAATTAAAATATAGTTTCACTAGAGATGACCTGATAATTTTGACGATGAAGAAGGGGATGCCTTGGGCATCCCCAAGCTTAGACGCTTGAGTCTTCTTGAAATATGCTGGGGAGATCCATGGGAGCCTCCCCAAGCTTAAGCTCTTCACTCTTCTTGATCCTATATCATCCTTCTCTCTTGACCCTTGAAAACTTCCGTCACACCAAACTCAAAGTAGATCTCATTAGAGGGTTAGTGCATAATCAAAAACTCACATGTTCTATAAAGACGCAATATGATTGTTACTTTAAACATTAGCTACAGCCACTGATGTTATGTGAAGCTCTTCCACCCAAAAAAGAATTTCACTCAACACTAGTAAAAGAGAGAATGCAAAATAAAAAGGCATAATCTGTCTAAAACAGAACAGTCCGCAAAGACGAATTTTTTCGAGGCACTTACGACGCTCAGAGAAACTTGAACTAATGAAAGATTCAGACATTCATAAAGATTACGCAAAAAATTTCAGATTTTTAACAATCTGGTGATTTTAGGAATTTCGTACAGTGAACAGCAAAAATCTGTTTCTGCGCAGCAATCAAAATTAAGCATCTTAACATTAGAGGCTACTCTTGGCACAACAATGCGAGAAAATAAAGATACAAAGGAGTTGCTACAGAAGTAAACAAACTCCTTGACTCAATAAAAGAAAAATTGCAGAAAAATAAAATGGGTTGCCTCCCATAAGCGCTTTTCTTTAACGCCTTTTAGCTAGGCACAAAGCATGCATCAAGTATTACCAAGTGAAGAAGCATCAACATTGTAATTTGTTCGAACAATAGAATCATAAGGTGGCTTAATCTTCTTCCTAGGAAAGTGTTCCATACCTTTCTTGAGAGGAAATTGATATTTTATATTCCCTTCTTTCATATCAATAATAGCACCTACAGTTCTAAGAAAAGGTCTTCCAAGCACAATAGGGCATGATGGATTGCATTCAATATCCAAGACAATAAAATCAACGGGGACATAATTGTTGTTAACCATGATAAGAACATCATCAATTCTTCCCAAAGGTTTTTAATAGTAGAATCAGCAAGGTGAACATCCAAGTAACAATTTTCCAAAGGTGCTAAATCAAGCATATCATATAATCTTTTAGGCATAACAGAAATACTAGCACCAAGGTCACACAAAGCATTGCAATCAAAGTCATTCAATTTCATTTTAATGATGGGCTCCCAACCATCTTCTAACTTCCTAGGGATAGAACTTCACGTTTAATTTTTCCTCCCTAACTTGTATGAGAGCATTAGTAATATGTTTAGTAAAAGCCATGTTTATCTCACTTGCATTAGGACTTCTAGCTAGCTTTTGCAAGAATTAATTACTTCAGAAATTGCAACCATCAAAATCAAATCATTATCATCAAAAGTAATGGAATTATCTCTTCCTTATTGCTAGAAATTTCAGCATCTTTATCAAACAGTTTCAGAGTTATCAGGCAATTTAGGACATTTTGCAATAGAAGTGGAAACATTACCAACACCAATTATCTTGCCATTAATGGTAGGAGGTTTGCTAACACTTGAGTTTGAAGCATTTTCAGAAGTAGTAATAGTATAAACTCTAGCAATATTATTCTTTCTAGCAATTTCATCCTCTCTTTCCCATCTAGCATGCAATTCAGCTAACATCCTCACATTGTTATCAATTTTAACTTGTATAGCATTGAGAGTTTTGCTCTCTTTAACATCATGAGGCATGTTCTTTAGTTTCAACAAGTCAACATCAAGAGCAAGACTATCAACTTTAGAGCAAGAACATCAATTTTCCCAAATTTCTCCTCAACAGTTTTATTGAAAGCAGTTTGTGTACTAATAAAATCCTTAAGCATAACTTCAAGATCAGAGGGTACACTCTTATTATTGTTGTAGGAGTTATAGGAATTTCCATAACCATTGCCACTATTAGAAGGATAGGGCCTATAATTGCTATTACCAAAATTATTCCTATAAGCATTGTTGTTGAATTATTATTTTTAATGAAGTTCACATCAACATGCTCTTCTTGAGCAACCAAAGAAGCTAAAGGAACATTATTTGGATCAACATGTGTTTGACCATTTGCAAGCATAGACATAATAGTATCAATTTTGGCACTCAAGAGGAGGTTTCTTCAACAGAATTTACCTTCTTACCTGTTGGAGCTCTCTCGGTGTGCCACTCAGAATAATTAATCATCATATCATCAAGAAGCTTTGTTGCAGCACCCAAAGTGATGGACATAAAGGTACCTCCAGCGGCCGAATCCAATAAATTCCTTGAAGAAAAATTTAATCCTGCATAGAAGGTTTGGATGATCATCCAAGTAGTCAGTCCATGAGTGGGACAATTTTTAACCAATGATTTCATTCTCTCCCATGCTTGAGCAACATGTTCATTATCAAATTGCTTAAAATTCATTATGCTACTTCTCAAAGAAATAATCTTAGCAGGAGGATAATATTTTCCAATAAAAGCATCTTTGCATTTAGTCCATGAATCAATACTATTTCTAGGCAAAGATAGCAACCATTCTTTAGCACGTCCTCTCAAGGAGAAAGGAAAAAGTTTCAGTTTAATAATATCACCATCTACTTCCTTGAGCTTTTGCATTTCACAAAGTTCAACAAAGTTATTAAGGTGAACAGCAGCATCATCAGTACTAACACCAGAAAATTGCTCTTTCATAACAAGATTTAAAAGTGCAGGTTTAATTTCATAAAATTCTGCTGAAGCAGCAGGTGGAGCAATAGGTGTGCATATGAAATCATTGTTGTTTGTGCTAGTGAAATCACACAACTTAGTGTTCTCAGGAGTACTCATTTTAGCAGAATTAAAAACAGACAGAAAATAACTTGAAATAAATAATGCAAGTAACTAATTTTTTTGTGTTTTTGATAATTGAAAGCAAACAAGATAAAATAAAATAAACTAAGCAAGACAAAAACAAAGTAAAGAGATTGGAAGCGTGAAACTCCCCTTGCAGAAGACTGCTCTCCCCGGCAACGGCGCCAGAAAAAGCTTGATGCAAACACGCTCGTTGGGAGACCCCAAGAGGAAGGTATGATGTAGTAGCAGCAAGTTTTCCCTCAGAAAGAAACCAAGGTTATCGAACCAGTAGGAGCACAACTCTTCAGAAGGTTGTTGGCGGCTCGCACGGCGCAACACGATCACCAACGTGGAACCTGCACACAACACAATCAAACTACTTTGCCCCAACGAAACAGTGAGGTTGTCAATCTCACCGGCTTGCTGAAAACAAAGGATTAAACGTCTCGTGTGGAAAATGAGTATTAAATTGCAGAGAATGAAAAAGGAACAGTTTGCAGTTTGTGGTTTAATCAGTGTAAAAGAATGGACCGGGGTCCACAGTTCACTAGTGGTGTCTCTCCATAAAGATACTAACATGTTGGGTGAACAAATTACAGCTGGGCAATTGACAAATAGTGAGCGCATGACAATGCAATACATGCATGATGATTACTATGATATTTAATTGGGCATTACGACAGATACATAGACCGTTATCCAACAGCGTCTATGACTAATAATCCACCGCCGGGTTGTCATCCGAGTTCCCCGTTGGTATTAAGTTGCAAGCAACGGATAATCGCATTAAGTAAAGCGCGTAATGTAAACAAACACATATGCCCGTGGACATAGCATCGTTAGGTTATCCCTAGTGGCAACAGCACATCCAACCTTAGAACTTTCTGTCACTGTCCCAGATTAACGGAGGCATGAACCCACTATCTAGCATAAATACTCTCTTGGAGTTACAAGCATCTACTTGGCCAAAGCATCTACTAGCAACGGAGAGCATGCAAGATCATAAATAACATAGGCATAGATTGATAATCAACTTGACATAATATTCAATATTCATCGGATCCCAGCAAACACAACATGTAGCATTACAATAATATGATCTTGATCATGTAGGGCAGCTCACAAGATCTAAACATGATGGCACAAATAGGAGAGACAACCATCTAGCTACTGCTATGGACCCGTAGTCCAAGGATGAACTACTCACGCATCCTCGGAGGCAGGCATGGCGATGTAGAAGCCTCCGGTGACGATTCCCCTCTCCGGCAGGGTGCCGGGAAGAGGTTCTGAACCCTCCCGAGCTAGGGTTGACGGCGGCGGCGTCTCTGGAACTTTTCGTGGATATGGCTCAGGCACTTAGGGTTTTCGCGTCGGGGGAATAAGTAGGCGAAAGGGCGGCGGCTGGCGACCCCCGTGGGGCCCACACGCACCCTCGGCGCGCCTGGCTCCTTGGCCGCGCCCTGGCCACGTGTGGGGCCCACGTGGCTCTCCTTCGTTGCTCCTTTGGTCCTTCAGGTGTGTTCTGGTAAAATAGGACCCTCCGTGAAGTTTCGTCCAATTCCGAGAATATTTCCAGATTAGCTTTTCTGGAATACAAAAATAGCAGAAAACATGAACTGGCGCTTCGGCATCTTGTTAATAGGTTAGTCCCGGAAAATGTATAAAAGTGACATAAAGTAGATGCAAAACATGTAACAATTGGTATAAAACAAGCATGGAACATCAAAAATTATGGATACGTTGGAGACGTATCAGACGGCTGCACTCCACCCCCTACAACAGCAGAGCCACGGCGGAAAGAAGCATTCACGCTGAGTCGCCACATGTTGCGACTTCAAGTTCGGCGAGGCGACAAAGAGAAAACCAGCCGGCGGCCCAAAATCAACCACAGCAAGTTCAACCCGCAGAAATTGTGTAGCCGCACACGGTAGTTAACCCTGCAGGGAGGCCAGCAGCATCCAACTTATCATCGTGACTCAAAGGTCCAGTCTGCTTCAGCGAGAAAATTAGGTCTGAACCGTTTCCTGCAGATTTCAAGGGACCTCGCAAGGTCGCAAATTACAACGCAAGCATGGATCCAGTCACTTGGCTCAACAATTATGAGATGGGTATGAGCATCCTCAACGCATCTGAAGAAATCTGAGCCCGATACCTAAATATGATGTTAGAAGGCGCAGCCCACATCTGGTTGCAGAACTTGCCGCCAAACTCAATAAACTTGGGATGAGATGAAGGAAGCCTTTGTCAAGAATTTCCAAGGAACATGCAAGCGACTCTGCAGTATAGAAGATCTTGACCGTTGCATGCAGAAGGAAGGCGAGTCGAGTCGCCACTGGATGAGAAGGATAGCTGAAATTATACACTTCTCAGACAATATACCTCCAAGCTCGGCCGTCCTTGTTATGGAGAAAAATTGCAAGTTTGAGCCGCTGGTCCACAAACTAGGTCGCATGAAGGACAAAGTCAAGAGCCTGAGCGAGGTAATGGCAGCGGCTAACAAGTACGCCAGCTCGGATAAAACCAGGGATGCATCTGATGGAGAGGAAGAGGAAACTGTTGGCAAGGGAAAGAAGACCAGCAGCAAGACTCAGCAGCAGCAAGCTAGCAATGCTAATGCGAGTTATAACAAGCGCAAGAACGAGGAAGGAAACTCTGGGTTAGTCGCAAATACGAACACTCGTTACAAGCAAAGCAGCGGCAGAGGAAGGAATTTCCACCCAGTTAATCTAGAAGAAGTTTTCAACCGTCCCTGTGACATCCATGTGGGAAAAGATGGAAAACCACCCAACCACACAAAGGCACAGTGCTATCACTACAAAAAGTGAAAGGATGGGCAGCCACTCAATGGGAATAACAACAATCAGAACAATGAGGGAGGCAACCACGGTGGAGGCAATAACCATGCTGCCCCAAACCCGCAGCCAGACCAACCACAGTTCCCAAAACAGCTGGGTCAGTATCACACAATTGTGGTCAGTACCTCAAGGAGGGAGCAAAAACTGCGACGACGCAATTATGCTATCAACACGGTAGTGCTAGCCATACCACAATGGCTGAAGTGGTCCGAGCAGCCAGTAGTTTGGAGCCGCGAAGATCACCCCGGAGAAATAAACGAAGAAGGCAAGCTCGTGCTTGTCGTTGCCCCTCAAGTCACAGGATACAAATTAAGCAAGGTACTGATAGATGGAGGTAGCAGCATCAACATACTATACTATGAGACTTTCAAGAGAATGAATCTCCAAGAAAAACAGCTACATCCATCAAGAACAATGTTTCACGGAGTCGTGCCAGGCATATCAGCCCAACCATTAGGGCGAATCAACTTGGAGGTTGCCTTTGAGACGCAAAGCAACTTTAGAAGCGAGTACGTCTGGTTCGAAGTTGTGGACTTCCAGAGCCCATACCACGCGTTATTTGGCAGAGAAGCGTTTGCAAAATTTATGGCTAGGCCATGCTATGTGTACCTGAAGTTAAAGATGCCAGGCCCCAATGGAGTCATCACTATTAACGGCGACAGAAAGATAGCTCAAGAATGCGAGGAAGGCGACAGGGCCTTGGCCAGAGCTGCTTGCGTCGCAGAGAGCACGTCTGTTCGTGAGTCGCAACAAAATTTTGACGACATCGTGGAGGCCAAAAGGTACCTGCCTGACTTGTGACTTCAGATTACAGCCGCAAGGGAGGCGAGGAAAGCAAGGGCAACAACCAATCGCCAATAAGGGTATATCCCAGACATCGCGAGTCGCTATCAGCAACCGCAACAGAACCATCAAGGGTTCACGTCATCAAGCTGGCCACTCAGGGCTCAAACTTCATTTCTGGTCGCCACCCAGGCGCGACCGACCCATGCTTCATTTCTGGTCCCCACTTAGGCGGGACCGACCCATGTATCATTTCTGGTCGCCACCGAGGCGCGACCGACCCATGTATCATTTCTGGTTGCCACCTAGGCGCGACCGACCCCATGTATCATCTCTGATCGCCACCAAGGCGCGATCGACCCATGCATCACCTCTGGTCGCCACCTAAGCGCGACTGACCCTATGTATCATATAATGATTCTGAAATAAAGCCAGCTGTCGGGGGAATACTTTCTGGATTAACCCGCGGCCCAGTGCGACTTACTCGCACGGACAAAGGCCCTCATGGGTAAGCCCAATATTGAACCGCCATAAGGAGAAAGATCTAGAAGATGTGTCTCGGAGGACGTAAAGACCAAGTAGACTCCTAGTGGGATTCTGTAGACATATTCCTTGTGACGGAAGCTTTCCTTTGTAACCTGACGAGCCTCTGCATATATAAAGAGGACTCGCAGGGCGTAGAAGGGGTCGAGCTATCAAGCCCTTAAACCCTAGCACATACGGCGAGTTCCACATTGGATCGCCTCCATTGTAACACCTCGATTATCATATCAATACCAATCTAGGGTAGGCAGGAAGTAGGTCTTTTACCTCACATTGAGGGGGCCGAACCTGGGTAAATCTGTGTTCATCTTCGTTCCTGAGATCCCACGACAAGCTCGGAGATGCTTGACTCGGATAATCCCACACCTACGAAGTCATCTATGACACCTGACGTGACAATCCCACGACAGTTGGCGCCCACCGTGGGGCCTGCGGTCAAAGGCGTCACGTTCCGCGCAGGATCCATGAAGGGAGCTGAAGATCTCGTTGTTGGCCGTATCATCACGGTCAATGGCACACCTCTCATCGACGATTCGAACTGGGGCCAGAAGCGGATTATTTGGAAACTGGCCACGTCATCCCGTTTGGATCTGTCCATGTTTTTGTCGGCTTCATTGGCGGCGAGTCAGAAGATCCATCGCAGCATGACAACTCAGAAGAAGGAGTCGCAGTAACGGTGGATCAGGAAGAAGAATCTATCAACTACGAGTCGCTACCTCTTGAAGATGAAGAAGGCCAATCCATCGAGTATGTCCTTGAGGAAAGGCTATGTGGAGATCCTGTGGATAGCGACTCGCGCCCTCCAGAAGATCGGCATATGGAAGGGATCTACAGGACCACAGAAGCAGACGAAGGATTGGGCATGCCGCCAGGTATGTTAGCACCCGCGCCGCCAGAAGTAGCAGAGCAATCCGCACCCGATGCATCAGGAGTCGCGGCATCTGCTGCAGCTACCCCAGGAGCCGCGGCCTCAGGAGTCGCAAACAGAGAGACCCCACCTGGAGTTGTACCAGCAGAATCAGGATCAAGGGTGGCCTCCGACCCGGTGGCCACACAGCCACGGGGAAGCGTGCTGTTCACCCCAATATCAGCGGCTAACGCAGCCGCCAGAGCGACAGAATTGGAGGCTACAAGGATCGGGCTGTATGACGAAGTCCAGAGAATCGCAGATGAGAGAGCCAGGCTGGCGCGCGAAGAGCAGCGCCTCCAACAGGAACACCAGCGACTCATTGAGGACACTAATGCCATGCAAGGAGTACAGGGCACCTTGCCACACAGGCGCTACGCAAGCCGCCTGCAGCCTGGGACGGTGAACCCGGTGGATTTGTTTCAATCACCCACCTCTGGGCTTGCAGCAGCGGTCCCAGCGCATAGAATACCAGAAGCTATGGGACCACCTAGTACGGTTCCATCAATCGCGACTCATGCGGCACGACCCGTTGCGTGGACGGAAGCCGCGGTACCATCAGTCGCTGCGCCCTTGCGCATGGCACCACCCACTACAGTTGCGCGACCCGCAGCACCATTAGTCGCGCCAGAAATTCAGACGTATGCGGCACCATCAGCCGCGCCAGCAGTTCCAACCTTTGCTACGCCAAGGATAGTTGAAGCACCTGGATCGAGGGCTATGGTACCAGTTAGTAATAGGGCCCTCATGCCCCCATCATTGCCACAGCCAACCTTTGTTCAGCAGCCATTACAGCAGCCTCAAAGGTTCCATACGCCGCAAGGACACTACGTTAGCCCAGTGGAGAACCTCTTTGCGGCGACAAACATCTTGTCCAGATTAGCACTGGCAGGGAACACACCCATGGATAGAGAGGCGCGACGCGCCATTGAGTTGTTAAGCACAGCAGTCATCCAACAAGCAAATATGTCTGAACACGCGGGATGGCTGCACTCCACACCCTACAACAGTAGAGCAACGGTGGAGAGAAGTATTCATGCAGAGTCGCCACACGTTGCGACTTCCAGCTCTGCGAGGCGACAGAGGGAAAATCAACCTGCGGCCCGAATCAGCCGCAGCAAGCTCAACCTGCGGAAATTGCGCAGCCGCGTGCGGTCGTCAACTCAGCAGGAAGGCCAGCTCCATCCAATTTATCATCGCGACTTAAAGGCCCTGTCTGTTTCAGCGAGAAAATCAGGTCCGAGCCGTTTCCAACAGATTTCAAAGGACCTCGAAAGGTCGCCAATTACAATGCAAGCATGGACCCTGTAACTTGGCTCAACAATTACGAGATGGGCATGAGCATCCTCAACGCATCTGAAGAGATTTGTGCCCGATATCTAAACATGATGTTAGAGGGCGCGGCTCACATATGGCTACAGAATTTGCCGCCAAACTCGATAAACTCTTGGGATGAGATGAAGGAAGCTTTTATCAAGAATTTCCAAGGGACATGCAAGCGACTTTGCGGCATAGAGGACCTTGAGCGTTGTGTACAGAAGGAAGGCGAGTCAAGTCGCCACTGGATGAGAAGGATAGCAGAGATTATTCACTCCTCAGATAATATACCTCCAAGCTCAGCGGTCCTGGTAATGGAGAAAAATTGTAAATTTGAGCCACTAGTCCATAAGTTAGGTCGCATGAAGGACAATGTTAAGAGCCTAAAGGTAATGGCAGCGGCCAACAAGTATGCGAGTTCAGATAAGACCAGGGATGCATCTGATGGAGAAGAAGAGGAAGTTGCTGGAAAGGGAAAGAAGACTAGCAGCAGGCCCCCACAAGCACAAGCCAGCAACGCTAATGCGAGTTACAAGCGCAAGAACGAGGAAGGAAACTCGGGCTTAGTCGCAAATACCAACACTCGCTACAAGCAAGGCGGTGAGAGAGGAAGGAATTTTCATCCAGTTAGCTTGGAGGAGGTTTTCAACCGCCCTTGTGACATTCATATAAGGAGGGATGGGAAGCCGTCCAACCACTCAAAGGCACAGTGCTATCATTACAAGAAGTGGAAGGATGGGCAACCACTCAACCCAAGTAACAACAATCAAAACAACGAGGGTGGCAACCATGGCGGAGTCAATAATAACAACAATAACGCTCCCTCAAACCCACAGCCAGACCAGCCTCAGTTCCCAAAACAGTTGGGTCAGTATCACACAATTGTGGTCAATACCTCAAGGAGGGAGCAAAAGCTGCGACGACGTAATCAGGCCGTTAATGCCATAGTTCCAGCAATACCACAGTGGCTAAAGTGGTCTGAGCAGCCAGTGGTTTGGAGCCGTGAGGATCATCCAGAAGAAATAAACGTAGAAGGCAAACTCGCGCTGGTGGTACCTCCTCAAGTCGCAGGGTACAAGTTAAGCAAAGTACTAATGGATGGAGGCAGCAGCATCAATATATTGTACTATGAGACCTTTAAGAGGATGAATCTCCAAGAGAAGCAGCTCAATCCATCCAGAACAACCTTTCACGGCGTTGTGCCAGGAATATCAGCCCAGCCTTTGGGACGAATCAACTTGGAAGTCGCCTTTGGGACACAAAGCAACTTCAGAAGCGAGTTCATCTGGTTCGAGGTTGTAGATTTTCAGAGCCCATATCATGCACTGTTAGGCAGAGAAGCATTTGCAAAGTTCATGGCTAGGCCGTGCTATGTATACCTGAAGCTAAAAATGCCAGGCCCCAAGGGAGTCATCACCATTAATGGCGACAGAAGAATAGCTCGAGAATGCGAAGAAGGCGACAAGGCCATGGCTAGAGCAGCCTGCACTGTAGACAGCGCGCCCATGCGCGAGTCACAAGAAAATTTTGATGACATAGTGGAGGCCAAGAGGCACTTGCCAGACTTGCGGCTTCAGATTACAGCTGCAAGAGAGGCCAGGAGAGCAAGGACAGTTGCGAATCGCAAATAAACCATCAAGGGTTTTGCACCATAAAGCTGGCCACTCAGGGCTAAAGTATCATCTTTTGATCGCCACCTAGGCGCGATCAACGAGTTTCAGGTCGCCAACGAGGCGCGACCGACCCATGTATCATCTTTTGATCGCCACCTAGGCGCGATCAACGAGTTTCAGGTCGCCAACGAGGCGCGACCGACCCATGTATCATCTTTTGATCGCCACCTAGGCGCGATCAACGAGTATCAGGTCGCCAACGAGGCGCGACCGACCCTGTATCATATAATGATTATGAAATAAAGCATCTCGTATCGAGTTGTCAGTCTTTCATTTTTTAATCATTGGTTCCTTGGGGGCGCGGCAGCTTTTTTGCGCGGCCTATTCCTTGGAATCGCCAAACGAGTGGCATTTATCGTGATTATACTCGACCTCTCTTCGATGTGACTTGCATTATGCGGCCAAAGTACTGGGGTGCGGTGTCAATCAAAGTGCAATAGTCTATCATGGCTGCCGAGTGACCCTGAACACGCATGTTTACCTGGGAAATTCTGAGCCGCGCAAGTCCCTAAGTGAGGAAAAACTGAGACAAATCATAAGGACCTGCCTCAGGTCGAGATGTGTACTGATGAGAGTACTTAAGAGAAATCATAAGGACCTGCCTCAGGTCGAGACGTACTTAAGACAAATCATAAGGACCTGCCTCAGGACAAAACATGTACTGATAAGAGTACTTAAACAATCATAACATTGTCTTTGCGACACAAAAGTCTAAATAATTATTACAAGCCGCTAAGGGCTGAGATTATCAAACAACTGTTTCTTCTCTATTTGTGTGCAGCTCTTTGCCTATGAGAAGGAGGAACAGGCGGCTGGCCAAGCTTGCCAGAAGGAGCAGTCACAGCCTCGCTCGATGGCTTTTCAGCCGCGGGCTTGGGGGCTGCAGAGCTGGAAACGTCTGGAGAAGGGTTTTTCTCCTGCGGGTTAACCGCGCTGGACGACGGAGCGGGGGCTTTCTCCATCCTGCTCCCATCAGCATTATACTTGCCCAGATAAGTCGCCAGCTCTACCCCTTCCACCAGTTCAGTCGCATGGCTGCGCACGCTCTTCCAAGTTGCAGCATACTCTGAGGCAGTTAGTTCGCTGCCGTCCACCTTCTTCGAAGGTCTGCCTTGTGCGACCTTGGCAGCATCAAATGAGGGATAGTAAGTTTTTGCCAAGGCGAGCACATGGGCTGCACCAGAGCGAGCTGAGGACTCCTTCCAATCCAAAAAGAATTGAGGCGCCTTGAGCAGTCTCTTGAGCAGGCCGTCAGCATCCGCAGGAGCAGGCTTCGTTGGCAGCACACAGGCAGACAGCGACTTCATGCCCTCGCAAGCTTTCCGCGCAACTCGCAGATATACTCCAGCTGCTCTTGGGTACTACTGCGCTGAAGTGCAGAATTATGACCTACATCAAGGAATTTTTTCGGTCAGCTCAGGCAATATACAAGCAAAGATAGTGGAAGAAACAAATATAGAGACAAGTCGCAGTACTTACCAGCCAGCTCCTGGGTCATGATGCAGACCTTAGCATGCACGAGATTGTGCGTGTCAGAAAGCTTGGTCAATTTTTTCTCAAGATCGCCAATCTCAACAGCTTTTAACCTTGCATCTTCATTGGCTTCGGCAATGGCGTCTTTCTGAGCATTAATTTGGAGGTCCAATTGCCGGATCCTCTCCTGGAGCTTATCCTCAACAGTTTTAAGCCGCCGCTCGGCGCCTTTGGCTTGCTCAGAGATTTTGTAATTCTCATCAGAGAGCTCGCCTATCCTGTCATTGATTTTCTTCAGCTCGGCATCACGCCTACCAAGTAGCTCGCGCAGTCTCTCAAGTTCAAAAGGAGTATCTCCCAACTGCTTTTCCAAAGCAAGCCTTGCAGCTGTTACAGAGTGCAGTTCCTCCTACAATGGCAATGTCAGCTAGTAAATATATGAGCAACAGCTTAAGAGAAGAATCAAGTCTCCTTTTTGAAGTCAAAAGAAGAAAACTTGATCCTTGGGGGCTAGATACAGATGAGATAGAAGTACCTTGTAAGCCGCAGACAAATCAAATAAAGCCTTGCGGAGTTCCGCGGCTTGCTTGTCGTTTGAGGCAATAATGGCCTCCGACAGTAGCTCAGCGCGGCTCAGAGAAGAAGAGGAGGCGACCTCAGTGCGCTGAGCCAATATTTGCTGGCTCTCAGTCGCAGGCGACTTGACCAGCAGTGCACCTCCGTCTTCAGCCGCTGCAGAGGAGGGATCAGCCCTCTCCATATCTTGGACTGCAAGGAGATCTGTTCCGTCCTCCAGGGCCACCTCTTGGGTAGCCATGTCAGGAACAGAGGCCGTAGCCAGATCATCGGTGGTGGCCGTGCCCTCCACCACATTATCATGAGCCACTGGTGATAAGCGCGGCTCAACCACAGGTTCAGAGACAGCTCCAAGATCAGTCGCGGATTTGACCGCACCCCTGTAAAAAACAAAGAGCATTGTGTAAAGAAGAAGCACATGAGCTGAAGCAAAAGAGATACAAGTACAAGGAAGACTACTAACTCTGGAGCCATCTTCACAGAGGCCATCAGGCCGCCACTTGATGGCGAAGATTGACCTTGGATCCCAGAATCTGCAAGCAGAAATCCATGTGTCAGTAGAGGAAAAAAGAAAAAGCAGTTAAGACATCAAGGCAGTAAAGAAGTACCAGATTGGAGACCCATGTCCTCTTCAGCTGAGGCGGTGGGTTTGTACACACGCCTGGCAACGAAAGAGGTTGCACCCACAGCAGGCTTGCGACGCTTCGCGGCCTCAGGATTCTCCAGAGCGTCAAGCTCTGGCTCTTCCCGCGAAAGCCTCTTTGAGATCCTGCGGGGAGTTGGGGCAGCCGCAGCAGCAGAACTCGCGGCTGGCTCTTGACTTTCATCCTCGTCCAGTTCAGTATCTTCATCGCCTGAAGCCGCGGTGGCTACAGACGGGATGTCAGCAATCTCGCTGCCCTCTAGAGCGGGCAGCAACTTCTTTCTTGCTCCACGCTTGGGAGCAGCACTACCAGCATCGGCCGCGGGAAGCAACCAATAATCTTCATCAGCCTGGATCAGAGAAATATAAGTCGCAGAATTAAGAAAGGAGTGCGACTCAAATATAAAGGACAAAAAGGACAGAGAAAAGGGTTACCTCGAAAGGCTTGTTGTTAACACTGAAAGGGGCAAGCCCCACCTTGTCAAAGGAGACATCTTTCTCCTCAGTAACGCGGGTGACAAACTCCACCCACTCATCAGGCATCTAGTCAGCAGCCTGGATACGATCGATGTCAGCAGAAGTGCCGGTGCACTCCAGGAAGGAAAGCTGTCGCCGGTTCACAGGCTGGATGCGCCATTTTGTCCAGCAAGAAAGAAGATCAAGGCCAGTGAGACCGTGATTGATTAAGGCACGGACCTTGAGCAGCGACTCGTTGACAAAAGCCATAGCTGAGTCGCGGGGTTTTGATTTAAGTGCCTCAGAGGGCACGAAGGTGGAGTTGGACCAAGGAGGAAGAGGAGTTTCGCCCTCTGGAGAGGTGTCTTAACAATAGAAGAAAGATTTTTGCCAGGCTCTTGGGCGATTCGCCAAGGCTAGCTTGGGAAGAGAGGAATTGCGATGGCGTTGAAGAGAGATGGCGCCAACTTGAACATAGGCGCCACCTTTGGAAGTGAGCTAGCTATTGCAAGAAATGGAAGCTAGCCACAGATCAATGTTGGGGGCTACGCCGAGGTAGTCCTCGCACAGAACATGAAAATTGCCCACTTG
Organism: Poa pratensis; assembly: GCA_947311845.1. Taxonomy (NCBI): domain Eukaryota; kingdom Viridiplantae; phylum Streptophyta; class Magnoliopsida; order Poales; family Poaceae; genus Poa; species Poa pratensis. Next base: position 84,838,377 of record CAMZMU010000038.1, on the reverse strand, counting down.
GGGCATTGAGTTGGGCCCGATGTCGTGATGACGGAGGCCTAAGCGCTGCAGGCCTAAGCGCTGCATCAAATTGCGGAAGAAGTGGGAGCCGGGCGGCGTGAATCCACGCTCCACGTGCTCCACGAACATCACTAGTTTGTTGGGCTTGGGGCGCGGCTCGATCTCGTTGCCTGGCGCCCGCCAGACGTTGCTCTCCTTCGGCAGCAGAAAACCCTTGGTGGCCAGATCCGCGAGGACCTCTTCCGTCACCAGGATCCCTCCCAGTTGCAGGAAATCTTGCGCTTATCCTTGGATGGCTTTGCCTTAGGTGCCATTGCGAAGAGGAGATTGGATCGGTGGCTAAGCTCGGATTGAGGAAGAAGGCGGCGTGGCTAGGAATGAGGAGATTGCAGAGGCAAGTGAGTATTGACCTAGGCGGCCGCAACTTATAACTGGGGAGTCCGAAACCAACGGAACAATTTGCGCCCGCAGAATGAGGAACGGTCCGCAATTACAGGAAATAGAATATTCCCAGTGGAAAAGATGAGTCGCACACATAAGTCGCGACTTTGAACCACGTCAGTCAGAGATTGATCAGAATGTTCACCGTGCAGCTCAACAACCATTTCTCAAGTAACCAGGAGAGTCTCACTGTGAAGTCCTAATCAATCTTGGGGGCTAATGTCGGGGGAATACTTTCTGGATTAACCCGCGGCCCGTATTGATAAATGCAACTTACTTTACTCACATGGACAAAGCCCCACATGCGACCAAGCCCAATATCGCACCGCCACAAGGAGAAGAATCTAGAAGACATATCCCGGAGGACGTGAGGACCAAGTAGTCTCCTAGTAGGTCCACGTGGACATATTCCTTGTGGAAGAAGTTTCCTTTGTAACCTGACGAGCCTCTGTGTATATAAAGGGGACTCGCAGGACTGAGAGGGTCAAGCCCTTAAACCCTAGTTCATATGGCGAGTATCAGCTCGGATCGTCTCCATTGTAACACCTCATATATCATATCAATACCAATCCAGGGTAGGCAGGAAGTAGGTCTTTTACCTCACATTGAGGGGGCCGAACCTGGGTAAATCTGTGTTGATCTTTGTTCCTGCGATCCCAAGCTCGGAGATGCTTGACTCGCATAATCCCACACATACGAAGTCATCCATGACACCTGACGTGACAAACCCACGACACCGGGTGCGGGGGCGCCAGGCGGAGGAGGTGGAGGGGGCGGTGAGTTCATCGCGGACGCGGCCTGGTTCTGGCGGAACTGGTAGTCGGCGGTGTTGAAGAGGTCATGGACGCGTTGATGCTGCTTGCACAGCTCGTCCCCTTCCAGGTTGGGCAGGTCCGAGTGGAGCAACCGGCTCGGCAGCAGTAGCCGGCCCTCCTGCCATCTCGTTGGCGAGGTTGCGCCTGACATTGCCTCGCGGGTTGGGCTCGACGGGGGCGGGGGTGAAGCCGTGGGCGAAGTTGTACTCACGGACTTGTGCCTCCATGCGACGATGTGTGGCCGCGACGCCCTGCGTGCTGTTGAGGAGGAGCTGGCGTGTTTGCTCAAGGAGGATGGCGGCCTGCGCTGGGTCCACATCGGCGGCTATGGGCGTGGCCAGGCCTTGGAGCATGGCCTGGACAGAGTCGACGGGGACTTGGTGCTGCTGGGTGCTCGCCACGTCGGACACTATAACTTCCACGTAGACACGGATCTCGGTGCTGCTGTCGCAGCCGGCCGTCTCCTCGGGGAGGCGGTCGTCGCAGGGCTGGACGTTGGTGGGGTAGCCGGGCGCGAGGGTGACGTAGACGCGGTGCTCGCCGAAGTGCACGACGGTGCCATCCTCGGGGAAGGCGGAGCCGGCGAAGCAGTCTGCATTGTCGCTGACGAAGTCGATGGAGCCGAACGTCGAGACAAGGCCGGAGGCAACTTGCTCGCCAAGGCGGGTGCGGGATCCCGCATGGAATGTGACTCTGGATGCTGCTACCGGCCCCACGATGGGCGCTAAATGACGTGGTATGGAACACGGCATATGCCACAGGATGGCTAAGATAGGTGTGGGGACAGCAAACTGCAACATCGGCACCTGGCAGGATTGCGCTAACACAGGAAGTACCCAGGTTCGGAGCCCTCCCAGAGGAGGTAAAACTCCTACTCCTGCTCGATCTCTTGATCATCGGTGGACATAGTACAGAGTTGCTCCTTGAGCTGCCTGGTGAGCTCTGCATGGCTCTAGTTTCTCACTAGCTATCGGGGGTGGGGAGGGAGAAGTGTTTCGGCCCCTTCTACTTGGGCATGCAGACAGCCTTATATAGGGCTGGCTGCAGTCTGGCTTACATGCGGGTCCGGCTGGCCGCGCTAGCCAGTCTATGTTGGCTACAGGGGTGTTTCTTCGTGACGCCGTGTGTCCGCGGAGCAGTAGAATCTCGTAAGCTTGCAGGTGATGCCGGGCTAGACTTGGCGATGTGGAGAGTTAGCCGGCGAAGAGGCCGGCTCCCGCCTGCTTGACCGGCAGCTCCTAAAGTCCCATGCTGGCGTGCCGAGTAGCGCTCCGTGTCTTCCGCCTGTCGGGGCTAGAAGCCCCGTACGGGGTGTAGGGCTAGACCTTGCTTTAGCCCATGCCTGGATGTCGCGGAGGGACAACCGGGCATGGCTCCGGCACCCGCCCAACACGGGCCCTTGTCTTCTGCTCGTCGCAGACGGATTGCAGGCGGTCTTCCGGCTGCCAGCCGCCCGAGTCCGGCTGCAACGGTTGACTTTGGTCGCATAAGGCGGGCGCCGTTTGTCGTTATCTGTTTGTCTCTGAGAGACGTGATGATGACGGGCCTACAGCCCGGCTGCGCTGCGCCAGGCTAGGCGGAATCCGACTGCGCTCGGGGCAGGCGGACACGGCTTAGCCAGCCGTCTCCCAGTTCACCGTCCACTCCCAGGCCTCCTTCTCAGGCAACGACATCGCGAGCGAGTTGTGGGCGGTGCTGCACGGAGAGAATGTGAGCGATGTGCAGCCGGCGACGAGGATTATATTCATAGATATGTGAACACTTTTATATGGCGTCAATTATTATTTTTGGTTATATGTGAACAGTTTTCATGTTTTCAAACGCTGGATGAACATTTTTCATACACTTTTAAAAATTATAGGAACATTTCTTATAAAATGTTCTAAATATATTTTTCAGAAAATTTCAGGAAATAAAAGAAAAATATAAGAAGAGAAAAAACATTGTGTAGAGCGGCCTATGTTTTTGGAGGATGGGTTGAGCTGGATCGAAGCGCAAAGCCAGCGTGCTGGTAGATCAGAGGTTTAGTTTCCCGTTTCTCTTCCGAGTCGGCCGGATTTCTCCAACCGGTTGGCCTTCAAATACCAGCCGTTGTTGCGACGATCAATCTCAATCTTTCTACGGATCCATCAGCTCGCCAGCATGACGATCGGCATCGGACCACACGCCGCCGGTGGCGCCGCCTATCCGGACTGGGCGTTGCTCAACAACACGGCGCGACTGTCGGAGCTCCGAAACGAGACCACCGCCGAGTGCCGCACGCCGGAGGGCCAGCCCGTCGCGGTGTCCTTCTGGCTCGCCGACCCACCGGCCGTCTCCCAGTTCACCGTCCACTGCCCAGGCCTCGACGCATCCAAGACGCCTCCCTACGTCGTCTGCGCCGAGGGCGCCTTCGTGCTCCTCTGCGTCACCCTCGTCGACAGGTCCATCCTCCACTTCGTCTACTCCGCCGCCGCCAAGAACCCTTCGCTGCACCTCCTCCCAAACCAGGATCCAAACGTCGCATCCTTCCGGGGCGAGAAGGAGTTCGGCCTCCTGCCCTGCAGCGACGAGCACTACGCCGTCGCCTTCCTCGACTGGGAGTGGCAGCGGGACTCCCACGGCGAGACTCGGCAGTACTACGCCTGCGTCTTCTCATCGGAGACGAACGCGTGGAGGCGAAGCAAGGCGGCGCCGCTGCGACTATCACACTCCGACCAGGCGCTCTTCGACGACTACGCCCATGGGAGCAGCTACAAGCGGATCACGGTGGGCGAGAGCGCGGTGGGCTGGGTCGACCTCATGTCCGGCATCCTCGTCGCCTGCAACCTGTTCGACGGGCGTCCCGTCATGAAGTTCATCCCGTTCCCTGCGGAGAGTGTTTGCATCACCTACGACGACGGCGACCCATACTACGCCCCGGAGTACTTCCGCGACGTGGTCTGCTCCGGCGACCTGATCCGGTTCGTGGAGCTGGACTTCGACTATCCCGTCCATAGGGCCAATGGCAGTGTCTGGACAGCCAACACGTGGAGCATGAAGCTCGACTGGGACGACTGGCGTAGGCGGTGCACCGTCGATGTCCGGGACGTCTCGATTGACATGAGTTACTCTGCTTTGTTGCCCGGGCTGCTGGATGAGGTGACCGGACGGATGAGGCTGAAGAATTTGTACTTCTTGACGCCCACCCTCAGCGTTCATAGCGACAATCTTCTCTACATGTTGGCCAAGGTAGACCAAAGGGATGCCACGGCCTGGGTCGTCGTCGTCGACATGAAACGTGCGGTGGCGGATGCGATCGTCCCGGTTTCTACCAAGCCGTCCGATGGCACTACCTTGTATTGTTCATGTGCCTTGCCCAGCTACTACCCAGTCCCAGATGATGATGCTCTTCAGACAGATGATGATAGTGAAGATGGTGACAGTATGCAAGGTATGTGGTAACTTGTTCTGTCATTGATGTCAAAAAACTTGTTCTGTCAGCATTAGTGCTTTTGCGAAGATGAATACAGAGTCATTTGATTTTGATTTTTATCTACCTTTGCCAAGTAGGGAGTTTCTTTTAAATTTTGTTGTATTTGTTGGAATTAGGAGATGATTACTGGTGCGACGAGTCCCTTGCATGGTTTGACGAAGAAGAGGAAGAGGATCCGATCATAGAAGAAGATGAAGATCCGATCAAAGAAAATAACTATCCCAACTGGGCGTTGCTCAACAAGACGGCGCGACTGTCCGAGCTCCGTAACCAGACCACCGCCGAGTGCAGCACGCCGGACGGCCAGCCCATTGCGGTGTCATTCTGGCTCGCCAACCCGCCGGCCGTCTCCCAGTTCACCGTTCACTGCCCCGGCCTCGACGCCTCCGGCCAGGCTCCCTACGTCGTCTGCGCCGAGGGCGCCTTTGTGCTCTTCTGCGTCACCCTAGTCGACAGGTCGGTCCACCACTTCATCTACTCCGCCGCCGGGACGAACCCCTCACTGCACATCCTCCCAGAGCCGGACCCGGACTCCAACGTCCCATGCTTCCGGACCCACGAGAAGTTCGGCCTCCTGCCCCGCGGCGGCGAGCACTACGCAGTCGCCTTCCTCCACTGGAAGTGGCCGCGAGACTCCCATTCCCACGGCAATACACAGTACTATGCCTGCGTCTTCTCGTCGGAGACAAACGCGTGGAAACGGAGCAAGGTGGCGCCACTGCAACTATCACACTCCGACCAGGCACTCTTTGATGACTACGCCCGTGGAAGCTACAAGCAGATCACGGTGGGCGAGAGCTCCGTGGGCTGGGTCGACCTCATGTGCGGCATCCTCGTCGCCTGCAACTTGTTCGGCGAAACTCCCATCATGAGATTCATCCCTTTCCCTGCGGCGATGGCTCGTATCACCTACGACGACGGTGACCCGTACTATGCCCCGGAGTACTTCCGCGACGTGGTCTGCTCCGGCGACCTGATCAGGTTCGTCGAGCTCGACTTCGATGACCCTGACTGTAGGACCAATGGCAATGGCTGGAGAGCTACCACGTGGAACATGAAGCTCGATTGGGATGGCTGGCGCAGGCGATGCACTGTAAATGTCGACGACGTCTTGGTTGACAGGAGTTACTCTGCTTTCTTGCCTGTGCTGCTAGATGGGGAGACAGGACAGATGGTGTTGAAGAAGCTGGACTTCTTCACCCCCACCCTCAGCGTGCACAACGACAATCTTCTCTACATGTTGGCCAAGGTGGACCAAAGGGAAGCCACGGCCTGGGTCGTCGTCGTTGACATGAAACGTGCGGTGGCAGATGCGATCGTCCCGGTTTATACCAAGTCTTCCGATGCCATTACCTTCTATTGTTCATGTGCCTTGCCGAGCTACTACCCAGCTCGTGATGATGATGTCGAGAGAGATGATCTTAGCAAAGAAGGAGATGAGTACTGGAGAAGAAATTGGTGCGAGGAATCTCTTGCAGGTTGGTACTTCTCGGACAAAGGTGAAGAAGAATATCCGGACATGAGAATGCGAAGAAGAAATTGGCGCGAGGAGTCCCTTGCAGGTTGGGACTTCTCGGACAAAGAAGAATACGAAGAAGAAGGTCAAGCGGTGAAATGTCACAAAACTAATGTCAGAACAGATATGGGCAATCGAGTGAACACTGATTACATGTGTCATGAGATACCGCAAGGGGGTTCCAACCCTGATGACAACGCTCTAGACAGCGAGCATCAGCATAAGAAGAAAAAGAAGAGGAAGACCAGGAGTAGTCGGAGGAAGAAGAAGCAGGCACAGGCGCAGGTGCAGGATCGCGAGACAAAATTGCTGTATCTGGTCCGTTTTGTTAGCTGCATACTGATGGTGATCATCATAAGAGCGTGTGTTGCAGCCTTCCCGGTGTACTAGCTATGTGCCGGAACTTTGTATGGGTTGGGAAGGTTTTTCGTGTTACATCTGCTTGCTTATGCCGTCTCGTCTGGTTGCCGTTCAGTATGATCACAGTTTGTTCTAGTTCTGCAGCAACTTAGGAGAATATCGTTTTTGTAGTCGTGCTTATCAGATTTGATCAACATGTGTATTCCCATTTGGTATCTTGTTGCTATATTTGCATCTTTGAAAAAAGAAATGCAGGAGAACATCTGCTGGAAGTTGTCTGTTAAATGTTGACATTTTCTAGTACTACTGCCGTAGCCACACACATTTCTGTGGAAACATAGAACTGGCAGTATAAAATTACTATTACACCTTGGGAGGTTTCTCCTTGTGAAGGGCATTACATTTCGCGTCGAATCAGAGCATAATATGCTCAGAGGAAAACAGATTGCTCTATATATCCTATGGTACAACATGATAATCTCAGGTAAAAGCTTTTACCCTAACGACACCTACAAAACTGCCTCTGGCAAAGGCATATTGTAATCACTCTCATACCCTGTCTGTAGTGTTCTTACAATAACCTAAGGCGGCGCGGCAAAAATGTGAGCTAGCTTGAGTTTAACCGGGTTCACAAACCTAGTTCTCATCATCCTTGTCGATGCTAGAGAGCAGGCCCTTCAGTACCTCATAGGTCATGAAGGCGATTCCGACGCTTGGAACAACCTTGAGGTACTCGGGACTATGCCACGGTAGAAGCCACGAGGACCTTCCTTCTGAAGGATTTGACGTATGGTTCCAGCTATGCTAGACTTGTCAATAGATGCTGCTGCCCCAGCAGCACCATGTAGTTGCATCCGTCGCTTTACAAGATCAAGAGGAAATGTAGCTGCAATATTCAATATAGGATTTGTCATTGGAGACGAATCTAGTAACAATGCGGATGAGTCATGTAAGACAAATAACAGTTAAGGTAATTAAGTATAAAGAACACTTACCTGTCGATGCTGCAATACCAGATAGACTTCCAGAAAACAAGCTCACAATGGCGTTGGAATCATTTGGCCTGCACATATGTCCACAGCCATCAGATGGAATCAGACGTAACGGAAATATATTCAACATACACCAAAATAATGATACTCACCTTTCCATTTGCCAATGAGACCTCAGGGATTCGTATACATAAAAGCTGATTGCTATACCAGGTCCAACTCCCTGCAACTCGTAAAAGTTACTGGCAACTCAACTTAGAAAAAAATCTCAGTAGAAGTGTACGGCTTACCAATAATGTGGCCCCGAGACCTTTATACAAGCCTTTGGCAGTTTCTTCTTTACAAATGGTAGACAATGTGTGAAATATGCCCTTGTAATACGCAGTGGTTTTCTGTAGAGATTTACACAGGAAAAAAAAATGTAAATTAGCTTCAATATCATGTTCCTTTGGTCTGTACAGTTGCATTGTGTGAAAGTTGAAACTAAGGATGTTCTTAGTTTCTTCTAAATGATAGTCAATTTGATTGATTGGTTGAGTATTATTCACGAAAAGAAAAAAAACATTACCTGTGTTGCCAAGCGAGTTCGGACGACGTCCAACGGGTAAGTTACAGATGCAGCTGTCACTCCCGCCAACCCGCCACCAAGCAAATTCACGACACCAGCATAATTTGGGTCGTCTAGGCCAGGCACCATTCTGAGAAACTGCAACATTTGTTTGAAATCATCAGTACAATGCAGAAATTCACAGCCAGTCTCACATGCCAAGATACTGAAACTTAGTGCTGCAGACCTTCTTGTATCGCTCGTATGAATAGAAGCTGATGGCAGAATAAGGTAACCGATGTACAATCGTCACAAGGTTGCCTTTCCAAAACGCCCCGAAGCCTTCTTCTCGAACGATACGTGAAGCCTCGTGCCATATGCTACACTTCCTTAGAGCCGCAGCGTCTGAGTGCATACCTGCCACCTGTCGGATCAGTATGTCACAAGCTTGTATAACAAATCGGCACATATTTAGCACTGTTTGGTTCGTATAAAAATCAATTTCATGCGATTGTGACTTTATAAATACAAACAGAGTATTGTACAAGCAATTTGCAGCAAAGGTTTATTTAACTTGACACAGTCATACAACGCCCTGTAAAGAAAACTCAACGAAGGGAGTAACTGGAGACCATATGTGCATAGTATTCTAAATGACCAATCAATAATGTTCATTACTGTCAACCAGGGATACACAGTTTCGACGGGACAACCAGTTAAAAGCGAAGCAAGAATCTACACATCCTATCCAGGGAACTATGTTGAGTGTAAATCAGCGTGCAGATTACAAATGTGAATCTATTACTGTATGATATTAGCAGCATCCAATTCTTTTCATGAGCCTTCAGGTTGACGACTGAAAGCTACCCGACAACCCGAGAATGAAGTTCTTCCTTCGCGGTCACACAACCAGATTAATTTTCTACAGGCCAAGGTTTATCCCATCCTTCTTCAGCTCCCAATTCCTCACTAGAGTAAATGTCAGGGCACACAGAACCCAACACATTTAACAGGGGGGATTCCTTTCTTCCTAGTCAATTCATCCCCTGAGCACCGAGAATCACGCATAATCAACTGATACATCTAGTTCCCCTCCCCTCTGAGCTCTGCGCCAATCCGTACATGCAAGACCGATGGTGAGGAAGAAACGGGGGGTGGAGAGCCTCTGTTGTTTACCTGGAAGAGGATGGTGAGGCGGGCGAGGGGCGCGGTGCAGGTCTTGCTGAAGGCCCCCGCGAGCCCGCCGGCCGCGAGGTGCGCCGCCGTGCCGATGTGGCGCTGCTGCTGCTGCTCCGGGCGGCGCGCCGCCACGGAAGCGCGGCCGCCGTCCATGACCACGCCGCCCACCCGCGCCTCCGTCTGCATCGCTGTGGGACGGGGTATGAAGGGATTGCGGCTAGGGTTCGGTCGCGTCGGAGTTGGAAGCGGCGACGCACGGGGGCGCGTAGTCTGCTCTGCTCTGCTCCGCCTCCGCACGTTTATCTTAGCTGTATTATTTTACTGATGATGATGGACGGAATTGTTTTTAGATGCTTTGGCATCTCCATTGTTTGTTTCTTGGGGCCGGGGTTATATGTTTTTCGTCTTTGTTCCATCCATATGGGGAAGGGGGAAGGAAGATGGAAATTCTAGGGAAAATTCGGCAGTTCTAATTTTGTTTTGTTTATTACACATTTTGGTTCATCCTTTTTTTTCTTCTTAGATTTTGACTCGCGTGTGGAGTCCAATCCAATCGTCCGTATAGAAGGGAGAAAACAACATGAGCATCTCCATCGATGCCCCCGATAGGTCTTGTTGTCGGTTCAATATGGTTAGGACAAGAATATCGCCCCCACCAGCATCCGATTAGTCCGGATGATCTGCATATGTGTCCCACAACCCATTGTCCGTCCACAACTTTTGAAACTTAACTCATTTGGCTAGGTCACTAGATACACAACCCAGTCACTACACAAATCCCCCCGAATTTTTTTTGGGCTTCTATTTATTTGTAAAACTGAAATCGTTCTGGGGCTTCCCATCAGTCCGGACGACCTGAAAATGTGTCCCACAACCCCTTACCCGTCCACAACTTTCCAAACTTCATTCATTTGAATAGGGCCGTAGATATATAACCGAGACACGCAACAAATCCCCACAGACATGAATTTGGGTTCTTGTTATTAAAAAATAGCTCGTTGTGGGGGCTTCCCCCACCGCTTTCCTTTTAAAAAAACCTTTCGAGACTGGCGCGAGGTGTCGCACAGACCCGCCACTTAGGACTCTGATAGGTGGGTACCACTTGCCAGCGACACGGCAATGAGATATACTCCCTATGTTCCTAAATATAAGATGTTTTAGCTAAGATGTGGGACACTAACAGGTTGAATTACATGTCACTATGACAGAGAGAGTGAAAAGGTAGGGGGCCAATTCGGTCAGCCTGAGAACGGTGCAGTTGAAAATCGGCCAACTCGTGCGGGTTTTCCTTTGGTCTCAGTTAAAAAAAAAGTTTGGTTGGGCTCAATTGGGTGCTACAGAAAAACGGGGTGGACTGGGCGGGTTGATCTGCATAGCGGAGTGGTGCGGAGCGGTGCGGTTTGGCCTTAAACACCAAAATAAGAAACAGGGCGTAACCTACGGGTTCGACCCGCACAAGCAGAATGGGGTGAAGTGAATCCCCTTCCTCCAGTATTTTGCCATGGCCGCCGAGGCGCCCATCTAGCCTAGGTTCCCCATCCTCCTCCGCCGGCCGCCGCTTCCCTGCACTCTCTCTTGCCCGGCACCGCCCACATCATCGCCCAGCGCAGGCACCCTGCTCGGTTTGTGAGGCCAGGAGGTGAGGAGACGCAGAAACTTGACGGCGGTGTCTTCTTTGTCGCCGCCCTGCCGGCCGCCCCGGTTGAATCCGTCGTCGCCTCGTATTTGCCTTCCGCCCCGATTGAAACACGGGCGCCGGCTCGGTCCGTTTGCTCCAATGGTGTTCCCCGGCCTCCACGCGTGCTCGTTGTCCATCTCCGAACCCGGGGCGGCGCCGCGCGGCTCCTACCTCCTCGACGACGGCGACGTGTCCGGGCGCGTCCACGCTTTAACTCCCATCGCCATTACTCCTTCCATGGCCACACCGCCGGTGTCGTCTCGTGCCGGCTTCCGTCGGCCGCGACTGCTCCACTACGAACAAGTCAACCGTCAGAGGGAGTAAGAAGTACTTCGGGTGGTCGTGTGGGTTGTACGTGGGGGTATTAAACGGTTTCAACCCACGAATTAAGGATGGATTGGTGCGGTTTAGGGCAAAGACGAGTGCGGGGCGGTTTCCACTGATTAATTAGTGGGGGTGGTTTGGTGTGGCGGTGAATTAATTTTCATACTGGGTTGGGGTGGGTTTGGTGCAGTTCTCTCCCCAATCCCAGGCTGACGATTCGGTGGTAGTCAATATAGGTACAAGATACACCTACAAATTTGCATATTTTTATACTAAAATATGAATGGAAAATACCCTTGGACAAATCCGAATCACCAGATGCTGTTGGAATTTTTGACTAGCTTTGCTAGTGGGCCTTTGGTCCAAAGCCCAACTAAAAATTCTGAAATTCTCATTTGGCCCATGTACATGTGGCTGTGTGTGTACGTGACTAAACTTTAGTCCCATACTGCTAGTTGGGAGAGAGCTACACCACTTTATATAGTGGAGTGTTGTGCTACTTGGTAAGCTTATGAGAACACAAGGCTCTCTCGTGCGCACTCCTCCTCCTCCTCCTCCGCCGCCGTCCGTCTCGTCACGACGCGCCGCGGGTTGCGGGAATCTCGCCGAGCCGAGTTATATTTTTGCTGTTCGGGAAAATTTGATGAGTCATTAATCAATAATTAACGGACGCGTTAATTACTCAGCCGTTTCCGATTCCTTTGGATCATGGGGCTGTTACCGACTCGATCGTGCGGCTGCGCCCACGTCCTACCCGAGCTGCGCTATATATACTGACCGTGCGAACCCTAGCCGCCACTATGTGCAACACATGGTAGCTCGCCGCCCTATTTCCAGAACCTTGCGCCGCCGTCTTCCAAGTCTTCTCCATCCCGTCTTCCGGCGTGCATCGGCAGAAGGGACAGTAGGCCTCCGAACCCCGCCTCTTGTGATCCTGTACGGGAGAGGGGCGATCAGGTTTTTGGGGAGCGCACTCGCGCGACTACTGGCACCGAGTTCTTCCCCAACGACGACTTCTTCCCTGACATCGCCAACCTCTTCATCGACGACATGGGCGACAACGGGAACACCAACGGCGCTGCTGCCGCACTGTATGACTTCTTGATCTTTCTGTTTCATGTTCTGCTAGAGTTTCTGCTTGTAGTATTTGCTCTAGATTTGATCTGTTTATCTACTGTTTTAGTAGATCGCATGATTAGTTTAATTCCAGTTATTCTAGTCATAATCTGTTTATTGTTTTCGCGAATTAAATCAATTGCTAAATTGCTTATATATTCAACAATCCAAAAACCTGATTATAGGCAATTTGCATCGCCTGGCTTTCTCGCGTCAACGAAGCCATTTCCCTTCAAAGGGGTGCTTTACAAACGGTGGCGCATGAGAGCAGTTTACTGGTTCCAAAACAGTAACTGCTATGCCGCCATCAAAGGCAAGCCTGAGGGCGAGCTTATTCCTGAACAACAGGAGGCATATGAGAGGCTCGATACTCTTTTCAAGAGTGCCCTCCTCAGTATTCTTGACGACTCCATTGTGGACTCGTACATGTCGTTTGATAACGGCAAGGACATGTGGGATGCGCTCGAGGCCAAATTTGGGGCCTCGGACGCTGGCAGCGAGTTGTATGTCATGGAGCAATTCTATGACTACAAGATGACTGATGAGCGTTCTGTTGTACAACAGGCTCATGAGATACAGTCACTCGCTAAGGAACTTGAGCACTTCAAGTGTAATTTACCGGACAAGTTTGTTGCCGGTGGCATTATCGCCAAGCTTCCACCTTCGTGGAGCAACTTTGCTACTTCTCTGAAACACAAGAGACAAGAGTTTTCCGTTTCGGATCTCATTGGGTCGCTTGATGTTGAAGAGAAGGCGAGAGCGAAGGATACACGTGCTCGAGTTGCCGAGGCTGGTTCTAGTGCCAATATGGTACAGAAGAAGAATTACCAGCAGCCCCACAAGCCCAAATTTAACAAGAGCAATCTGGGGGTAAAGGCAAGTCTGATGGAAGGTTCAAGCCTTCACAGCCTACCAACTTTAAGAAGAGCAACAACAAGAAGCCGAAGAAGGGATCATGCCATGTCTGTGGTGATCCGAATCACTGGGCTCCTCGTTGTCCCAACCGCCATGAGCTGCGCGAACAAGAGAACAGCGGCAAGACTGCCAATGTTGTCATTGGTGACGTTGAGATGAAGGAATCTGGGTACGGTATATTTCCTACCATCCTTTCAGTTTGTCATTCTCCTGAATGGTTGATTGACACTGGCGCCAATGTACATGTTTGTGCTGATGCTTCCATGTTTTCTTCTTACCAGGTCACAGGGACTTCTCCCGTGCTGATGGGGAACGGGTCACATGCTTCTGTTCGTGGTGTTGGCACGGTCGATCTGAAGTTTACTTCGGGAAAGATTGTGCGGCTGAAGAACGTTCATCATGTGCCCTCCATCAATAAAAATCTCGTTAGCGGTTCGCTGCTGTGTCGAGATGGTTATAAGTTGGTTTTCGAGTCCAATAAAGTTGTAATATCTAAGTATGGACAATTTGTTGGTAAAGGCTATGAGTGCGGAGGCTTGTTCCGCCTATCTATGTCAGACTTTTGTACTAAAGTTATTAATCATATTTGCCATGAAATTGAGTATAATGTCTGGCATTCACGACTTTGTCATATTAACTTTGGTAGCATGACGCGGCTAGCTAGTTTGGATTTAATTCCGAAATTCACCACTGTCAAAGGTTCCAAGTGTCAAGTATGTGTGCAAGCTAAGCAACCTCGCAAGTCCCATACGACTGCTGAGGCAAGAGACTTGGCACCGCTGGAACTTATACATTCGGATCTCTGTGAGATGAATGGGGTGTTGACAAAAGGCGGAAAGAAATATTTCATGACGCTTATCGATGACTCCACTAGATATTGTTATGTGTATCTTCTGAAATCAAAAGATGAGGCTTTAAACTTCTTTAAAATCTATAAAGCTGAAGCAGAGAACCAACTTGATCGGAAAATTAAACGATTAAGGTCTGATCGTGGTGGAGAGTATTTTTCCAATGAGTTTGATTCGTTTTGTGCGGAACATGGTATAATCCATGAGAGGACGCCTCCCTACTCGCCTCAGTCAAATGGGGTGGCCGAAAGAAAGAACCGAACTCTAACTGATTTGGTTAACGCCATGTTAGATACTTCGGGTCTCTCCAAGGCATGGTGGGGGGAGGCTTTATTGACAGCTTGTCATGTCCTAAACCGAGTTCCCATTAAGAAAAAACTGTTTCTCCATTTGAGGAATGGGAAAGGAAAAATACGAGACTCTCTTACTTTCGTACTTGGGGTTGTTTGGCGAAAGTCAATATACCAATTCCCAAGAAGCGCAAGCTTGGACCAAAAACCGTGGATTGTGTTCTTCTGGGCTACGCTTTTCATAGCGTTGGTTATAGATTTTTGGTAGTAAAATCTGAGGTATCCGACGTTAATGTTGGTATGATTATGGAGTCGAAGGATGCGACTTTCTTTGAGGATATCTTTCCCATGAAGGATATGCCTAGCTCATCAAATCAGGAGATACCTAATACATCTAGTCAGGAATTGGTTGATATTCCTGATCCTACCATTTCGATAGAACACACTGATAATCCTGTGGAGGATGACAATGAAGTTCCTGTTAGGAGCAAGAGACAGAGGACTGCAAAGTCCTTTGGTGATGATTTCATTGTGTACCTTGTGGATGACACACCCAGTACCATTTCAGAAGCTTATGCATCTCTTGATGCTGACTACTGGAAGGAAGCTGTCCGTAGCGAGATGGATTCCATCTTGGCTAACGGAACCTGGGAAGTCACTGATCGTCCTTATGGGTGTAAACCTGTAGGATGTAAGTGGGTGTTCAAGAAAAAGCTTAGGCCTGATGGTACTATTGAGAAGTACAAGGCGCGGCTTGTGGCCAAGGGTTATACCCAGAAAGAAGGTGAAGACTTCTTTGATACTTACTCACCTGTGGCTAGACTGACCACGATTCGTGTGCTACTTTCGTTGGCTGCCTCGCATGGTCTTCTCGTTCATCAAATGGACGTTAAGACAGCTTTCCTAAATGGAGAGTTAGACGAGGAAATTTACATGGATCAGCCCGATGGTTTTGTAGTACCTGGTCAGGAAGCAAAGGTGTGTAAGTTGTTGAAGTCTTTATATGGCCTAAGCAAGCTCCTAAGCAATGGCATGAAAAGTTTGAAAGAACTTTAACTGCTGCAGGATTCATTGTAAACGAATCTGACAAGTGTGTGTACTATCGCTATGGTGGGGGCGAGGGAGTTATTCTCTGTCTGTATGTTGATGACATACTGATCTTTGGAACCAGCCTTGACTTGATTAAGGAGGTTAAGGATTTCTTATCTCGCTGTTTTGAGATGAAGGATCTAGGAGTGGCTGATGTTATCTTGAACATCAAGCTACTGAGAGATGGTAATGGTGGGATTACACTGCTTCAGTCTCACTATGTGGAAAAGGTCTTGAGTCGCTTTGGGTATGACGACTGCAAGCCTTCTCCGACACCATATGATCCTAGTGTGTTGCTTCGAAAGAATCAACAAAGTGCTAGAGATCAGCTGAGATATTCTCAGATTATTGGCTCGCTTATGTATTTGGCTTGTGCCACGAGGCCTGACATCTCTTTTGCTGTAAGCAAGTTGAGCCGGTTTGTTTCTAATCCGGGAGATGATCATTGGCATGCTCTTGAGAGAGTTATGCGTTATTTAAAAGGCACTGCGAGCTATGGAATTCACTATTCCGGGTATCCGAGGGTACTGGAGGGTTATAGTGATTCAAACTGGATCTCTGATGCTGATGAGATTAAGGCCACGAGTGGTTATGTGTTTACACTCGGTGGTGGCGCTGTTTCCTGGAAGTCTTGCAAGCAGACCATCTTAACGAGGTCAACTATGGAAGCAGAACTCACAGCATTAGACACAGCCACTGTTGAAGCAGAGTGGCTTCGTGAGCTTTTGATGGACTTACCTGTGGTTGAAAAACCAATACCCGCTATCCTTATGAACTGTGATAATCAAACTGTGATAGTCAAGATTAAAAGTTCTAAGGATAATAAAGTCATCAAGGCATGTGAAGAGGAGATTGAAATCTGTCAGAAAATTGAAAAACTCCGGAGTTATTGCGTTGGATTATATCCAAACATCTAAGAATTTGGCAGATCCCTTCACAAAGGGTTTATCACGTAATGTGATAGATAGTGCATCGAGGGAGATGGGTTTGAGACCCACAGTATGAGTTGTCCACAGTGGTAAACCACTCTATGTGATCGGAGATCCCGTGAAGTAGAAGTGGGTGACAAGCTGTTGGACAGCTGAGAGGAGAGTATCCTTATATTTTATTATCCCACTCCATGAAGATGCAATACTCTCCTGATCTGCATGGCAGGTTGATATTTATCTTAATGTGTTCCAAGCGGCTTACTTTTATAAGCGGAGATGTTGTCCTGCAGAGCATCCCTTGAGGAATACACCTATATGAGTCTGACTGTTAAACGTCGCAGTCTATGAGAATTGGGTGTTCTCTAGTAAACTCATGAAAGCCTCGGAGTATGACGTATAAGCTCCAAACCGCGGGGAAGCCTTGCGGCAGCCCAGTATCGGTCAAGGGCTTGTGTGAAACTAGTTCGCAGCAAACTTGTAGTTCAAGGCATAGTCCACTATCCAAGTTGTGATCTAGTGTAGCATAAGTTTCTAAGTGGAAGTTCAACTTAACAGTCTCCACTAAGCACCGGTATATAAAACAATGTTTTGGAACAAATTTGGTGAAATGTGCCAATGAGACTTTGTGGGGGATTGTTGGAATTTTTGACTAGCTTTGCTAGTGGGCCTTTGGTCCAAAGCCCAACTAAAAATTCTGAAATTCTCATTTGGCCCATGTACATGTGGCTGTGTGTGTACGTGACTAAACTTTAGTCCCATACTGCTAGTTGGAGAGAGCTACACCACTTTATATAGTGGAGTGTTGTGCTACTTGGTAAGCTTGTGAGAACACAAGGCTCTCTCGTGCGCACTCCTCCTCCTCCTCCTCCGCCGCCGTCCGTCTCGTCACGACGCGCCGCGGGTTGCGGGAATCTCGCCGAGCCGAGTTATATTTTTGCTGTTCGGGAAAATTTGATGAGTCATTAATCAATAATTAACGGACGCGTTAATTACTCAGCCGTTTCCGATTCCTTTGGATCGTGGGGCTGTTACCGACTCGATCGTGCGGCTGCGCCCACGTCCTACCCAGCTGCGCTATATATACTGACCATGCGAACCCTAGCCGCCACTATGTGCAACACATGGTAGCTCGCCGCCCTAGTTCCAGAACCTTGCGCCGCCGTCTTCCAAGTCTTCTCCATCCCGTCTTCCGGCGTGCACCGGCAGAAGGGACAGTAGGCCTCCGGAACCCCGCCTCTTGTGATCCTGTACGGGAGAGGGGCGATCAGGTTTTGGGGAGCGCACTCGCGCGACTACTGGCACCGAGTTCTTCCCCAACGACGACTTCTTCCCTGACGTCGCCAACCTCTTCATCGACGACATGGGCGACAACGGGAACACCAACGGCGCTGCTGCCGCACTGTATGACTTCTTGATCTTTCTGTTTCATGTTCTGCTAGAGTTTCTGATTGTAGTAGTTGCTCTAGATTTGATCTGTTTCTCTACTGTTTTAGTAGATCGCATGATTAGTTTAATTCCAGTTATTCTAGTCATAATCTGTTTATTGTTTTCGCGAATTAAATCAATTGCTAAATTGCTTATATATTCAACAGATGCCATCAAATGGCTGATTCCACACTGGTAGGGCGGAGCCGTTAGAAATTCAAACAACGATACAAAACCAATACGAAGATAGCATCACCATGCACACAGAGTACTGAGATCATACATATAGGTACCCAGCCAAGGACGCAACGCTCTTATGACGATCACAAGCTACCACTATGGAACCAACAAAATATGGAGCAGATATAGCAATCTCATCTCAAACCAATTCAGTATATTAGGTGCCTATCCTGTTTATTTCTAATGAGCATTGACAATCTCCAACTCCAATAGATATTCAACGGACTAGAGATCCATGTATGGTAAATGCAATTGTTGCAAATTAATACGAGGAACCTTATGCATGTATAATGGTCGAGAAGACCATCTATGGGAGTTGCAGAAAACATGTGGCAGTGTGTACCATCATGGCACGCTGCCAGTATGGTGAGAAGTGGCAACGATGCGCAACATGTTGCGTGGTTGCATGTTACCACTACAGTACTGGCAACGCGTGCTACGCTGCGGCATGTTGCCAGTATGCCTATAGTTGCAACTGGCCGGCTTGGCACATGTTGCCACTAGTTAGGCAACGTGTTTTTCCAAATGCACATTGTGAAGACTCGATTGTCACTAAGCTATTTCTTACTAATGTTATGTTAATCCCCCCACATAATTAAGGTAAAACAATAAATATGATGTACAATGAGTTATTTCTTAATATTATCTCTAATAAAAAAAACATGCCTAAAGATGTGTGAGAGAGATTGTTGCTAAACCATCCTTAATTAAGAGAAGGCAACCCCTTTTTTCAACACTCTCTTTCCTCCACCTTACTCTTATCATACGTGGCACTTCTAAAATATCACCAGTACATTGCTTATATTAGTCGAGGATGTTTTTTGCACAAAACTGAATGTTCAGTATCCTCTTGAAATGGTAAAGGAAATGCTACACATCACGTGCAATAATATAACAAGACTTACCAAAAAAGACTACAAAAATAACAAGCAGCAGAGTAAATATGTATGTGCAATAGAAGAATGTGACACCAACGCCCACGAGTAAATATGAATTGCTAGGCTAAACTATGAAAGATAGTCGTTGGTACTAGAGATGAACCGGTTATGCGCTTAGACATGTGCCAATAAACAGTGAACATCATCTCAATGAAGAAAGGATAACCAAAACATCGCCGCAATATTGATGTTGAGAGATGAGCCCGTTTGTGACCACTTTGTTAGAAAATGGCTCTATATTAAATAGGATAATACATCGAATAATTTTTTTCAACTAGATAAAACAGAAAAATAATAGTAAGGTAATTACGAGAACAAGACCGACCAATATTTATTCCTATTAAGAACATATATTGGCTGTTTGTTTATTCTTGGTTAAATTATAGTAGGTATTAGCTAATGATGAAACTTTTTCTAGATAGTTTTCTTAGAAAAGATCGAATTTGAACTAAAATGCCACATTTTTACTTATAATATATATATTGTGATAACCAAATTGAAGGAACCCCTATTCTTGCCTTACCAAATTGAAATCACATATGGAAACCATATGGGGTAGCATCAATATACAAATGAATTTTTTCAGTCATAGATATGAGTCGACTAATAAAAGCAAGTTAGTAGTGGTACAATTTTAATATGTGCAATTGTAGTATTTGGCTGTATGTTTCGTACAACAAAGCTCAAACCAAAATCAAACGAGATCATAATTAATTCTGATTCACGGTAGTCACACGACAAGTTACCAAATTTGACTAATCCAATTATCTTACAAACAACTGTTGATAAAAACTACAATTTGTGATCATGGGTGTCTATTTTTTTTCATGTAAGTCATGATAAAAAGTACTCGGAGGAGTCATGTGCGTGTAGTATTGGTGTATCGTAGTACTTGACCATAAATTATTGGATGTTGGGTAGTTCACTTACCCACACGCCGTATATTATTTGTAAGCCGAGATGACATTGTGACATGACAATACTGACACTGGTTGACCGAGATTCACCATATATACCAACTATGCTCTTTTGCATATGAACTCGTAGACAACTTCCATTTCCACGTCCTAGCCTTTTCTTTGCTCGCTCATTATCCTCACTGATGGCAACAGCGACAACATGAATCACGAGAAGTGCACACATGAACACCATATGTTATATATGTAGGAAAAGGAGGCATCTGGAAGTACAACACCACAGAGGAGGAACCAAAGCGTAAGCCTCGTTATGGTGCATCCCGCATGCTAGATATGTGCCCCATTTGCCGAGTAAGGTTCAGTCCTGAGAAAGAGTGGTAGCGTGAACCGTGGTAGCACCACGTGAGACCAGAATGTTGACTATCATAAAATATGATGTCCGCGAGGATGGACATATGTGCCAATATATTCATGTAACAGACGAATAATTAAAGCTGATGTGAACATGGAATACTTCAACATTTTTGTAATTACGGTGACCGATCGAGCTTGGCGAATCAAATAGGTGATCTTTCGAAGGAGCCAACTATATATCGGCGCCGAACATATTTCTTACGGTGTGGCGGCAGGCCACTAGCATTATCCCGCGCAGGACATAGTAAGAAAGCTCAAATTCATAACACACCTAGGCCCACATGCGTGTAGCTACAATGCCAAAGATCGCTTACACATAAGGACAATGATTGGATCCTAAACATATGGCCGAAAATAGCAAACATAAGTAAGTTGGGTTTGAAGTGTGATAGGGCCTTGTCATTGTCACGAGAGTCCTTGTCGTTCCCCTCCCCTCGTTCGATCTCTTAGCACTATGAGGTGCGACTAGAGGAACCTCATGTGCTTCTACTCGTGTCCAAAAGTATAAGTACAATGATTTTTGTGATATTTGATGACTCACCGTGTTCACATAACATATGAATTAGAGGAATATTCATTTTAATGAGCTTTATGATTAAGACATATGTCAAATCTACCAAGGAACAGAGGCTAAGTATTCATTTTACGCATTCTCTTATGACTTATTAAGTCGTATGAAAAATCCGCACGAGTAAGCTTGTTGAATTCGTTGGGATGACATACTTGACCTACACTTCAAGGCGTAGGAGTTGGAACTAATGAGACATATGTCTAGGCGGAGCTATGTCAAGTCTTGGGCCCGGAGTTGGCACTGAATATGATGAATTTTCAGTCTTGGGCCGAGGCCCATCAACTGTCTTGGGCTGGAGCATCTACGGATTCTTTGGTGCTGTCCCAATTTTGCATTTGGAGGGCACTAGTATGAATTAACTAGTCACACTTTTACCACTAGTATTAGTTGTTAACTTCTTCTAAGAAAAAGTTTATAGTTAATAGACTAAGCGTGTTTAATCCTGATACAATACCGAGTCACACAACAAGTATACCAAATTGGTTACTCCAGTTATCTCTACAAACAACAGTATGATAGAAACAACAGTTTTTTTTTATCATGGGTGTCTAGAATTTGTTGATGTAAGTCATGATAAAAGTATCAGAGGATCATGTCGCATATTGGTGTATCATAGTAATTGACCATAAATTACTAGAGGTTGGGTATTTCGCTCCCCCACACAACATACGTAATATATTTGTAGGGCAAGATGGCGTGTGCAGGACAATAATGACAACGATTGACCGAGATTTCATCATATATACCACTATGCTCTCCTGCATATGAACTCGTAGACAACTTCCATTTCCACGCCCAAGCCTTTCTTGCTCGCGCGTGCATTCCTCATTCATCGCAACAACGACAAGATGAAATCACGAGAATTGCACACATGAACAACATATACCGAAAATTGTAGGAAAAGGCATCCGGAAGTAACACCCACGGAGTGAGATTCAGATTCGTAGGACTCCTATGGGTGCACCCCTACATGCTAGATATTCACCCCATTTGCCGAGGAAGGCTCTGTCCGGAGCAGATGATAGCGTAAATGGTGGTGGCACCACTTAGGACCAGATCAATGTTGACTATCATATAATAATGAGGTTCCACGACTGGATTGACGTGCCAAATATATAATCCCTCCGTATCAAAATTTGCATGCATACATGTATGTAGATATGTTTATGCAAGATTCATGTCCGTGCGTCACAAAGCCCAAAATCTTCTACGCCTAGGCCCACCCGCGTAGCTACAAAGCTAAAATGCGCTCCGCATAAGGCCAATATTGAGCCTAAAAGAAATGGCCGAAATTAGCAACCAGTAAGTAAAATTGGGGTTTGAAGTGTGATAGAGCAGTCGTCATTGTCACACTCACGAAGTCTTGTCGTTCCCCCCCGTCGTCGTTCTCTTAGCACCATGAGGTGAGAGGAACCTCATGTGCTTCTAGTCGTGTCCAAGTGTATTACGTAGAATATATTTTGTGAAATTTGACGACACCACTCTGGGGGTCGATGCCTTCGGAAGGCACTCCGGTTCTTCCGTTGGTGGCGGTACCTTTCCGGTGTGGTGCCAGACTTACCAAGTTTTTCTATCTGTATATTTTATTTCCGATCTGTGGATTTAGGATATGTAAAAGGACATCTCTATCGCTAAGTTGGTTTGGTGTTCATAACGTTTGATTAGAGGAATAATCATTTTAATGAGCTTTATGACTAAGACATATGTCAAGTGGAGAGAGCCTCTATGATGGATTGGGACCACCATAATCTACAAAGGGAAAAAAAGGCTAAGTATTCATTTAACGCATTCTATTTTGACTTATTAAGTTGTATGAAAATCCGCACGAGGCAAGCTTGTTGAATTTGTTGGGATGACATACTTGACCTAAACTTCAAGTCATAGGAGTTGGCACTGATGAGACATATGGCAAGGCGGAGCTATTTCAAGTCTTGGGCCAGGATCGAGTTGGCACTGATTATACGTGATGAATTTTCAGTCTTGGGCCGAGTCCCATCAACGTCTTGGGCCGGGAGCATCTACGGGATTCTTTGGTGCTGTCCCATTTTGCATTTGGAGGCCACTAGTATGAATTTAACTAGTCACATTTTACCACTAATATTAAAATTTAACTTCTTCTAAGAACAAATTTAATTGTAATAGACTAAGGCGTGTTTGCTTGGCTTTTTGTGCTTTCCACACAAAAACCTAGCAAACGAAACAAACATATGGGCTACGCGTTAGGCTTTAACCGAAGCACGTCGTTTCATTCAGACTCGAAAAGCATCTCCGATGGTGCTTCCCGAGCTTCTTGAGCGAACTGCCGAACCGCTACACAACATTGCCCAATTCCTTCGTCAGAATTACAGGAGAACTGCCACCGAAGGCCTTCCGCAACCTGCCACCCTAGAGGCCCGTTTCACACCACGTTAAAAGGAAAAACATAAAACGAAGCGTCGACCTCGTTCCTAGCCGAGTCCCGACCTCACCTTCTAGGTTTCCAACGCAGCCATTCTAGGACGGCCGCGGATTTCCTCCCAGACATCTCTCCTTCACCGTCGTGGCTCGTCCCGGCCTCCTTCCTGTGAGCCACCTGTGCTCGGCTCGGCGACTACCCGGCCCGAGCCACTCCTCATGTTCCTTGGTCGTCGTCGATGTCGATTCGCTCATCTCCCAGTGTCCTCGCCCCCCGTGCCTCCTCAGATCGACCAGACTGCTGAATGGCATCGCCGACCTCCTCCATCATTCGCAGGACAAGATTTCAGTTTCGTATCAGACCAGACTCCGATCGGTCATGCAACCCCTCTCGAAGCCGCCTTATCCTTCGTTTTGAAGTAATCCATCTTAACTTTGCTCTCAGATGTTTTTGCCTTTCGGCTAAGCCAGACCATATTGGGGTTTTGCTTGACATTGCTGATGAATCTTTAGGTTGCAGCATTCGCTTGAGATGGCCCACCGTCCGGCTCCTCTGAAACTGCCCAATGCCAAACCGCGCTGCATGCTCCTAGTCACATGCAGGTTTTCCTCTAAGTCGACTACTGTCAAAAATTGGTGCAACACATGCCCCTGTTTTCGCTTGCATGTTAGAAAATAATCATGCATATGTCAGTCTAAATGGTGATGCTTAAGCTCATCCGCCATGTTTTGCTAAGGGTGATATATGTATATCGGCCATATGTATGCCTTAAGAGGATTACCACACTTAGGTGGTTCTTTTCAGATATCGTCCATTGTATACACATTTCATAAATGCCAACTTGCCCGTTCATAAAAAATTTCTCAGCATTCCATGTATAACAACACACCTAGTATTGCGGTACATTTGCTGAACGATGTGTTTTGTCACAATAACACCGTGTAGTACATAAAAACTACACCAAGAGATGAATGTAAAGTTATGAAGTTCTTAAATTTGGCACCGAAGAGTTGTGTCGAACAGGTAAGAAGCCGGTTCGCTAAAGCTTGGAAGCTCTGACCTTGTCAATGAGCTCTCCTCAAACTTTCCTGCAGCGTTCATTGGCACGCTGTCCACAAAGGTAACCCCTTTCAGCCTTTTGTAGTACTCGACCTGAAATATTATACAAGTTCCAAAATGGATGTGCATCAGCATGGAAATTGACGCGAGGGACAAAACATATTTGCAGACTCAAGGGTATATGTTTCAAGGGCAACGGAGGTGTGCTGCTATTTGAATTAAAGATGGAGGACTCACCTCTTTTTCAATAAATTTTTGGACCTGGACCTCAGTCATGAACTAGAAGGTGAGCGCACAACATAGGCAATAGAACTTCACCGGCTTCGCATCAGGAAACCTAGAAACCATTAGCTCAAGGTTAGAAACCGTGAACACTTGCTACTCAAAAGCTGTAGGAACAACTAAATTGTAGAAGGTGCAGCTTACGGGATAACGACAGCATCTAGAATCTCTGGATGAGATACAAGTAACCCTTCAATCTCAGCAGGTGCGATCTACCAGTTAACAACAAAAGTTCAGAGGAAAGAATATCATATATGTTCGAGCAAGAAACACTAGTGTGAAAAAATGGATTCTTAATTATCACTACAGTTAGGTTGGTTCCTATAACACAACAAGGCTAGTATTCAGAAAACACACATGACCCCCATTCTTAAGTTCAGAAAAACGTCCCTTGGTATAGTGACAACAAAAAAGAGGTATTTTTACTGAAACTTTAAGCTCATCACGCACGATGTCTGTCAGTGCTTTTCTCGAAGTCTTTAGATATAATGCTTACACAAACACCTATCAGTGATAATTGGCTATATAAATACACAAAATAACAGTGTAGAAAGCCCCACATTCTCTAGTTAGACGGGTTTCAGCCATTTTTTTTTCAAGAACATGCAAAGTGGGTTTGCAGACATGATTATGCACTGCATTCATAACCATGTTTAGGTGCTGAAAGCCAAATACTACTCTCAATGTATTCCCATGTATCTTTCTTTTACAGGTTGCTTTTCGTAATTAAGAAATGATTAGAACTTTCATACGCTACTTTGCCCACGGATCAAAGAGTCGCTGAGGACCGAAAGGGTACCTGGAAACCTTTGTACTTAATCAACACTCTTAAGTCTATCAACAACATAAAAGCTGGCCTTCTTCGTCAAAGTATCCGAATCACCAGTATGCAACCACCCTTGCTTCACCGTAAAATCAGTGGCTGCACATTGTTGAAATACCCTACAGAAATTGACTAAACTAAGTCAAAGTGTCGGCCCTATAACTATAAGTAGTAGAACTATATTTATGACGACTTGACAATCACATTAAAGAAAGTTAGTAGGCCGTGTAAAACTGTGCATTTGTCAATAAACATGGAAAAAATAGTATTTTCCTTTTTATAACGAAATAATTATAAATCTCTAGAATTCCATTTCCACTGAGGTTGTATTATGCAGCAGTTAAACAATCAAATGATTATGCTTTCATTTTAATATCTCTTGTTTGTCCTCAAAAGACAGAGAAGAAGTAGATTCATCACCTTGCATTATGTTGTGGTCCGCGGATAACAAATTTCTCCTCGCTGATTCGGTGGAAGATGCTTTGCCGTCTCTACATCGACAATTTTCCCTTCAAAACCACTGACAAGCCCTCCAGTTGATCCAAATCGACGAACCTTTCTCTTTTCTGGGAATTCAAGCGATAAATCCCACATGTCTCGGTCATACCATAGCCCGCCAGTGGAGCCCAACATGTAGTACAACTTTAGAATATAATTTAGTTTGGCTAGAGAGCTTGCTAGGATGAGGTTTTATAAAGCTCATGGACTTCAACTGATTGACTTGCGTTGCAATCTGAAGATAAACGCCTTGCGTGTATGCCATCGATCTATACATGTTATCTTTATGCGGAGCACATATTTATCTACCCAAGTTGATGCTTTTTTTATAAGATAATATATGTGCATGTGCTAGAACTTTGTGATTGCAACGACGCCAGGGCTAACAATTAAACGTTAGGGACAGACAAATTGACTTTAGCACATTTATTTTCTTCAAACTGCAAGGTTGACTTTGGCATTAAAGTTAGAACAGCGCTGGATTAGTGAAAATTGATGTCCATGGATTGAACACAATACATGGAAAAATATGTAATCCCTAGACATTTTGGCAATCTTAATTGTACCTAAATCATTGAGTTGTATTAGCAGGACAGAATCTTGGAATGAACCTCACATCCAAATGTCACTCTCCAGTTTCCAACGGCAAATCAAGTTGGACATGACAATTAGCTGTTTTCAGATTGTACTACTTCAAATCGACGGCAAATCAAGTTTGGCAGCACAAAAACTTTTCAGATTGTACTACTCCAAAACAAGTCCTGAATTACCTGAACAATATCGCATTGGGGAAGTTCCTGGCGACGACCTCCATGACGTCCTTGCTGAGCGCGCCGCGCCGGAGGCGATGGTCCTGACGGAGCTGAAGTCGTGTTTCCCATCCATACTACCCATCTTGGCGAGCGCGATCATGACCGCGGCACACATAGGATGTCCGTGACCTGGTGCTGCTCCACGGCCCGCATGAGCGCGTCCATGGCGAAGCGGACATGACGACGACAGCGTTGCCGCGCTGCAGCTGGCTGAAGTGATGACGGAGAGGCCGAAGAGTGGAACATGGGGAGGAAGCAGAGGAAGACGTTTCGCCCCTCCCCGCGGTCCTGGTCGTAGGTGAAAATGGGACCCGCGATGAGTTGCGGTGCGTGAGAAGACCCCCTGCTCTCCCCGTGGTGCCCGAGGAGTAGAGCAGCGCGGCCGTTCGCTCTGGGTGGTGGGCGGGCGGCGGTAGTCTGTTTCTTTGACGCCGGAGACGAGGTCGGAGTAGAGCGTGACGTTGGGAGCCATTGCTGCCGAATGCGGGGTCGTCGAGGAGGATGATGGGAACGTTGAGGTGGGAGACGCCGGCGAGAGGCCGGGCACGGTGATGATGAGCGTGACCCGCGCGTCGGCGGCCTGCTTGGCGACCTCCCGGGGTGTAGGCCGGGTTGGGGTGGTGGCGATGGCGCCGAGGGCCGTGGCGGCGAAGAAGCAGACTGGGTAGAGGACACGGTTGGGTGCGAGGAGGAGCACGGCTCACCTCGGCGCACCCCCGCGCGAGTGACAGAGCGACGGCGGTGGAGCGCACGGCCGAGCGAAGGGCGGCGAAGGTGAGACTGGCCCTGCGGCGTCCGACGAGCGCCAGCGCGGATGGCAGACGTCAGCGCGCCGGAAGAGAAGGTCCGTGATGGAGAGTCCCGGTCGGACGGAATCGACACCGCTGGCGTAGCGACCGGTACACCCGTCTGCGCCGTAGCCGGCCGCCGGCACCGCCGCAGATGTACTTGTCGCCATAAATTGGACCCCGCTGCTTCTTCGTTCTCTCGTGCTGTCAGTTGTAGCGCTCGCGATTTTGGTTGATCGATCGTGATGTGTGATGTTGCATAAATTATACGTAGCCATCCTGCCAATGGTATCAAAGCCCATGCGACTGACCGAGAAGAAAGACTTCATCTGCCGATCAAGTCTTCATGAATATGTATGAGCTCCTAGCTGTTGCATAAAAAAAAAGCTGCTGCATAAAGACTTCATCCGCCAACTGCTTCATACTCTCTCCGTTTTTTAATATACACTAGTAGAAAAAGGACCTTCGTCCGGAGTCCTGTTTGCCATTAGCCCCGGTTCAGGCAAAAACCGGACCAGTGCCTGGCACTGGTCCCGGTTCGAGCTGCCAGGGCCCCGTGGGGCATTGGTCCCGGTTCGGTTCTGGGCATTGGTCCCGTTCTTGGCAAGAACCGGGACCAAAGCTCCAGAGCCCCACGTGGCGTGGCGCGGAGCTTTGGTCCCGGTTCTTACCAAGAACCGGGACCAATACCTCCCCTGCCTATATAACCAACCCACCCCCCCTCTCTTCTCTACTCTGTTTTTTTTTTTGGTTGGATTGGTGGGAAGTGGGTGCTAGTTTTTTTTTCTTTACCACGCACAAGATGTGTTCGATGAAATGACCGAGCCACACTTAAGTTCGCACAAGATGATATCCTCGGCCGAGGTTAGCAACTATATCCTTTTCATCTGTAATTGATACAGAAATATTGCACGTGTCGATGTACGGTGGTCATTTCACTATTCACGATGTATTGTAATGGTATGATAAACTTAATTATATATATGATGCAGATGGATGCACGGATGCGATGGATGTACGGCGAACGACGCTGTTCCGAGTTTATTGCAGGCCTGCATAAATTTCTCGATGTGGCTGAGGCAAACAAAGTGAATAATTTTATGCCTTGTCCATGTGAGAAGTGTCGGAACGTCAGGGAGTACTCTGACCCGAGAACCATTCAAGACCACGTGCTTCGGAAAGGTTTCATGCCCAGCTATAATTGTTGGACCAAGCACGGAGAAAGAGGGGTTAGGATGGAAGACAATGAAGAAGAGAGGATGATGACAACTATCCTATATTCCCTGAGGAATGTGGTGATACTGTAATGGAAGACGTTGAAGAAGAAAGAGGTGAACATCGGGCATCAGATGAGCCCGCTGATGGTCTTGGTGGGGTCATTTCTGATGCAAAGCGAGAATGCGATACAGAAAAGGAGAAGTTAAAGTTGGAGGCCATGCTTGACGATAACAGAAAGTTGCTGTATCCAAACTGCGAAGATGGCAGCACAAAGCTCGGTACCACACTGGAACTGCTGAAATGGAAGGCAGAGACTGGTTGTTCTGACAAGGAATTTGAGAAGTTGCTGAAAATAATGAAGCCGAAGTTTCCAAAAGATAACGAATTGCCCGAGACTACATACGAAGCAAAGAAGGCTATCTGCCCTCTAGGATTAGATGTGCAGAAGATACATGCATGCATAATGACTGCATCCTGTACCGCGGTGAGTACGAGAATATGGATAAATGCCCGGTATGCAATGCACTGCGGTACAAGATCAACAAGATGACCCTGGTGATGTTGAGGGCGATGACGAGCCCCCCGAAGAGGGTTCCTGCTAAGGTGATGTGGTATGCTCCTATAATACCACGGTTGAAACGTCTGTTCAGAAACAAAGAGCATGCCAGGTTGTTGCGATGGCACAAAGAAGAGCGTAAGAAAGACGGGAAGTTGAGACACCCCGCCGATAGGTCCCAGTGGAGAAAAATCGACAGAGAGTTCCCGACATTTTCAGATGACGCAAGGAACTTAAGATTTGTTCTAAGTACAGATGGCTTTAATCCTTTTGGGGAGCAGAGCTCCAGTCATAGCACTTGGCCCGTGACTCTATGTATCTACAACCTTCCTCCTTGGTTGTGCATGAAGCGGAAGTTCATTATGATGACAGTGCTCATCCAAGGCCCGAATCAACCCGCAACGACATTGATGTGTACCTAAGGCCATTAGTTGATGAACTTTTGCAGTTGTGGTCCGAACCAGGTGTACGTGTGTGGGATGAGCACAAACAACAACAATTGACCTACGAGGTTGCTGTTCGTAACCATCAATGATTGGCCTGCTCTTAGTAACATTTCAGGACAGTCAAACAAGGATACAATGCATGCACGCACTGTTTAGATAAGACTGAAAGTATACATTTGGGAAAGAAGAATGTGTACCTGGGGCATCGTCGATTTCTTCCGAACGGTCATGCCGTAAGAAAGCCCGCAAGCATTTCAACGGTGAGGCAGATCGCCGGAAGAAGCCTAACCTCCCTGATGGTGATGTTATATATGACATGGTCAAGGATTTAGAAGTAATCTTTGGAAAGGGTCCTGGCACTATCTGGTCCGAATGACGCTGACAACCACGTACCCATATGGAAGAAGTGCTCTATATTCTGGGAGCTACCCTATTGGAAAGTCCTAGAGGTCCGGTCTTCAATCGACGTGATGCACGTGACGAAGAATCTTTGCGTGAACCTGCTAGGCTTCCTGGACGTGTATGGGAAGACAAAAGATACACCGAAGCACGGGCAGACCAGCAACGTATGAAAGACCCATACAACAAGCAGACGGATAAAGGGCGTCAATACTTAATCAGCTACGCTCTTACCAAAGCAGAGAAGGAAATCTTTTTTGAATGCCTGAGCAGTATCAAGGTCCCGGCGGGCTTCTCGTCAAATATAAAGGGAATAATAAATATGGCAAAGAAAAAATTCCAGAACCTGAAGTCTCATGATTGCCACGTGATTATGACGCAGTTGCTTCCGGTTGCATTGAGGGGACTTCTACCGGAAAATGTTCGAGTACCCATTGTGAAGCTATGTGCATTCCTCAATGCAATATCTCAGAAGGTCATCGATCCAGTAACTCTACCAAGTTTACAGAAGGCTGTGGTCCAATGTCTTGTCAGCTTCGAGTTGGTGTTCCCCCCATCATTCTTCAATATTATGACGCATCTCCTGGTTCACCTAGTCGACGAATGCCATTCTCGGTCCTGTATTTCTACACAATATGTTCCCCTTCGAGAGGTTCATGGGAGTCTTGAAGAAATATGTTCATAACCGTGCTAGGCCAGAAGGAAGCATCTCAAAGGGCTATGGAACAGAAGAGGTCATTGAGTTCTGTGTTGACTTTATTCCTGACCTTAAGCCGATTGGTGTTTCTGAATCGCGGCATGAGGGAGACTGAGTGGAAAAGGCACGCTAGGAAAGAAAGCATTGATATGTAGGACGGGCATTCTTTAACTCAAGCACACTACACAGTTCTACAAAGTTCCACCTTCGTGGCTCTAATATCGAGGAACACAAGAATTATGTACGCTCCAAGAACCCGGGGAAGGATGACTCCTGGATTATAGAAAAACACATGGAGACCTTCGGCAGTTGGTTTGCGATTACAGCTCATGAATGACACCACTGTCGGAGATCAGCTCTACTTGTTGGCCGCGTCACCATCTTCGACTGTATTGAATTTCCAAGGGTACGAGATAAATGGGAATACATTTTACACGATCGCCCAAGATAAAAAGAGCACCAACCAGAACAGTGGTGTCCGCTTTGATGCAACAAACGACGATGGGCAAAAGGACACATACTATGGTCGCATAGAGGAGATATGGAACTTGACTATGGACCTACTTTTAAGGTCCCTTTGTTTCGGTGCAGTTGGGTCAACATGAATGGAGAAGGGATAAAGGTAGACCAGCTGTACGGGATGACACAGTGGATCTCAAGAATCTTGGTTGTTACAAGAACGAACCATTCGTCCTAGCCAATGATGTGGCTCAGGTTTCTATTTGAAGGACATGTCCTCCAGATCAAAAAAAAAAAGAAAAAACAAGCAAACGAATACATCAGACAATGAGCAAAAGCGTCACGTAGTTCTTTCAGGGAAAAGAAACATCGTGCGAGTCGAGGACAAGACAGACATGTCAGCAGATTATGATAAGTTTGATGAAATTCCGCCCTTCACAGTGAGAATTGACCCAAGCATCCCGTTAAATAATGAAAATGCTCCATGGTTACGGCCGAAGCGATCATACGCGAAGAAGGGTTCATGACTTTTATGTAAATCAATGTAATGTATTAAACATTTATGTGATGTGTAGTAATGTATTAAACCTTTATGTGGTGAAAACCATAATACAGAGAGCTCGAGACTCTGAAGTTTGAGGATTAGACTGACATGACAACACCTCGAGTGTGAAGGTTCAGAGTTAATTGCCCGGGAAGCTGTTCTGCATTAATAATTATTATTACATATTATAAATATAGGTTAACTGAAATTGTTCTACATTTACTTCTGCTTGCCATGGGATTTTACAACACCAAAAATAGAATTAACTGACTTAATAATTATTATTACTTAATCATAAATCTTACTTAATCATTCTTATCGATTTATACATATTATTAGTCGAGTTTCGACTTACGGATTTAAAGATATGAATTTATCCATATTAAATTGAAAATGACAATAATGGTTAATAGTTTGTATAGTTAGAATAAATTATTTTAGAAAACAGAAAATGGTTTTGGATTATTTATTCAAATTTAAAAACTTTTCATGTTGAAAGTTTTGTCAATTCAAAATATGCAATAAAGTTAATGCATTTTTAATTGAAAATGGCAAAATGGTTAATAGTTTGTATAGTTAGAATAATTATTTTAGAAACAAAAATGGTTTGGATTATTTATTCAAATTTAAAAACTTTTCATGTTGAAAGTCTTTTCAGATTCAAAACCATTTGAAATTCATATCCAAACACCTAAATAAGAAAAAAAAGGCGGGAACAAAATTTCAGAACTGAAAAGTTCGAAATAATTTTGAAAAAGGACTCTTTCGTCCCGGTTTATACCAAGAACCGGGACCAATGAGTCCCTGAACCCCGCGCTTGATTTGGCATTAACTGCCCACTCTTTGGTCCCGGTTGCTGGAAAGAACCGGGACCAAAGAGGCATTGGTCCCGGTTCTTGCGAGCAACCGGGACCAAAGACCCCCTAGTACTTAACCGCTCGCCTTCTCCTTCCCCGATCCATTCGCAGAAACGCTAAGGACCAGAGAAGAAGAAGGAGGAGCCCGTGCCGCCGCGCCCACACGCCGTCAGGCTGCCCAACTTCGCCCTCGACGCCGGTGCCCTCGACGCGCGCGCCGCCGCGCCCGCACGCCGGCCGCCCGTGCTGAGAAGAAGGAGAGGAGCCCGTCGCACGCCCCTCTGCTCCGGCGCCTCCATCACGCGCCCCTGCTCCGGCCTCCCCCTCCTCCGATCATCTCTCTCCTCCGCCGTACGTCGCGCCCGAGGCCGTCGCGCTCCCTCCGTTTGCCGGCCTCCTCCTCCGTCCTCCTCTCCGCCGTCGCGCTCCTCTGCCTCGAGCTCCTCTGCCTCACGCTCCCTGCCTCGCGCTCACACTTAGAAAATGTGAGCAAAATTAGAAAATTTAGAGTTATTAGCTATGTTAGCAAAATGTGAGAAATTTTAGAGTTGTTAGCAAAGTTAGAAAAGTTATAAAATTGTGTTAGTTTAATTTTGTATAGTGGTAGTTTAATTTGTAGTTCAATTAGTGTAGTTTATTTTTGTTAGTGTTAGATTTTTTTGTTTTGTATAGGAAAATTTTGTTAGTGTAATAGGAAAATTTTGTTAGTGTTAGGATTTTTTTGTTTTGTATAGGAAAATTTTGTATAGGTTAGTGTTAGAATTTTATTGTATAGGAAATAGCATTTTAGGTTAGTGCATGTTAGGATTTTTTGTATAGGAAATTACAAATATGTTTGAATCCAAATTTAGATTGTAGTTCATTTAGATTGTAATCCAAATTTGAAAGTTCAAATATGTTTGCATTATATATTTTAGAGTTAGAGAATTAGAGCTTGTTTAAGAATATTTAAAGTGTTAGAGAATTCTGGACTAAAACAAATGTGGAGAATTTGGTAGATCATTTTGAGTCAAATTCAATTGTGTTGCCTTCTAGATACTTAGGAATTCAAACACTTAGGATTTTTTGTGTTAGGGAAAAAAATTAGTTTACGATACTAGCTAGTTTACGATAAAGTTTTGTGCATTGTTCTTAATTTGCAGAAACTATGGAATGAGACGAAAAATAAAGGAAAACATACTCCAGGATATAATCCGCGGGACGGAAGATATAATCCACGGGCCGGAAGATATAATCCACGGGCCGGAAGATATCGTTGATGTCACCACGGAGTTTTTGAACAACTCCGGTGAGGGAGATGAGTCCTCAACCGAAGAGACGGCTCCGGTGAGGTAGAACCCTACTACGGCCGGGGGAGGGAGAAGTCGGCGAGGGAGAAGCCGACGAGGAGAAGCCGAAGGCTCCGGTGGAACATTAAATGTTGCAAAACTCCGGCGAGGTGCATATACATATATTAATGAAGCCGAAAATTGTATTAATTAAGCCTCTGCTGTCTATATATACATAAATTAACACTCTTTCTTCTTTAGCCCTCCGGATCGAGCAAATCTTCTGTAAGGATAAAACGAGGCCCAGCCAAAAAGTTGGGCGACCAAGAAAGGTACAGGATCGAAAGAGTCGCTGAAGACGGCACACCAACTGCTCCCCCTGGTGTTGCACAAAAAATGGTAAAGCAATGCGGAGTTCTTGTTAGGGACTTCATCCCGATCACCGTTCGAGAATGGCATCGGCCAAGGAGAAAGGACAGCTATATGTCAGCGATAAGGGCAAAGAAAGACTTTGGAGAAAGCTCATGGTTAATTTCACCCTGCCGCACCAGAGTGGATTCAGATGAGGAGGATCCAGATGAGGCAGAAAAGATTGCCCGGCAAAACATGGAGCAAAAAGTCAAGGACTGGGCTCTTAAGAAGATGGCCGAGCTATTCAAGAACTGGAAGAAAAGATTGAACAACCTGTTTGTCGAGAAAAATAAGACTCCAGACTTCGATAAAGGGTATGAGAAGATAAAGGACTACTGGGAAAATTTGTGGCGTACAAGAAATCGGAGGAAGCTCTGGAAAAGTCTGCAAAAAATAAGGCAAATGCTGCTCTAAAGATGTACCACCATACTATGGGGCCTGGTGGCTACGCCCATAACATTCCTAAGTGGGACAAACTTGAGGCGGACCTGCTGCTAAAGGGATCACTCCAGAGCCAATCGCATGGACCGAAACGGGCAAGAAATTGGTTTTACGGGCATGGGGGCACGTTGGACGCAGAAGGGAAGTGCATATATAACAAACACACACAAAATAATCCCGTACTACCCATCAAAGAACTTAGAAATGCATTCAAGGATGTTGAAGAGGACGGTTCATTCCCGATAGAGAGGATGACGAGCTCACACGCGCCCTTGGGAATGAGGAACACGACGGACGAACACGAGGCGTGATAGGCTCCAAGCCCAAGACAATTGCGATTCCCGAGCACAGAAGAAATTTCCTGATAAAGCCATCAGAGAAGAAGGAAAGGGAGGCAATGGAAGCACGCGCTGCTGTAGACCGGCTGCGTAATATAGAAGAAGAATTAAAGCTGCACAAGGAACAAATCGCCGCACTTAGCCAGCAAGGTACTAGCGGCCAATCTCAGCGGCACATGGTAGAAGCTGCATGCGATGGTACCGGTGGCCCATCGAATCGGAAAAGCACGTGGCTTCCACGGAGCTCCAGGATGGTAATGATGATGCAGTGGCACCTCTTCGTCGCTACCCCAGTGGATGATATCACGGAGAGCACACCTTGTGAGCTGCATGTGAAAGTTTATAACATATCCGTGAAGGTGGCGGTCGGCTATGCCCTACCAATTGGACCTAATCCAACTTACCATTTTGCTCCGGTTCCAAATGGCTACGCTGTTGTCGGGGTGGATGCAGTGATGAAAGATTTTGAGGAGCTGAAGCTGCACCACCCTGCAGGTGAAGATGGGAGGTGCTTGAACTTGGAGAAGCCAAGAAAGCGCCAATTCTATGGCCAAAGGAATTCATCGTGCTTCCGAACTGGCAGCCAAGGCCATTGACTCCTCAGCATTCTCCAGTGCAACAGTCCTCTTCACCGCCTCAGCATTCTCCAGCGCAACAGTCCTCTTCACTGCCTCAGCATTCTCCAGCGCAGCCGTCCTCTTCACCCGCCTCACAAGTCTCCAGCGCAGCCGTCTCCGCCGCCGCGTGACAAGTCTCCAGCGCAGCCGTCTCAGCAGAAGAAATGGAACAACGCCGCTCCCCCGCTCCGCACTCAGAAGAGAGGTCGCACTCAGAAGATAGTCGACATCCCGTCGGTTCCTCGCAAGAGACCTTATGACAGGACTGAAACGAAAACGCCGAGGTAGTGGCTACCTACAATAAGGCTTTTTTTTGCACCAAAAAAGCCCGAGCCAAAGAAGGTATATGATGCAAAAACCAAAAAGTGGGCTAAGTCCTTCCTTGAGCAGCCATCCCAGACATCGATGAATCTGCCATCTGACTATGGTCGTGAACTTACTAAGCTAGCACTGCCCAGTCTGAGCAGAACAAGGGAAGAAGTGCAAAAAGCGGGAAACAAATTGCCGAGCTCGGACAGCAGAAAAATCAATCGGTCCCCCGCTCATAGTGCGTTCCGATGTCGACAAGGAATTCAGAGCCGCTATGGATAAGGACCGGGAATTATTGGACCCTAGAGCCGTAGCTGCTGCTAAAGAACTTGGTGTCACTGTATCGCAGGCCAAGGAAAATGCTGTCGCCTTGGGTATGAGTCTTGGTCAACTTTTAGGCTATGAATATGCGCCAATGTTAGAGATGGCACGGAAATATGTCCAAGGGAGCCTATGGTCAGTAATGAGGAGCTCGCGGGTCTATCAACACATATGCGAAATCTGCATACCTGGTACCTGGTGCACACATCAAAGAAGGACGCGAAAGAGTGGTTTCCAGTGGACGTTAGAGTGGAGCATTTCTTCAAACGTTCATTATACAGGTTCAACTGACTGAACTGTTCCAGTTATTCCAAAAGCGCGACCTCGACAAATCTATCCTCTCTTGCTATTGTCTGTAAGTGATTTATTTTCGTAATTAAGTCTCTAGCTCAGCTCGTTCATTGCCTGTATTATATTATCCTGACTATAATATATATATCCTTTTGTACGCTATTATGCAGAATGAAGATGCTGGAATGCAAAAGATCTAGAGTTTTTGAGGTTGGGTTCGTTGACCCATATATCGTGAATTCACATAATTTAGTCAATTTCCCCAAAGACGTGGAGAATGACCTGACCACCTTTTTAACCATGCAACATTTCTGTACGGAAATATTATTCCTTACAACTTCAGTGAGTGTTTCTGTCTTGTACATATTTTTATTTGGCTTTCTCGATGTTAAGTGTAATTGATGAGCTATGCATGTCTGCTTTATGTAAACGTCCACAGGTCCCACTGGATTCTGCTAAGCATTCAACCTGACAAGTCCATAGTTGAAGTCCACGACTCATTAAGTTGGGACCAAGCGTTGTGGTCCGACATGAAAGAAATGCTCAACAAGTAATTTCAATCATTATCGCATTATATCGCCCTCTTTCGTTCGTTCCCTGATGTCAAGTAATTAATAACTCGTTTGTTCATGTTCTTTGCCAAAGCAGGTGTTGAACAATTTTCAAACAAAAGGTACAAGGTCCATTCAAAGATGAGCTAACTTTTAAATCGGTGACATGTCCGCAGCAGCCACCGGGGAGTAATTTATGTGGATTCTACGTTTGCGAGTTCATTCGCGAGTTGACCACTGATTGGAAAACAACTCATTTGAGCGACATGCGGGAGACGCTCGACCCAAAACTGCGCGTAGGAGCAATTCAAGAGGAATTGGCGGGATTTCTGCTTAGGGAGGTCATCGATGAAAAGGGAGAACATTATGCTTCGGACGATGAACAACATATGCCTTGATGTGGCTTGATCTATCTCCATGTAATTAAATAGTTGTATTCTCGGAAGAGATCGAATATTAATTATGTATGCATCAACGTGTACTGTGTATATAGTAGAGTGTATAATATGCGTACAGAAACGATGGAGAGCACGTCGGCGATGCGAAGAAGGGGGAGACGACGGAGGCACCGGCGAGAAGGAGAGGGGGCACCGGCGAGAGGGAAGGGGGGCACCGGCGAGAGGGGTCACCGGCGAGAGGGAGAGGGGGCACCGGCGAGAGGGAACCGCGAGAGGGAGAGGGGGCACCCTAAACCCTAAATACCAAAAAAAAGGCACACATTGGTCCCGGTTGGTATTAAGAACCGGACCAATGAGTCTCCCCCCAGGCCCAGCCAGAACTGGCCACGTGGCCACCCATTGGTCCCGGTTCTTGGACCAACCG
Organism: Poa pratensis; assembly: GCA_947311845.1. Classification (NCBI taxonomy): domain Eukaryota; kingdom Viridiplantae; phylum Streptophyta; class Magnoliopsida; order Poales; family Poaceae; genus Poa; species Poa pratensis. The sequence continues at coordinate 84,800,177 of CAMZMU010000038.1, read as the reverse complement.
GACCAGCATTGGTCCCGATTGGCTAGTCCCGGTTGGGCAACCGGGACTGATGGCCCAACCGAACCGGGACCATAGGGCATTTTTCTACTAGTGATAAGATGTTTTAGACATTGTTCACATGCACATGTACACAAATATATGTAAACATGTATTACTGTGCATGTTCACTCACTTTAGTATGTATCTAAACAATATGTGTAACACCTAAAACATCTTATATTGAAAAACAGAGAGAATATGTATTAGCTGCTAACTGTTGCATTCATAGAAAAGAAAAGAGTTGCTATGTATTTATCCATCAGAATATAAGAAAATCTTTACAAACATTCCCTGTTTGTGTCGGTCTGATTTAGAAACCGTAGGTGAGGTCTGTGGATGGTTATGTGTGTTATCTGTCATGCAAGCTGGAAGAGAAGAGGCATCGAGAAAACATAAATCTTCATTATTAATTTTGAATCGGTTGTGATGGTACGTCAATCCTTGGTAGGTAGAAAAATGAATCGAAATAGGTTTCTTCCTTCCTACATAGTGCGCTGAAGGAGATGAGATGCATGGTTTCAGATTGGCACAATACATTCTTTTTTTTTGCGAGGAGATTGGCACAATACATTTGTCAATTAAGAGTTTCAAACTTCAGACCTCGAGCTCGAAAGATAACGAGATGCAGGAAACTGGTAGCACAACGGCTGTTTGGAGTTGTTTGACGTGGGATCCCGGAAGTTTCAATCTTCGGAGGCTCCTGAAATCATACGAGTCGCCTCTTCGACCGTTGACCATGTCGTGTTCCTCCCGAACCCGTGATACGTCGTTAGTACTGCTAACGGTGCCTACTACCGTCTCTTCTAGTTGTTTCCGTGGATTCGAAAATGTATGCGGCATGCATGCCTGCATTTACTGCAGTGCGCGGCTGGTGCTATATACTAGGTTGGAACTCCACAAAACACAGTCTTTTCTGCGCACTCTGTCCTCACTCGTGCGCACCCGGGAACGAGTTCCCGTCGGTCACCCATCCTTGGAGTGCTCCGTGCCAAGCACGCTTAACCTCGGAGTTCCTTCCAGATGAGCTTCCGGAAAAGAAGATGCAACTTGTTGATATAGTATTCTACCAATCCTATTAAGCCCTGACCAGGATCTCATATCCTTCCCAACTTAGAAGACCGACGCCCTCGTCGTGAACCCCCAGTCCAGGAACTTCCCCTCTTGGCACTTGTCTGTGCGCCTAGTGCCGGCACATGTCCACATGTCCACCCACTGACCCGCACACGCCCGAGTTACCGCGAGGGTCGGCTCTGATACCAAATGTAACACCCCGCCCACCCCGGGCCGGGCCTGTCACCCCTGGCAGCTCTCTAGGAAATCTATACTGCCCCCACAGATCAACACAGGTCTTTTCTGCGCACTTTGTCCTCACCCGTGCGCACCCGGGAACGAGTTCCCGTTGGTCACCCATCCTTGGAGTGCTCCGTGCCAAGCACGCTTAACCTCGGAGTTCCTTCCAGATGAGTTTCCGGAAAAGAAGTTGCAACTTGTTGATATGAGTATTCTATCAATCCTATTAAGCCCTGACCCAGGATCTCACATCGGCCCGGTAGAATGACAGCCGCTGCGCGCCTATAGACCCGAAAGCTTATACACACGCAAGGCTAGAAAAGCAAGATAAACCAGCACAGTGGATCTCAAGCAGCTCATTTACATATTTTTACAGCATTATTTACATTTACAAGAATAATAATGATTCTCTAGTCATTTCCCACCCAACTGGTCCAGCCTACTCCTCGGATCACCACGTATTTTGCTGCGCACTCTGATAACTGCAACTAAAAACACAGAGAAGCAAGGGTGAGTATAACAGGAGTCATACTCAGTAAACAATTCATACACTTTCATATACTTTGTAAAATACACCAGTTTTCGAAATACCAGTAAATCATCATTGTGTGGTTAAGTTGTTAAGCAGGTTTAAAACACGATGGTGAAGCTTGGCAAGGGTTTGATAAGGACTTCCCAGATTTTGCAAAAGATCGTAGAAATGTCTGTCTTGTCATAGCCACTAATGGTTTTACACCATACAATCTGAATGCTGCTCCATATACTTGCTGGCCTGTTTTTGTAGCTCCATTAAACCTTCCACCTGGGATTCTTTTGAAACCAGAGTATATATTTCTCAGCCTTGTTATCCCTGGTCCTGAACATCCTGGAAAGAATTTGAGTGTCCTGATGCAACCTTTAGCTGATGAACTGATGCAATTGTGGGAGGGGTTGAAACATGGGATGGTTATCAGAAGGTAAACTTTCCAATGAAAGCGGCATTTTATGGTCAGTTCATGACTTTCCTGCCTTTGTATGTTTGCTGGTTGGAGCACCCATGGCAAGCTAGCAGCCCTGAATGCTTGAGTTATTCCAAAGCATTTACTCTCACATAAGGGAGGAAGCCTTGCTGGTTTGACTGTCATAGGCGCTTTCTACCTCTAGACCACGAATTCAGATTCCAGGCCAATTCATTTAGAAAAAATACAATAGTGCTTGAAGGGCCTCCAAGGCGTTTAACAGGAGAGGAAGTGGAAACTCATATGTACATACATGTGGATGACACCTTCAATTACAATAAAACGCACAACTGGACTCACATAAGTTGCTTTTGGCAACTTCCATACTTCAACAAATTGAAGCTCCGACACAACATCGCTGTGATGCACAATGAAAAAAATGTAGGTGAAGCCATATTAAACACATGCTTTGACATTCCTGATAAAACTAAAGATAATGTGAAGGCAAGACATGATCTAGCTGAAATCTGCAACCGTCCTTTGATGCACCTTAGACCGAAGGGCAATGGGAAGTGGGAGAAGCCAAGAGCACCTTTTGTCATCGATAAGAAGGATGTCATAATCATTCTAAAATGGTTCCAAGACCTGAAGTTTCCCGATGGGTATGCATCAAGCTTCAGACGGGAGTTAACCTGCTGCAAAGAAAGATTTTTGGCCTCAAAAGTCATGATTACCATATTTTCATGGAACGCCTACTTCCAGTTGCATTTCGTGGGTTCCTTCCAGAGGAAATATGGAAGTGTCTGGCTGAGCTAAGTTATTTCTGTAGGCAGCTATGTGCTAAAGAACTTAGCAAGGATACTGTACGCTCACTTGAGGACAATGTTGCTGTGCTTGTATGCAAATTGGAGAAGATATTCCCTCCTGGTTTCTTTAATCCCATGTAACATTTAATAATAAATCTTCCATATCAAGCACGGCTAGGAGGTCCTATTTTAGCTCGATGGATGTATATCTTTGAAAGGTAATCATCCATTTTCCTTATTAAGCTCGTATGGTAATAATAAAACATTGAGTCCTAATTTTGTTGGTTCTCATAGCTACTTTGTCTGCACTAACAGATGTATAGGGAAACTTAGACCAAAAGTACGCAATAAGGCTCGAGTTGAGGGTTCCATTGTCGAGGCTTATCTAGTTGAGGAGGCTACCAATTTTCTCTCTTTGTATTTCAAACCTACTGCCCGGTCAGTTAGGAACAAGGTGCCTCGCTATGATGATGGTGGCTCTACATTTGTAGCGAAGTGCGACCTTGGCATATTTCAGTTTTCTGGCCGATGCATGAGTCCTCAAGGAACTTATGAGCTCTCGATAGAAGAGTATATGGCTGCTTTCTTGTACATACTGACAAACATCCCGGAGATGAACCCTTTCCTCAAGTACGTTTGTTTTTAATTTAGTTGTCCATTCAGTACATCGATTTTAGAAACTTAACAAACTTTATTATTTAGAGAGTTTGATAAGGAACAATGGAGGAGCACCCGAGTTGTCCCTACAGAGAAGCAACGTCGTGATTTAAGATTACATGGCTGCAAAGCAGGCCGTTCTAGAAATCATGGGCCTAACTTTTTGACTGGTTTAAATCTAAAGTAAGGCTCCTGACCACTTGAAACTATATGCAATGCAATTCTGAAATGAAATTTAACTAATATCAGTAACTATATCTTGCAGTGCACCAAGTCATCTAGCATTCACAACGCCTTACGTGAAACGTCTTATGGGTTTCGTGCACGAGTTAAAACCTATGGAATCTATGATGTGAATGGATATCGGTTTCGTTCAGAGAAATATGAGAAGTCCAAATTAGCTACAATCAATACCGGAGTGTGTGTTTCCGCTTTTGATGCAGATGACAACTCACTTGATTATTATGGTGTAATTGAAGACATAATAAAAATAACTTGGGAAGGCAGCCTTGGACTTGAGCTTGTCCTTTTTAAGTGTCGCTGGTTTGATCCAACTCCTGCTGGAGTTTTTTTTTAGATAAAGGGAGTTTTTATTACTTAAAAGGTTTAAGCATTACACCCAGCCTCTGCATAACTAAGATGCACACAGCCGAAACAAGTCTGAAGTACGAAACATAAAAAGACGAGTTACATATCAAAATGAGAAATTGTAGAAACGCCTATGGTGTTGGAGGGCCAATCCGCAAATTATGCTGCCATCCATGTTGGGATAAAAAGTCTCTCGCCGTATCCTCCAGTCTTGTACAGACCTCCAAAAACAGGTCTCGATGCCCCACACGTTGCAACTGAGACCACGAACAGAGTGTAGCAGTAGTCCTGTAGATAACCTGTATAAGAGAGCAATTTTTATCGTTAAAAACCTTGTCATTTCTACATAGCCAAAGCGACCATATTATGGCAAGCGCTGCCACCCTAATAAGTTGTTTGAACCTATTATCCACTTTATTCAGCCAATTGCCAAAAATATTAGCAATGCTTTTAGGTGGGTAAATAGTAGAACCTATCTGGATGATGGACCATATAGAACTAGCCAATTTGCACTCGAAGAACAGGTGTTTGATTGTCTCGTCTTTATGACAGAAGACACACTGTCTACTTCCATGCCAATTGCGTTTCGCAAGGTTGTCTTTAGTAAGAATAACCCCTCGACGAAGATACCACGCAAAAACTTTGTTTTTAGTGGAATCTTCATCTTCCAGATTTTCTTATTATTGTCTACCGGCACATCCGGCTGGATGAGTGCTGTATACATGGAGTCCATAGAGAATTTATCACAATTGCGTAAATTCCACAGAAACTCGTCGGTCCCTTGTGTCAAATTGACAGTAGCTAGTCGCTGTAGCAACTCGTGCCAAGCTACTAGTCTGGGGCCAACAAGATCTCTTCTGAAAGTCACTGTTGGATGATTATCAACCAACACTTGAGCAAGCATATCGCTCTTATGACGTCCTTGGACTATAGCGTATAACGCTGGATATTGTTCTCGGAGTGGGGTATTACCCAATCACGTGTCCTCCCAAAACCTTATCTCCGACCCATCTTTAATGGAGAAGGAACCGTATGGGAAGAAGAATTTCTTCGTCGCCATTAGGCCAGCCCAAAAATGTGAGGCACCAGATTTCCAAGAAACCTGTGATAATGCACTTGAGCCTATGTATTTTCTCCTAAGGAGAGTTTGCCACACCCCCTCTTCAGTCAGAAGCTTAAACAACCACTTACCAAGGAGGGCTCTATTCTTGACCTGAAGGTCATGAATCCCAAGACCACCATGGTCCTTAGGGCAGCACACTACATCCCATTTTGTCAGCCGATATTTCTTTTTTTCGTTATCCCCTTGCCAATAGAATCTGGATCGAAAGTAATCTAGTCGATGCAAGACTCCCTTTGGTAATTGGAAGAAGGATATCATATACAACACCATATTAGTTAGGACTGAATTTATGAGCACCAACCTCCCACCCAAGGATAATAATTTTCCTTTCCAACTACTTAACCTTTTTTTTAGTCTTTCCTCAACATGCTTCCATTGAGCAATCGTTAGCCTCCGATAGTGAATTGGGATGCCAAGATAGCTAATTGGAAACTGGCCCAACCCATAGCCGAATAACTCAGCATATTGGGTAGCGTCCTCCTGAGCATCGCCAAAACAAAACACTTCACTTTTATGGAAATTAATTTTTAGACAGGAAAGTTGCTCAAACGCTGATAATATTAATTTCAGGTTTCTTGCCTTTTCCATGTCATGTTCCATAAAAAGAATTGTACCATCAGCATATTGGAGAATGGATAAACCGCCATCTACTATATGCGGGACCACTCCAACAATTTGCCCCTCGGATTTCGCCCACTCAATGATTATGGCTAGCATATCAGCAACTATATTAAACAATATAGGCGATAATGGATCGCCTTGTCGTAATCCCTTTTTCGTCTGGAAGAATCTACCAACATCGTCATTTACTTTGATGGCGACACTTCCTCTGGAAACGAAATTATGTATCATTGCGCGCCACTCAGCTGAAAAACCTTTCATTCTGAGTGTTTGCTACAAGAAAGACCATTTGACTTTATCATAGGCCTTTTCAAAGTCTATTTTTAGTATCACTCCATTTAGTTTTTTCCGATGCATTGATGCTATGCGGTAAATCACACGCTCGTTGGGAAACCCCAAGAGGAAGGTATGATGTAGTTCAGCAGCAAGTTTTCCCTCAGTATGAAACCAAGGTTTATCGAACCAGTAGGAGCAGCAACTCTTCTGAAGGTTGTTGGCGGCGCCGTTACTCGATCACCAACGTGGAACCTGCACACAACACAATTAAACTACTTTGCCCCAACGAAACAGTGAGGTTGTCAATCTCACCGGCTTGCTTAAAACAAAGGATTAAATGTATGGTGTGGAAAATGAGTATTAAATTGCAGCGAATGAAAAAGGAACAGTTTGCAGTTTGTGGTTGTTTAATCAGTGTAAAAGAATGGACCGGGGTCCACAGTTTACTAGTGGTGTCTCTCCATAAAAGATAACTAACATGTTGGGTGAACAAATTACAGCTGGGCAATTGACAAATAGTGAGCGCATGACAATGCATATACATGACATGATGATTATTATGATATTTAATTGGGCATTACGACAAGATACATAGACCGTTATCCAACAGCATCTATGACTAATAATCCACCGCCGGGTTGTCATCCGAGTTCCCCGTTGGTATTAAGTTGCAAGCAACGGATAATTGCATTAAGTAAAGCGCGTAATGTAAACAAACACATACGCCCATGGACATAGCATCGTTAGGTTACCCCTTGTGGCAACAGCACATCCACAACCTTAGAACTTTCTGTCACTGTCCCAGATTAAATGGAGGCATGAACCCACTATCTAGCATAAATACTCTATCCTGGAGTTACAACCATCTACTTGGCCAAAGCATCTACGAGTAACGGAAAGCATGCAAGATCATAAATAACATAGGGCATAGATTGATAATCAACTTGACATAGTATTCAATATTCATCGGATCCCAGCAAACACAACACGTAGCATTACAATAATATGACCTTGATCATGTAGGGCAGCTCACAAGATCTAAACATGATGGCACAAACTGGAGAGACAACCATCTAACTACTGCTATGGACCCATAGTCCAAGGATGAACTACTCACGCATCACTTCGGAGGTAGGCATGGCGATGTAGAAGCCTCCGGTGACGATTCCCCTCTCCGGCAGGGTGCCGGGAAGAGGTTCTGGACCCTCCCAAGCTAGGGTTGACGGCGGCGGCGTCTCTGGAACTTTTCGTGGATAATGGCTTAGGCCCTTAGGGTTTTCGTGTCGGGGGGAATAAGTAGACGAAAGGGCGGCGGATGGAGGCCCCCGTGGGGCCCACACGTGGCTAGGGCGCGCCAGAGGGGCGCCCGCGCCCTGTCCGCTGATACGTCCAAAACGTATCCACTTTTCCGAACACTTTTGCTATTGTTTTTCCTCTAACTTGTGTGATTTGGATACAACTAACACGGACTAACGCTGTTTTCAGCAGAATTGCCTTGATGTCTCGTTTTTGTGCAGAAAGTCAAAGTTTCAGGAAAATTCCAGAAAAATTCCAGAAATCCTATTTTTCCAGAAGACCCACGGAGCCAGAAGACGAAGCAAAGAGGGGGCACAGGGTGCCCACACGCACCCACGGCGCGGTTGGCCCTTGGCCGCGCCCAGGGGTGGTATGGCCCCCCTGTGTGGCCCCTGGCGCTCCCCTTGGACTACATGAGGCCTCTGACATAAAAACTTCGGGGGTTCGTCACTTTTTCCAGAAAACATCCAGAGCTCCGCCGCCATCAAAAACCCTATTTCGGGGATCAGAAACTCCGTTCTGGCACCCTGCCGGGACGGGGAATTGGAGGAGATCATCGCCATCATCATCACCGCCGCCTCTCCATCGACCATCCATGATTCCCCCATCCATGTGTGAGTAATTCCCCGCTGTAGGCTGAGGGGATGGTAGGGATTGGATGAGATCATTCATGTAATAATTGTGAGAATGTTAGGGCATGGTGCCTAGTATCCATCGGTAGTACTTTATGTCATTGTTGCAACTTATTATGCTTAATGCTTGTCACTTAGGGCCCGAGTGCCATGATCTCAGATCTGAACATGTTATTGAATCATGATGATAATTATTGTTTTGGATGATATCTATAAGTTGTATACACATGTTATTGTCCGGAACCCGAGGCCCCAAAGTGACAGAAATTGGGATAACCGGAGGGGATGGTTGTGACATGAGGATCACGTGTGTTCACGGAGTGTTAATGCTTTGCTCGGTACTTTATTAAAAGGAGCACCTTAATTACCAGTAGTTTCCCTTGAGGCCCCGCTGCAAACGGGCTGGTAGGACAAAAGATGTTGTGCAAGTTTCTCATTGCGAGCACGTACGACTAAATACGCAACACATGCCTATGATTGATTATTACTTGGATACCTCATTGTTATTTATCTGCAATTGCCCTATGTATGATTATTTCATGAATTATCTTATCCATGCAACGCCCATTCATCCATCCCTATGCCTACAGTATTTTAATCCTGCTGTCTACTGCAATTATTACTGCTGTCTTTATTTCGCTGCTGCTATTATTTCACTACTGCTACTGTCATAAAACTGTTGCTACTGATAATCTATGTCGAGCAAGTCTACTTCCAGGTGCAGCTGAACTGACACTTCATCTGTCAAGGCTTATAAATATTCTTTGTCTCCCCTTGTGTCGAATCAATAAATTTGGGTTTTCCTTCCCTCGAAGACTGTTGCGATCCCCTATACTTGTGGGTTATCACCCGCGTGTGGGGCCCACGTGGCTCTCCTCTGTTGCTTCTTTGGTCCTTCAGGTGTGTTCTGGCAAAATAGCATCCCCCGTGAAGTTTCGTCCAATTCCGAGAATATTTCCAGACTAGCTTTTCTGAATACAAAAACAGCAGAAAACAGGAACTGGCACTTCGGCATCTTGTTAATAGGTTAGTCCCAAAAAAATGTATAAAAGTGACATAAAGTGGATGCAAAACATGTAGCATTTGATATAAAACATGCATGGAACATCAAAAATTATAGATACGTTGGAGACGTATCAGCATCCCCAAGCTTAGTTCCTGCTCGTCCTCCAGTAGGTAAACAATAAAAACAAAATAATTTTTGAGGTGACATGCTGCCATCATAATCTTGATCATATAATATTGCAAGGCACATGTAAATGAATGAAGTGATCCAAGTCAATGGTCTATAATTTTCTACCAAATAGATAATGAGTAAACAATGAATCACACAAGCTAAGCGTTTTGCATAAGTGTTAACTCATAAAGCAATAGTTTCTAATAAAAGGTATTCAATCAACACAAAGGAAAAATTAAGTTTCAGCATTTGCATCAACTTTCAACATATTTATCTCATGGATACAAAGTAGTATAACAAGTCCAATACGTGGCATATAACAAGTGTTGTAACAAAGTTGACAATATTGTTTGCTTGTGGAAGACAGAAAGAATAGGAAAACTGACTCAACATAAAAGTAAAAGAAAGGCCCTTCGCAGAGGGAAGCAGGGATTAAGTCATGTGCTAGAGCTTTTAGGTTTTTGAAATCATATAGAGATGCATAAAATATTTGATACTCCTCCCAACCTTGCTAACACAAGCCATGGCTAACCGAATCCTCGAGTGCCTTCCATCAATCACATACCATGGAGGAGTATCTATTTTTGAGAGGTGTTTGTTAATTGTCAACGAATGGTAGCGGGTGATAACAGTATTCTACCTGTCAAACGGACTTTTAAGAGCGGCTCCCATGAAGGACGTTATTTCTACCAGCAAGGCAGATCATCCCTCTTTCTCTTTGGTTTACACACATGCAGATATTTCACTGTTTTGTCATTGCTTACTGATGAATCAGGGTAAAAGTGTGAAGAGAATTAATTGGTTAAAGTTGTAATTAATTGGGACTGGGCACCCCCGCTGCCAGCTCTTTTTGCAAGTTATTGGATAAGCGGATGTATATGCCACTAGTCCAGGTGTAAAGTCCATTTGACAACCAGAATAAAGAATAACCACACTAATTCCTCATGAGCTAGTAAACATTGACACAAAAGGGAATAATAACATTTTGAATAGTTTAAAGGTAGCACATGAAAAATTTACTTGGAGTGGCAAGGAAATACCACATATAGGTAGTTATGGTGGACACAAATGGCATGGATTTTGGCTCAAGGATTTGGATGCACGAGAAGCATTCCCTCTCAGTACTGAGTTTAGACTAGCAAGGTTTATGTAAGCAAACAAGAATATCAACCCGTACATCAAGTTTTATATGGCAACATATTGCAAACGATATAAGACTTCATACCGTCTACCTTGTTTACCAAACCCGTTTATTAGAAAATATCTAGACCTTAGAGATACCACCGATGCAAACCAAATTTTCAACAAGCTTTACAGTAGTTCTTCACTAATAGGCTTAACTCATGTGATGCACAAATTTAATCATGATCTACTTGTTAACTCAAAGCAATTGACAAGCATCAAGTTATCCATATTAGTGATCTACAAGATTAAGCAAGTTTTTCCTTATACCAATTACCACATGCAACATTTTCTGAACCAACCAAACACCAATCAATTTATTTAATGTGGTATAAGCAGTGTCCAAGAGTGGACGGGGATACAGAAAGACCGAGACGGCAAGGCCCGGATGGGCTCGAGGTATGGTATTAACCATGTCACTTACCTCATTGAGCAGAGCAAGGCCCAGCTGCGCTGCTTGTGAGGCTCCCTCACCGAGATACGGTATTGAGATACGCCGAGATAGCACGGCCTAGAAGAGGCCGAGGTATGGTGTTGCTGTAAACAGAGATAAGGCTGGGCCCAGAAGGGGCCGGGATGTGGTAAACCGAGATATGCTGACCGACATATGAATGTCGGTATCGCTGTGTCTTTTGCTGTGTGCAGGGAAGAATCCGAGTTAAAGAGAAGAGGCACTCAAACATTCCGACATATCCAAGCCGAGTTAAGAGAAGAGGCGCAAAGTCAATGCCTCTGTCACTTCCCGCCTGACACGGGAGCGTGGCAGAGGATAAGGTGCAGAGATGAAGGGACGGGCATGCTTATCTCTGCCACGAGGCAACCCTGGGCTCGAGGCAGCGCTGGGCTCGAGGTGTGGAAGGCACAGTCCTGTCTCTGCAGAGGCGCAGTGATGACCAGGAGGATGACAGAGATGTGCGTGTGCATGGCAGAGGCACCATCATGACCATGCGGCTGACTCGGATGTGACCCCTACAGTGTCGGTTTTGGACCGTAGTGTCTGGACAGTAGCTGTCGGACCGTAGTGATTACACTGTAACTCGGTTTCAGCCTATAAATAGGCCTCCACCCCCTCCTGCGTGAGGGACGACCCACTGAGATATTCTTTCTTCGGTTAGCTTGTGCTAGACATCCATTGTTGGATTATACAGCTCAAGGAGCACCGCTGTACTTCGATACACTGTGATATAGCTCAGTCAGACAGGCAGGAGTAGGGGCTTTACCTCCTCTCGAGGACCCTGAACCTGGGTAGTTCTTGTGTGTGCTTCTCCATTTCCATGTGTGCTCTTCAGCGCGCTAGCCCTCCCCGGTATCACCAGCGTCCATCGGCCCGAACTCAAGCCATCCTATGGCATCTGCCGTGTTCACACCACGACAGTTGGCGCCCACCGTGGGGCTGACAGAGGCGCTGGCTGGTGTGTTCATCCGGACGGGCTCCATCATCGACTCGGGCGAGCGCGTGGTTTGTGGCCTTGTCCACAGGCTCGACTCACTGAGCTTCATCAGCGACAATGCGGGCTGCTTCGGCAGCAGGCCGCTCCCGAGGAACGGCTGCCTCGTCAACTTCGGCGCGTTCGAGGTCTACGTCGCCACCGAGTTTGTCTACAAGTACCCCGCGCAGGTGCTTGTAGCAGAAGATCCACCTGCTGTCTGCGCGGCTCGTGGCCGGCATAACGCTCGCCTCGGGAGCTGCGCAGAGGTCATGATGACCGGAGCAGTGGGTGCTGCGAGTAAGGGCAATGCCGGCGATGCTGCCGACAAAAGTGCCAGGTCGGCGAAACTGCCGCTGGAGAGGGATGAGAACCTCCGAGATCAGGCCGGGGCATCCCATGTGCCGGTCAGACCAGCTCCGCTGGAAGAAATCATAGAGAAACTGGCTGTGCCGATAACTGACGAGGTAGATGCTGTTTTGACAGCCGCCGAGTTAGAGGTGCAGCGTCAGCAGCTGCATCAGGAGGCCATAGAGATAGCAGAGGTTAGGAGAGAGTTCCAGATGACTCTCCGTGAGTATAACAGAGCCCATGGTTTTACTCCTATAGCTGCTCGTCCTAGTCACATAGAGGATGTGCGCAAAAGAGGCAAGGGCCTCAATGCCGAGATTGAGAGAGATGGTAGATCGAGTTCTGGTAGAACTCCCAGCCATGTGTCGGCTGAAAAGCCGATGTATAGTTCCCCCGCTAAGACTCTTAGAGCGGCCGAGGCAGCGAGAGCCGAGTTGTCAGGCTTATCCGGAGAAGCTCGCCGTAGGCAGCAGGACCGAGTAAATGAGCTACTAGGTGTTGCAGTGCAGCAGAATGAGGCTTATCTCAAGGGCAACACAGCTGCAGGTGGGTCCGGGGTAGTTCACTCGGCTAGAGGAGCGTCCAAGGCACAAGCTTCATCGCCACATGTCGGTGGAAGTCGTGACCGGAGTGTAAACTCTGGTAGAAACAAGCAGATGCAGACGTATGATCCGGCGCAGGCCGGAAAACAGTTAGTTGTGCAAGGCAGTGCGGGCCGGGGTAAAAGCAATCCCGGTCCGGGCAATCCAGTTGCCGGGAGAAGTAACTCGGCTGGTCGAGGTCACCCACCTCGGTATCCAATGCAGAGTCAACCTCGGCAGCAGCAGAGTGTGGGCACTTGCAGCAGCCACAGGGTGTTGACCACGCGGCCAACCGTTATGATGATGGTTACTCGGCTATGGAGAGAGCCGGGTATCAGAGGTATGAGAATGCACTGGGATCCCGGTTGGGACCTCGCCAGCTGTCACCGAATGATGTGCGCTACAAATTGGACATAATTTATATGTCCGAGATGCTGGAAGAGCAAGGTCCACCTGGCCCTGCGTGCTTTGGACCTCGGATCATGAAAGAGCCACCGGTGCGCCACTTTCAGTTGAACCGGGGTGCAAAGAAATATGACGGCAGCACTAAGCCGGAGGATTGGCTGACAGATTATGTGTCGGTGGTACACATTGCAGGGGGAAACCGACGTTGAGCGGTGAGGTACATTCCATAGATGTTGGAAGGGCCAGCTCGGATCTGGCTGAACAACTTGCGATAGAGCAGCATTGATTGCTGGCTGGACTTTGAAGATGCTTTTGTTAGTAACTTCTCCAGCACATACAAGAGGCCGAACCGTCCTCAGCAGCTTGCCATGTGCACGCAGGAATGATGAAAATGACTGGGATTACCTGACTCGGTGGAGTACTATTCGCAATTCCTGCGAAGGAGTTGTTGAAGCGCAGGCCATTTCATGGTTTGCACAAGGGTGCCGACACGGCTCCATGCTCTGGCAGAAGCTGCAGAGGGAAATGCTAGCCACTCTGGCTGAGACAATCCGGATTGCCGATATGTAACACCCCAAAATTTGGAACCTAATTTTAGCGGTGTTTTTCGACACCTGAAAAACTTTTCTTCTCATCCTAATTATTTATTCAAGACTTTGCGAATGATTTGACTTGAGAATAGCCCCTCAAAAATTTCCCCGTGATCCGCGAACCACTCCAACACCCGTGGTAATTTTGGCGCTCCGGTTTTCTCTCGAAATCCCTAGCGCTAAATACCAAACCTTTAAACCCTTTTGTCCACCTATCAAAGGAAAGCCTGTTTCCGTAGCCGGAGAAATTCCACCAAAAATATCAGGGGACTCCCATATCCATATAAAGACAATCCGTGCAAAAATATTGCATACTCCAATGTAATATTTCCAAGTTGGACGTTATTTTCCGAAATGCCATTTCTGATCCAAAAATGTTTGAGACAAGCTATACCTCTCCATAAATTCTGATAAATTCAGGGAATGAATATTTTGACATTCCCTACACTTCATCTTTTGGAGCCAAACCCTTTTGGGCAATGTTTGAGGCACTTCCTTTGTAATGCTCATTTCTTGCCTTTTTGCAATTTCCAAGGAACCCCTATCTTTATGTCTCCAGAAATTCTACCAAAATTAGGGGATGATCCCTAGGCAGTATGTAACTCTTCTCTGCAAAAATATTTGGTCCCTTGCTAGGAAAATGTTTGACTTTTTCTCTATGCAAGTTCTGCCCCAAAATTCAAATGTTTTCAAAACCGAGCCAAATGATTTTTGTAGTGGGAGGAGAGTGCGTAGATGCAAGCACTGGGTGTGTCAACACCTCTCGGAAAAGTCTTGATCAAAACTAAAATCGTTTGCTTCTCTGAACAACCTTTTTTCATTTGGACCAGTACTGTTTTTCAGAACTTCTAGTCGCACCAACTTTCGAATTTACAAAAACTTTAGTCACGAAAGTTGTAGAGTTTTGAGTTTTGCATACAGTGGTGAAAACCCCATCGCGTTTGGACCCTCGAGTCACCGGGAACGCAACGATGCAACTCGTGTCGCGCCCTAAACGCCGCTTTGTCAAGACCTAATCTCCGTTTACTGCGGTGGTCGGTGCCTAATCACGCGGCTACAGTGCACACACGTGCTCCACTGCACAACCAGCTCACCCCCTCCCGTTCTTATCCCTTACCTTAAATGTTGGAGCAATGTTGTTGCACCGGTGCACCGTCGGTGCAATCAAGCCCTTCCTCTCTCCCTTGCTATATTTAGGACCTCTGTGCCTCCTCTCAGCCCTGCACCTCATTCTCCCCCTCCTGCCTCTCTCTCTCGCTGGTTGCTCGAGGAGCAGGACTCGTTTAGATGGAGAAACCACCGAGGTGAGCGCCTACGGTCTCCAAACCGAGCAAGCGCACCGCAGCGCCGCTGCTCGACCAAACCAGCTTGGGGAGCTTCCTACCGTGCCTAGCTACCCACCCCTGCCCCAGAAACCTCTGAGCTCAATCCTACACGAAGCCCTAAACCCACCCGAAACCATTGCTCCATGGGCGAGCTCGGGAGCTCTCGGTCCCGTGCCTGTGCAGCTCCCCTGTCAAGGTTGAGCTCCGTGACGAGCGTGGTGAGGTCCAGGGACTTCTTCCGCTCGCCGTCGAGCTCTTCCCTGCGGAGGAACAGCGAGGCCGGCGACCACCCGAGCCTACCGCCATGGCCATGGAGCTAGAGCTCGTAGGCAACGCGCGGAGGCGCTCCCTCCTGTGCCCAGCTCCTTCCCGGAACATGGGGTGAGGCGGCGACCTCACCGCGGTCTCTGGACAGCCTCGCCGGGCCGCCCGTCGCCGCCGGCGGCTGCTGGCCGAGCCTCCCCGTACGCTCCCGTGCGTGCTCGTGCGGAGGAGAAAGTCGCTCAGCCCACGAAACCCGCCGCCCGAGGTCATCCCCGCCCCTGCCCGCACCTCTCCTGGTCGCGGTGGAGCGCGGGAGACTCTCTCCCGTCCTCGCCTTGCCCAGCCGGGCTGCCCATCGCCGGCGGTGGCCGCGTCCCGTGCGTGCTCGCGTACGGGCAGGAAGAAGAAGAACACGCTACAGTGTTCTGATCGTTCAAACATGCTAGCTTTAAAGGTGAGCGGCGGATAGTTATTTTTCGCTCGCCATTTTCTCTCAAACCACAGCTCCGATTCGAGTGAATTAAATTTGTAAATTCCTATCTTGGAAGGATCTGTCCAGTGGTATAGGTTTTACATTTTTGTAAAATAGTTGTATACTCAGCACCCCTGTATGCGTGTATAGGAGTATCCCGCGGTACCGGCAAACCGAGCCCCTGAATCGTGACGTTCGTGACCCTCCAAGCCAAACGGTGTCGATCTTCGCAGGCAAGCTAACCCCTTGCTGTGATCAGTTCCGCAATGTTTGTTTGTTTGCTTAATATCATGTCATGTGTTATGTCTGTCTACTGTTGTATTGTTATGTCTGTCTGTTATTATTATTGCATGTCTGTTTATTGTCTGTATTTTTTTATATGAGCATTGTATTGCTGCATTTGTCATACTGCATGTTATATTATTGCACTACTTTATATTGCTTATCTGTGCAACACTCACATTCTCGGGGCAATGGCCGGGTCTCCCGCCTCAGTCAAGAGAATGGGGGAAATTATTACAACTGTGCGTCTCGCTTGCGGGGCTTTGTTTGGTTCTTTCCTCTTCGCCGAGGTGAGGAGCGGACGAATGTCGTCTTATGATCCTCGGGTCGGGGGCATTTGCCAAAAGCGTTAGTTGCCTTGTCCCCCCGTCAAATATGGTTGGCATAGACCAACCGACTGCGACGCTGGGAGCCGACTTTTCCGTGGTTCTTTTGCCGAGATTGCTGACACCACGTCGGGGTAACCTTGAGTGGAATGGATGCTCTCTCATCTTTATGAGTGCTTTTCGGTTCATTTTGGAGACTATATGCCCAAATCCCCACTTCCTGGTCAACGGTCGGACGGTATCGCCGCCAAAGACTTGCGCGTGGAGGAACGGATGCGTAACAGACTCCGCAACCCAACTAAACTATTGCTTGAAATATTATGCTATTAATCTGTGAACACTAACCCCCGTGTGACACCGGCCGGTCTCCCGCCACAGTCACCCGGGTATTATTATTATTGTTATGTTGATATCTATACATGCAAGTATTATGTTGCTAATGCCTTGTTGTTGTTGATTTGTGATATTGATTTCGTGTTTATTATGCTGGACTAATCCTCTGTTTGGAACTTGTTGTGATGAAACTTGATTAAATGAGACACCCCTCCAAACAACGATAGGGTCAGTCCATGGTGCCACTAATCTGAACTTTGAACGCAGAACCATCGTCGTCTCATGGAAGACCGTGACCTAGTAGGTTGTTAAGCCCCTTTTGTGCCATCCATTGGGCGCAGTCGTTCGTTTGCGCTGTCCGAGGGGAGAGGTCGACAGGCACGGGTTCGACTGTGATAGGGAGTCCGGAGCTAGGCATACCTGGTAGCGCCAGGGGATGTGCCGGATTTACTTGCCCGTTGTGCCATGCGCATAGGGTGGTGCGGGAGAGTGTCTTAGCAAGTGGACCGTCGCGAGAGTGTATTTTGCTTTGTACGACTTTGGGCACGGCAAACCTGAAGTGTCGGCTGAGTAGGGTGCATTCTGATAGGTGGGAACGCAACCTCTCGAGAGTGCCAACCTAGCCAGCTAGCCTTGTTCCTGGGATATGGAACAACCGTTCAGTGTCAGTCACGCTGTGTGTCCTTGTCGTGTCCGAGGTTAAACTTAAGTATTGTTTGAAATAAAGATGAACAACCTGACCTCATTAAATGAACAATAAGATGATGCAGGGAATGTTACTTGTGAGACGAATGGGATGGCGGTGTGATGCGTTGGAAGCCTATAGTTAGGCCAGAGCCAACATCAGCCGTGCATGCCCCGGGAGATAGCCAGAGTTGGCTGGATTGATAGCCAGAGTTAGCTAGAGGCTTGGAAGCCTGATTGTGTCGACGCGAGTAGTTATAAGATTTTGTACCAATTGGTACACTCGTCTACTCATCACAGGTAAGCTCGTTGTGTGATTGCCGGTGCACGATCCAACCCCACCTGGCTTGGACTCTGTACTGGTGATACTCCCATTGCTTGCTTATGCCATGGTTGGTTGTCAATGCCATGCTACTTTTATGTCATGTATTTAGAGTACACCTTGCCATGTGTAGATTTTATTCCCTATGTATGTCTTGTTGCATGATTGTTGGATTGTTTGTAGTGAGGGGCAATACTTGCTGAGTGCATAATAATGTACTCACGGGCCTCGTGTTTTGGCCAGATGTTGGCGAGAAACCATCTTCCACCTTAGCAAGGATTTTGAAGCCAGAGCGTGCTAGGATCAGTAGCCCAGCCAGATACCTGTGGAGTGGAGCCGCTCCAAGCCGTTGCCTTAGTCGTCTTCCGCTGCCAGTTAAACTCTGTCCTGAGCCATGCTTGGCTTGATATTCTGTCATGCCTTGATGGCCTTGTAAACCATTTGTAGCACTTCTTGTGCCTGATTGTGTAATGATTTCCACTATGTTGCACTGTCGCGACGTGCGGCCAGATATCTTGGGCTGGCGCACGGGACGACCGCCTCTCTGGTGATATGTGCCAGGGAGGGGTGTCACACGATAGTTATGCACTAGGAGATCCGATGCAGCCTAAGCTGAACTCGGCAGAACCGAGTAGGAGGTATCCGGCAACAATGGACCTGGGCCGCCCAGGCGAGGTGACCACCTGGATTACGGGGTCAAGAGAAGAGAGGACCGCCGGATCACCGGTATGGTGCAAGCCAAGTTGCTGCTGTAAACCAAGATCAGCCAGATGCTGGTAACAGTCAGCGTCAGAAGAGTAGTGGCCCTACTTGGGGCCAAAAACCAAGATGGGAAGAGGCAGTTTGGGGGCCAACAGAAGCCTTGGGAGGATAAGCCAAGGTTTACTTATGAAGCGATGTTGGATGGGCCTTGCAGCTACCACACGCATGACCCTCGCAGGCCGGTGAACCACTCAACTCGGCAGTGCAGCTGGTATGAGCGCACGTTGAAGCAAGGGGGAGGATCCGGAGTAAATCAGTAAATGGAGCACCGCAGAGACCTCCTGCACAAAGGCCTGTACCGCTCACCGGGGAAAACACTATCCCAGTGAAGGCACCTCTTCCCAGGCCTGCATCTCCGAGGCCTGTTAACCAAGTAAATGTCGGAGGCAACAATGGCAGTGCTGTCCCAGTCGCCAGGCAGAGTATCGCCAGAGTGATTACAGAGAAGCACATCAGAGTTATGTGGTCTTTGTGACCGAGCCAACTGATAAGCAAAGCCTGCATTGGCGTGCGATGGAGGTGAATGCTGTTATGCCGGCTGTGACGAAGTACATGAACTGGGCTGATTAGAAGATCGGTTGGAGCATAGATGATCATCCTCGGATTATGCCAAACCCGGATGTTACGCTCTGGTTGTGGATCCGACATTCATCGGGCCCACCATCAATGTCAGGTTTACCCGAGTTCTCGTTGACAAATGGGAGCAGTATCAACATCATGTACCAGACACAATGGTGAAGATGGGCATTTCGGCAAACATGTTGCAGCCGAGTCATACAACCTTCCATGGCATAGTGCCAGGTGTGTCATGTGCACCTATGGGAAAAATTTGGGTTGATGTGTTGTTCGGTACCACGGACAACTGCAGAACAGAGAGCATCCAGTTCGTGGTAGTGGATCTTGAAAGTCCATACCATGCTTTGCTCGCAGGCCAGCATTGGCCAAGTTCATGATATCCACCCATGTGGGTTACCTCAAAATGAAATTGCCTGTCCCAATGGCATTATCACCATCTCGGGGAACTACAAGCGCTCCATTGAGTGTGCCTCGGCTGGCTCATGTTTGGCCGAGTCTTTGATCATAGCTGCTGAGAAGAAAAGGATCCATGAAGTGGTTGCACTGGCCCAGTCAGCACAACTCGGTATGCCGGGTGTGGTTAACCCGGAGCAGAATGCGGCATTTCAGGTGCCCAAAGAGACAAAAAAGATCAATGTTGACCCGGTGTTCCCAGAGCACAATGCCATCATTGGAACCGGGTTAACGGAGAAAAGGAAAGCGAGCTCAGTCACTTCCTCCGTGAGAATCGGGATATCTTTGCATGGTCAAATCATGACCTGCCAGGTGTTCCGAGGGAGTTGGCTGAGCACTCTTTATTTGTTAGACCGGATATGAAACCGGTGAAGCAACCAATGCGACGTTGGGCAGATGAAAGGAGAAAGGTAATTGGCGATGAGCTGGCCAAATTACTCGCAGCTGGGTTTATCATGGAAGTGCTGCACCCGGACTGGTTGGCTAACCGGTCCTGGTAGAGAAGAAGAAGGATGAACTTTTGGTGATCAAGGTGTGGCGCATGTGTATAGACTTCACGAACTTAAACAAGACATGTCCAAAGATCCATTCCCACTGCCTCGGATTGATCAGGTGATCGATTCCCACAGCCGGGTGTGAGCTGTTATCTTTTGTGGATGCCTATTCTGGTTTTCACCAGATACCACTGAACCCGGCAGACCAAATAAAGACTGCTTTTATTACCCGTACGGGCTTATTGCTTTCGTGTTATGACTTTGGGTTGAGAAATGCTGGTGCTACTTACCAGCGTTGTATGCAAAAGTGCTTGCATGATCAAATAGGTAAGAATGCGCAAGTGTATGTCGATGATATCGTCATTAAAACTAAAGAAAAAGCCACGCTAATTGATGATCTTAGCGAAACATTTGCGAACCTAAGGAAGTTCCGGTTGAAACTTAACCCAGACAAGTGCACTTTTGGTGTACCAGCAGGAAAATTACTTGGTTTCCTCGTGTCGAGCCGAGGTATCGAGGTAAATCCGACAAAGATCCGTGCTATTGAAAGCATGAAATTACCGAGATGTCTCAAGGATGTGCAAAAGTTCACAGGTTGCTTGGCTTCCTTAAGTCGGTTTGTTAGCAGGCTGGGAGAAAAGGCATTGCCTTTATACCAGCTAATGAAGAAAAGTGATAGTTTCACGTGAACCCGCAAGCGATGCGCGTTCACCGAGTTAAAACAGATGTTAGCGACTGCACCGATACTGGCCTCACCATTGCCGAAAGAGCCAATGCTGCTCTACATTGCGGCCACAAACCGAGTTGTTAGCGCAGTAGTGGTGGTGGAGAGAGAAGAAATGGCAAAACCGTGAGAGGCCGGTATATTACCTAAGCGAGGTGATCTCGCTGTCCAAGCAGAACTATCCTCACTATCAGAAAATGACCTATGGTGTTTACATGGCTGCCAAGAAATTGAAGCATTATTTCCAAGAGCATTCAATCACAGTGGTTGTGAAGCTCCTATCTCGGAAATCATCAATTGCAAAGATGCAAGTGGGAGAGTGATACGTCCAAAACGTATCCACTTTTCCGAACACTTTTGCTATTGTTTTTCCTCTAATTTGTGTGATTTGAATGCAACTAACACGGACTAACGCTGTTTTCAGCAGAATTGCCTTGGTGTCTTGTTTTTGTGCAGAAAGTCAAAGTTTCAGAAAATTCCAGAAAAATTCCAGAAACTATTTTTCCAGAAGACCCACGGAGCCAGAAGACGAAGCGAGGAGGGTGCACAGGGGCACCACACCACCCAGGGCGCGGGCCCTTGCCGCGCCCAGGGTGGTGTGGCCACCCTGTGTGGCCCCCGACGCTCCCCTTTGGACTACTTAAAGCCTCTGACCTAAAAACTTCGGGGGTCGACGCTTTTTCCAGAAAACTTCCAGAGCTCCGCCGCCATCGAAAACCCTATTTCGGGGATCAGAAACTCCGTTCTGGCACCCTGCCGGGACGGGGAATTGGAGGAGATCATCGCCATCATCATCACCGCCTCTCCATCGACCATCCATGACTCCCCCATCCATGTGTGAGTAATTCCCCGCTGTAGGCTGAGGGGATGGTAGGGATTGGATGAGATCATTCATGTAATAGTTGTGAGATTTGTTAGGGCATGGTGCCTAGTATCCATCGGTAGTACTTTATGTCATTGTTGCAACTTATTATGCTTAATGCTTGTCACTTAGGGCCCGAGTGCCATGATCTCAGATCTGAACATGTTATTGAATCATGATGATAATTATTGTTTTGGATCATATCTATAAGTTGTATACACACGTCACTGTCCGGAACCCGAGGCCCCAAAGTGACAGAAATTGGGATAACCGGAGGGGATGGTTGCGACGTGAGGATCACATGTGTTCACGGAGTGTTAATGCTTTGCTCCGGTGCTTTATTAAAAGGAGCACCTTAATTACCAGTAGTTTCCCTTGAGGCCCCGCTGCAAACGGGCTGGTAGGACAAAAGATGTTGTGCAAGTTTCTCATTGCGAGCACGTACGACTAAATACGGAACACATGCTATGATTGATTATTACTTGGATACCTTATTATATTTATCTGCAATTGCCCTATGTATGACTATTTCATGAATTATCTCATCCATGCAGCCCGTTCATCCATCCCTATGCCTACAGTATTTTAATCCTGCTGTCTACTGCAATTATTACTGCTGTCTTTATTTTACTGCTGCTATTATTTCACTACTGCTACTGTCATAAAACTGTTGCTACTGATAAACTGTGTCGAGCAAGTCTACTTCCAGGTGCAGCTGAACTGACAAATCATCTGTCAAGGCTTATAAATATTCTTTGGCTCCCCTTGTGTCGAATCAATAAATTTGGGTTTTACTTCCCTCGAAGACTGTTGCGATCCCCTATACTTGTGGGTCATCAAGACTATTTTCTGGCGCCGTTGCCGGGGAGCATAGCTCTATTTATAAGCTCACCAGGGAGTCATACTGCTCGCTGCAATTCATTCATCATGGGTAAACCTCGTGATGATAAGGTTCGCATATTGCCATCCACTACAAGGAGAGGTACAACTCTGAACACTTCTGCTGCTCTTGATTCACCGTCTGTTATAAGTCAACTTGTCACACCACCACATGCACATGCTTCACGTGCTGCTACTTCTGCTGAATCTGAGAATGTTTCTGATGAATTTGATGATGCTTCTACTGTGCTTGATGAAAGAGGTTCACTAGGTCCTTTTCTAGATGCTACAATTGCTAAATCTAAACAACTTGAAAATACTGAAACACCTAATGAAACTCCTGTTACACCTGCTTATTCACCTGAAACAGAGAAACTACTAGTGATGATCTTGAGGAAACTTATGTTGAACTTGATGATGACTT
Organism: Poa pratensis; assembly: GCA_947311845.1. Taxonomy (NCBI): domain Eukaryota; kingdom Viridiplantae; phylum Streptophyta; class Magnoliopsida; order Poales; family Poaceae; genus Poa; species Poa pratensis. The sequence continues at coordinate 84,777,016 of CAMZMU010000038.1, read as the reverse complement.
TATTGATGAATGCATGAATTGTGATACCTCTAAAGATGTTAATGCTATTAAAAATCTTCTTCAAAGACGTGCTGTCAACTATAAACTTTCTCCTGATGCTAAATTTGCTACATCTCCCATAAATATAAAAGATAAAGATTATGATTTCTCTGTGGACTTGTCTTTTATAACTATTGCTGAGAAAGAACCTTTTCGAGGAACTGAAAATGAAAGTGCTGTAGAACATATGAACACTCTCTCTACTCTGAGTAGTTTGTTTTCTGATGATATTAAGAAACGCAGTTACTTTGTTACTAAAATTTTCCCTTTCTCATTGAAAGATGAAGCTAAAACTTGGTTTAATGATTTATCTCCTGGATCTATTGAGAGCCCGATGGGTTTAGTCAATGCTTTCTTTCAGAAATATTTTCCTGCTAGTGCTCAACATGCTGCTTTACAGAAAATCTTTAACTTTAAGCAAAATGAGGAGAGAAAATGCCTGAATCTTGGGCAAGGTTTTGTTCTTTACTTAGAGCTCGGCCTGGACATCAACTAGCTAAAAATGAACTTCTTGATATATTTTATAATGGACTAACTGTTGAATCTAGGACATACCTGGATAGTTGTGCTGGTTGTGTTTTCAGGAAAAGAACTCCAGATGAAGCCGAGGAATTATTGGCTAAGATAAGCCAAAATCATGATGATTGGACCCTGCCTGAACCAACTCCGGTACCTACGCCGAGGAAAAGAGGAGTAATTGAATTGAATGATGAAGAAATGAGAGAAGCCAAGAAATCTCTTAAGGAGAAAGGTATTAAATCTGAAGATGTGAAAAATCTTCCACCTATAGAAGAATTGTGTAAGCCAATTCCTCACTCATCTACAGTTGAGGTACACTCTCTCCAACGCTTTGATGATAGAGATATCCCTTATTCTAAACCTCCTGATCAATGCTTAGATGAGTTTGATAATTTCATTGTTAAGCAAAACAATTTCAATAGGAGAATAGAAAATAGCTTCATAAAGAATTCTCATGTCATTAATCATTTGCATGATGTTTTGGAAAGAACTTCTAATGATGTTAAAATACTCATTAAACATTTTCGTATGGTTCAAACTCAAATTGAGCAATTGACTAAAGTGCAAAAAGATTTGCTATAATGCTTCTAGAGAAAATGATAAACATGCTTTTGGTATAGCAACTAGAGGTGGTGCTTCCACTCAGGATCCTTTGTATCCTGAGGGACATCCTAAAAGAATTGAGCAAGATTCTCAACTAATGAAACTACTACTCCTTCTAAGAAAAAGAAGAAGAAGAAACATAAACATGTTGAGGAATCTCCTGAACCTATTAAAGACAATGAGCATGTTAATAATCCAAATAGTATATCTATCTCTGATGCTGAAACTGAGAGTGGTAATGAACATGCTAATGATAAAGATAAGAATGATGCTTCTGATAAAGAGGAAAGTGAAGAGGAACCTGAAAAGCATTCTAAAAACAAAAAGTACACTAAAGAAGATTTTCTTGCTAAGAAACATGGTAATGAAAGAGAACCTTGGGTGCAAAAACAAATGCCTTTTCCTACTAAGAAACTCAAATCTAAGGAAGAAGAACATTATAACAAATTTTGTGAATGGATGAAACCTTTGTTTTTGCAAATTCCTTTGACTGATGCTATTAAGTTACCTCCCTATTCAAAGTACATGAAAGATATTGTCTCTAACAAGAGAAAGATTCCTAATGAAGAGATTTCTACCATGCTTGCTAATTATTCTTTCAATGGTAAGGTTCCAAAGAAGCTTGGAGATCCAGGTATACCAACTATTCCTTGCTCAATAAAAATAACTATGTTAGAACTGCCTTATGTGATTTAGGTGCAGGGGTGAGTGTTATGCCTTTTTCTCTTTACAAGAGACTTTACTTGGAAAAATTGATACCAACTGATATATCTTTGCAAATGGCTGATAAATCTACTGCTGTTCCTGTTGGTATATGTGAAGATGTTCCTGTTCAAGTGGCTAATAATTGCTTGATATTAACTGATTTTGTTGTGCTTGAAATGCCTGAAGATGATAATATGTCTATTATTCTTGGAAGACCTTTTCTTAACACTGCAGGGGCTGTTATTGATTGCAACAAAGGAAAAGTACTTTCCATGTTAATGACAAAGAGCATACTGTTTATTTTCCCAAGAAGCTGGAAAATATTTGGAGTTAATACAATTACCAATATTAAAAGTATCAAAGTGGGAAGTATTGATTGCCCTATATATGAACCTCATGAAGAACTACAATTTAAGGTAACATGATTGTTCAATGTGGTTTAATTCTTTTATGTCATATAAAATGTATTTGGTGGCAAGACTTGATCAACCTTGTTAACAAATATGTTTTACATGCATAAAATTGCTAAACAACATTTTTTCTTTCCTTTGTTTTTACCTACTGTTTTGCTACTGTAATTTGCAAAGTTAAGTAATGTTTGGTCTTTACATAAATTCATTTTCTAGTTTTCATTGTTTAAAACCCAGAAAATGTCAGAAATAAAAGTTTTCAAAAAATTCTGAAAAAATATTACAAGTCCTAGTTTTTAAAGAGGAACGTGGGAGTACCAGAGGATGACCAGGGGGACCCACCAGGCCACCACACGCCACCACGGCGCGGTGGAGGGCAGGCCGCGCCCTGCCCTGGTGTGGGGTCCACCTGGCCCTCCACTACTCATCTCTCTCCCACTCCTTTCTCTCCCCGACCAAACACACCACCATTGCTCAAACTCGTGTTCTTGCTGCTCTTGCTCGAGATTTTTCGATCTACTTGCTCAGCCCATCTTTGCTGCTGAAATTTGGATCAATTGCTCTCCGGTATGTGACTCCTCCGATTATCCAAATAGAATTTTGTTTAGTTGCTTATATCTTTGGCATTTTGGTACTGTAGGTGACATGTTATTAGAGCTTGCATGCTTGTTCTTGTTTAGATTAACTAGTTTTGATGCATGTTTAGTCCCTAGCAAGTCTCCCTAGTGTTTCCCTTGAATTAATCACTCCAAAATCATTTTTATGAGGTTTGTTTAAAATTTCAGAAAAGGAAGATGGATGGAAACCAACTTAATTATGAAGAATTGGAAGTATCAGAGGTCATGGGAGTCAACCGTGAAGACTCTGTGTTTCCCTCTATTTATCCATGCCATGAGTTTATGAATGCTGCAGGAATCTTGCAAGATTTCAACACTCTAATCTCTAATGCAGGGTTGGAATACTTTGTTCTGATGAACCACATCAATATGTAAAGCTGACTATGTCAGTGGTTCAAAGTTTTAGATTTAGTTGGAACCTACTCCCATGGTTCATTATAATATCTACAATAAAGCTGTAGATTTGTCTCTTCATGATTTTTGTGCAGCTATTAAGGTACCACATTGGGGATCTCATGAGAGGATTAGAGGTCAACCAAAGCATTTACAAGACCTTTACTCAGAGATTTGCCAAGGGAGAGGTTTTACAGCCGAGATGGTAAAATTCGAAACATCCAACTCCCATCTATTCGATATTTTGCCTACTACATTAGCAAATGTGTTCTAGCTAGGAAGAATGCAAGTAAATTATCTGTTTATGATTTGGCATTTCTTTCTGCTGCCTTAAGATGTGATAGAACTTATAACTTGGGAGCTATGATTGCATTTCGTCTCTCCACTAACCGTGAAAAAGGAGGGGTTTGTGGTGGTCTCATTGCTTCTCGTTTATTAGCCATGCATGGTGTAGGACCACATCATTTTGATATTCAGCTTCCCATTGAAAGACTTGATCTTAACTCTATGATTAGCCACCAATTTGTTTCCGCTGGTCCACCATTGATAATCTATCCTATGAATTGGTTTTTGTTAAGAAGTCCAGGTGGAGAACTAAAATCTATGAACGCATAGTCTGTTTGCCTGCGCCTCTTTTGTTTAACCTTGATGTCAGGCAAGGATGGTCATTCTCGGAGGGAGACCTTGATGCATATATGGAGGAGCATGGCCTTCATGCGGATAGAGGGAAGGGTCCTGAGGAGGACTTCATTCAGCCCTTCGACACTACGAGCTCTTCATACCAGTATCCTGATTATGGAGCTTCAGGCCCTTCTTCTTCACAGGATCCTGATTATGATCACGCTAGGTATGATCCGCCTGGATGGAGTTCTGGGCCATGGGGATGATGTCTCCCACTTAGGCCAAAAGCCTAAGCTTGGGGGGAGGTATGCCGACAAGTTCACTCATTTTATCATATTCATATCATGTCGGTACTTTGTATATCCATGTTTTAGTTTGTTTCTTTTCTTTTCTTTTGTTTCTTGTATCCATTTCATTTTCGCAAAACACCAAAAGACCAAAAATATTTCCTTTATTTCTCTTGCTTTTGAATTTGTAGTGCTAGTTTACTTTATTTTTCATTTCGGTTTGTTATTCAAAAATCCAAAAAGATTTTGCTTTGTTTGCTTGTTTCTTTCTATGCTTGCTTTAATCGAAAACCCAAAAATATTTGTTGTTCTTCTGCTGTTTTGTATAGTTGTTTCAGGAGTTCGAAAATTTCCGTGGTTCCACTTGGGCTTGGTTATCATTTCACATCATTCAAGCCACACAAGTGAAAAGCAATAATGACGATTACGACAACCGGATGTGGTAAAAGGCTGGTATGAACTCTATTTGTTTTTCATTTTTGTAAATATACCTACTCATGTGAACATGCTTAGCTATCATGGTAGTGGTTATGTTATTTAATGATTGCTTAGTAGTTCATGTCTTCTTATGGTCAGTACCAAATTGCTAATAGTGAATAACATGTCATATAGATATTACATGCATTGTTCTATTCGTAAAACGGTATGGCAGGATGGTATCCTCCTCTGAATAATTCACTTGATTCGACTTGGCACATGCTCACACATGTTATGACTGAAAAATAAAAGTCAATTAAGCCTTGATGATCTATTTTGCCTCAGAGTTTTAGTATCATCTTTATGCCTCCGTTAATTTTATTTTGTCGCAAGCATGATTATGACCGTTATCGCTCTCGTGGTTGTCGCTTCCCAGTCTATTGCTAGCCTTCACTTGTACTGAGCGGGAATGCTGCTCGTGCATCCAAATCCTTTAAACCAAGTTATCCCAAAGAGTCCACCAAAAATTCCTATGCATGGTATTTCAAGCCATTCCAAGTAAATTTGCATGTGCTACCTTTAAAACTTCAAAATATTTCCCTTTTTGTGTCAATGTTTACTAGCTCATGAGGAATTAGTGTGGTTATTCTTTATTCTTTGTCAAATGGACTTTTACACCTGGACTAGCGGCATATACATCCGCTTATCCTAATTTTGCAAAAAGAGCTGGCAACGGGGTGCCCAGTCCCAATTAATTACAACTTTAACCATTAATTCTCTTCACACTTTTGCCCTGATTCATCAGTAAGCAATGACAAACAGTGAAATACCTGCATGTGTGTAAACCAAAGAGAAAAAGGGATGATCTGCCTTGCTGGTAGAAATAACGTCCTTCATGGGAGCCGCTCTTAAAAGTCCGTTTGACAGGTAGAATACTGTTCTCACCCGCTACCATTCGTTGACAATTAACAAACACCTCTCAAAACATTTTTACCTCTGTTTTAAAATAAAAAGCTCTAGCACGTGTTAATCCCTGCTTCCCTCTGCGAAGGGCCAATCTTTTATTTTTATGTTGAGTCACCACCTTTCTTTGAGCACTCTTCGAGAGCATAACTGTCATTCTTAGTGTAATGTGCTTGTCCCAGATACGATTAATTGAGGCATAACTATGATACTCTTATCTTTGATATCTTTATATCTAGTCTTCACTTGAACTTCAGAGGTGCCTTGGCATTTATGTTTTGCCCTTCAAACAAAGGCAAGCGAGATACCACTTTGTCATATCTTTTTACGAACATTGCAATTCTTGTGGATAGATATGCTATGTTATTCATTCTTAGTACTTTGGTATCTTTTCATGATTTGCATAACTACTAGGTGTCATTATTTGCATGGTTCCTATTATGAATTGCTAAGTAGTTGATCATATAGTAGTATGTATACATCATATGAAGCAAATGTGTTCGTAAAAGTTTCTTTTATCGCACTCAGTTGTTAACTGAATTGCTTGAGGACAAGCAATAAGCTAAGCTTGGGGGGAGTTGATACGTCCAAAACGTATCTACTTTTCCGAACACTTTTGCTATTGTTTTTCCTCTAATTTGTGTGATTTGAATGCAACTAACACGGACTAACGCTGTTTTCAGCAGAATTGCCTTGGTGTCTTGTTTTTGTGCAGAAAGTCAAAGTTTCAGGAAAATTCCAGAAAAATTCCAGAAACTATTTTTCCAGAAGACCCACGGAGCCAGAAGATGAAGCGAGGAGGGTGCACAGGGGCACCACCACAGGGCGCGGGGCCCTTGGCCGCGCCCAGGGGTGGTGTGGCCACCCTGTGTGGCCCCCGACGCTCCCCTTTGGACTACTTAAAGCCTCTGACCTAAAAACTTCGGGGGATCATCACTTTTTCCAGAAAACTTCCAGAGCTCCGCCGCCATCGAAAACCCTATTTCGGGGATCAGAAACTCCGTTCTGGCACCCTGCCGGGACGGGGAATTGGAGGAGATCATCGCCATCATCATCACCGCCGCCTCTCCATCGACCATCCATGATTCCCCCATCCATGTGTGAGTAATTCCCCGCTGTAGGCTGAGGGGATGGTAGGGATTGGATGAGATCATTCATGTAATAGTTGTGAGATTTGTTAGGGCATGGTGCCTAGTATCCATCGGTAGTACTTTATGTCATTGTTGCAACTTGTTATGCTTAATGCTTGTCACTTAGGGCCCGAGTGCCATGATCTCAGATCTGAACATGTTATTGAATCATGATGATAATTATTGTTTTGGATCATATCTAAGTTGTATACACACGTTACTGTCCGGAACCCGAGGCCCCAAAGTGACAGAAATTGGGATAACCGGAGGGGATGGTTTTGACGTGAGGATCACATGTGTTCACGGAGTGTTAATGCTTTGCTCCGGTGCTTTATTAAAAGGAGCACCTTAATTACCAGTAGTTTCCCTTGAGGCCCCGCTGCAAACGGGCTGGTAGGACAAAAGATGTTGTGCAAGTTTCTCATTGCGAGCACGTACGACTAAATACGGAACACATGCTATGATTGATTATTACTTGGATACCTTATTATATTTATCTGCAATTGCCCTATGTATGACTATTTCATGAACTATCTCATCCATGCAGCGCCCGTTCATCCATCCCTATGCCTACAGTATTTTAATCCTGCTGTCTACTGCAATTATTACTGCTATCTTTATTTTACTGCTGCTATTATTTCACTACTGCTACTGTCATAAAACTGTTGCTACTGATAAACTGTGTCGAGCAAGTCTACTTCCAGGTGCAGCTGAACTGACAATCATCTGTCAAGGCTTATAAATATTCTTTGGCTCCCCTTGTGTCGAATCAATAAATTTGGGTTTTACTTCCCTGGAAGACTGTTGCGATCCCCTATACTTGTGGGTTATCAGAGAGTAGCCAAGTGGGCCATAGAGGTGTCCCCTTACACACCACATTATGAGAGAAGAGATACTATCAAATCTCAGGCACTGCCGGATTTCTTGGTAGATTGGGCCGAGATGCAATATGAGCCGCCACTGCCTGACTCCAATTACTGGAGAATGCATTTTGATGGCTCCAAGACTAAAATTGGTTTGGGTGCCGGGGTAGTCCTTACCTCGCCAAAGCGGGACCAGCTGAGATATGTGTTGCAAATTCATTTTGCGGCATCTAAAAATGTGTCCGAGTATGAGGCACTTGTTCATGGGCTCAATGTGGCCAAGGAAATTGGCATTCGCCGAATTGGGTGCTTCGGAGACTCGGATTTGGTTGTGCAGCAAGCCTCGGGAAATTGGGATGCTTTTGACGCCAATATGGCTTTATATCGGTTTCATGTTCAGAAGATCTCGGGATTCTTTGAAGGATGCGAATTCAAGCATGTACCTCGGGCAGAAAATGAAGCCGCCGACATACTATCCAAGCTCGGTTCATCTCGAGATCCAAATCCACCCGGAATCTCCTTGGAGCATCTCAGGAAGCCATCAATCAAACCATCGCCAGAGTCCGAGTCAATCTTTATCCCGTCAAAACCGGAGTCTGGTGCTGTTCCCACGGACATTGATGTCGGGTGCGTCTGGGAAAACCCGGGGACTGATTGGCAGATCTCGGGGACTGGCTCCATAATGTCGGAGGAGGCAATGTCGATTTGTTTCATGAATGTGGATGATCCTTTGTTTCCTGTGCATCCTGTGCCGGAATGGGCACAACCAATAATGGCATATATGACGGATGAAAGTTTGCCGAGTAATGAAGTTGAGGCCAGGCAAATACAAAGAAGATCCAAGGCGTATACCATCATCAACCATGAGTTATACAAGAGAAGTGTGACCGGGGTGCTGCAACGCTGTGTTGAGCAGCAGGAAGGGTAAGAGATGCTCCTGGAAATTCATCAAGGAGAGTGTGGCCATCATGCTTCATCAAGAGCCTTGGTGGCTAAAGTATTCCGGCATGGGTTTTATTGGCCCAATGCTTTGAATCAGGCAGAAGACATTGTCCGAAAGTGTGAGGAATGTCAGAGATTTGCTAAGAAAATCCACCTGCCAGCTTCGGCACTCAAGACTATCCCAATCACTTGGCCCTTTGCTGTTTGGTGTCTGGACATGGTGGGAGAATTCAAGCCAGCCCGAGGTAACATGACTCATATGCTGGTAATGGTGGACAAGTTCACCAAATGGATCGAGGTGAAGCCAATCAGGAAATGTGATGGTCACACCGCTGTGACCTTTTTGAAGGACATCATCTTGAGATATGGTTACCCCATAGCATTATCTCGGATAATGGCACAAACTTTGCTGTGGGAGAGTTTGCTCGGTTTTGTGCACTAGTACAGAACGACACATCGGATACCCCTCTATGGCAACGGCAGGAGTTAGGCGACGGTAAATCGCGACATCCCCCGCGTGCCCGCACTGGGCCGTAAAGCAGGCCCACAACAAAGGCAACGGGTGAATAGTGGAATATATGTTGGCAACGGAGTTTGGTTTAACTCCGTTACCGATGTGTGCTCATCGCACACGGACAGTTTCGTAATCTCCGTTGCCATTAGAAGCAGCCCGACAGCCGGCCTATAAGAACCTACTATGCCCTTCACTCTCACTCTCACTGTCTCACTTCCAACCCTAGCCGCCCCGCACAGTCTCCTCTCTCTCCACTCTCTCGCATGGATTCCACCGTCGGCGCTGGTAGATCCGGCCATCGCGGCTGTGGCCGCCCCACCCTCCGGGCCTTCAGGCAGCAGCAGCGTCAGCTGGTGTTGCGGGACGAGCTTGCGGAACAGGCCGCCGCCGATCCGGCCCCCTCGGGCCGGTCCCGCATCCTTGGCGCTCGTCCGCCCGGCGAAGGCTCCGGCCGCACCCGCTCATTTGGCCACCATTGCAGCTACTGCGAGATCCGCCAGGCGATGTACCCCGTCCGCCGTCCGGTTTCCTCCTCCTCCTCATCCTCGTCCTCCGACAAGGAGGAAGAGGAAGAGGAAGAGGAAGAGGAGGGGGATCGTGATCTGGAGATCGCTTGCCAACTCTCCCGCGCCAATTTCGAGCTCGAGGACGCCAAGCGTCGTCAGGGCGAGGCCGATCTGGAGGCGGCGGTCCTCCTCTCCGAGGCGTCGACCCAGGTCGAACGCGCCGAGGAGGCGGTCTACCAGTCTGACCTCCGGGCCGCCATAGCCCTCTCTTTGGTCCACGGCGAGGGCAAGGCGCCGCCAGGGGAGGCTGGCGCTAGCTCCGTCGCCGGCGGCGACGCTAAGCGAGCCCGCCTCGCCTAATGTAAGACCCCGGTTCAGTAGGATTTGCTCTGTTTTTAGTAGGCATTGTTTACACATAGATTTGCTCTGTTTTTAGTAGGCATTGTTTACACATAGATTTTAGCTGATTTCTAGTTGTAAGTAGTTAATTGTTTATCCATGGATTTGCTCTGTTTTTAGTAGGCATTGTTTACACATAGATTTTAGCTATTTTCTAGTTGTAAGTAGCTAATTGTTTATCCATAGATTTGCTCTGTTTTTAGTAGGCATTGTTTACACATAGATTTTAGCTATTTTCTAGTTGTAAGTAGCTAATTGTTTATCCATGGATTTGCTCTGTTTTTAGTAGGCATTGTTTACACATAGATTTTAGCTGTTTTCTAGTTGTAAGTAGCTAATTGTTTATCCATGGATTTGCTCTGTTTTTAGTAGGCATTGTTTACACATAGATTTTAGCTATTTTCTAGTTGTAAGTAGCTAATTGTTTATCCATAGATTTGCTCTGTTTTTAGTAGGCATTGTTTACACATAGATTTTAGCTATTTTCTAGTTGTAAGTAGCTAATTGTTTATCCATGGATTTGCTCTGTTTTTAGTAGGCATTGTTTACACATAGATTTTAGCTGTTTTCTAGTTTTAAGTAGCTAATTGTTTATCCATGGATTTGCTCTGTTTTTAGTAGGCATTGTTTACACATAGATTTTAGCTATTTTCTAGTTGTAAGTAGCTAATTGTTTATCCATAGATTTGCTCTGTTTTTAGTAGGCATTGTTTACACATAGATTTTAGTTGTTTTCTAGTTGTAAGTAGCTAATTGTTTATCCATGGATTTGCTCTGTTTTTAGTAGGCATTGTTTACACATAGATTTTAGCTGTTTTCTAGTTGTAAGTAGCTAATTGTTTATCCATGGATTTGCTCTGTTTTTAGTAGGCATTGTTTACACATAGATTTTAGCTATTTTCTAGTTGTAAGTAGCTAATTGTTTATCCATAGATTTGCTCTGTTTTTAGTAGGCATTATTTACACATAGATTTTAGCTGTTTTCTAGTTGTAAGTAGCTTATATTTTCTGTAATGCCGATGAAGAAGCATATGTCTTGTGTATAGAGATGAAGGAGCTTACATTTTGATTTTTTTCATCTCCTTTAGGGCGAGGAGGAAACCTGGAGACTATGCGGCGGCCGTGAAGACGAAGGAGCGGGGCTCCGTCCACACGGTCCACTAAAGCTGGCGCCTCCAGGAGCAAGATTTTTGTGCAGTACTAAATAGGTAGAAGAAGACCACGCAATGAAGCTGGGCGAAGAGGAAGGTCAAGAACCGGCGGCCGTCAAGCAGGAACCACAGGGCTCCGTCGACGGTGCAGCAGGCGTCACCGGCTTTTTTTTGTTTCCTTTAGCCCTCATTACAAACGGTCAAAAACTAATCTCCGTATCTGATGTAAAGACTAAAGGCAACGGTTATATATTACGCCCGTTGCTAAATTTATTGCAAACGATAGAAATCTCCGTTGCCATTGTGAGGCTTCACATCAGTGACAGAGGCGGGGACACGGACCCTTTCTCCGTTGCCGAAGGGGTTTTTGGCCCGTTTCCGATGTGTCGTTCTGTACTAGTGGTGCGGATAAGGGAATTCGGTTAGACATAGCCTCGGTGGCGCACCCCGAGGCAAATGGGCAACTTGAAAGAGCAAATGCATTGGTGCTGGCCGGCATAAAAGCTCGGTTAATTGAACCACTGTTGCGAACTCCGAGATGCTGGATAGAGGAAAGACCAGCAGTATTGTGGGGTCTAAGGACCATACCGAATCGATCGGCTGGCTATACGCCGTTCTTTCTGGTTTATGGAGCAGAAGCGGTCCTGCCGACCGACATAGAGTATGATGCGCCGAGAGTGGCGTTGTACACTGAAACCGAGGCAAAAGAAGCTCGGGAAAACGGTGCTGATTTGCTCGAAGAAGCAAGAGAGCTGACCTTGTCTCGGTCAGCGATATATCAGCAAAATCTCCGACGCTATCATAGCCGGAAGATCAGCCCTCGAGTGTTCAAAGAGGGAGACATGGTGCTTAGGCTTGTGCAGCGATCTGCAGGCCGACATAAATTGTCACCTCCATGGGAGGGACCGTTTATTGTGAGCAGGGCTCTGCACAATGATTCTTATTATCTCATAGATGCGCAGAAACCCATGAAGCACAGGAGGGACAAGTCCGGAGAGGAAACCAAACGTCCATGGAATGTAGCTCTACTCCGACCCTTTTACTCGTAAGGGCGCAATGTATGTATCTCGGTTTCCTTTGAATAAAGAGTTGGCACTCCGAAAAGTAACTCGGGGACTGCCTTTTGTCTATATGCTTGGGTTTTATCTCTGTTTTTATCTGTGTTGTTTATATGTCGGATTATTTTTTGACTCTGTTTCAAAGCTCAAGTAATGTATGCTATCTTGTTGTGATCTTGTGACTCGACTGACGAACGCCAAAATGGCAGTCAAGAGGAGAGGTTATGGTATGTGGTAAACATGAAAACGAACTCGGGGACTTGGTTCAAAAATGATCCGACATATGTTGTTTACTAACCCGGTTTTTTGCATGAGGGATGACTCTGAATCTTGCCTCAAAATTTACAAGTATTGTATGCTATAATTTTGACCTTGTGACTCGACTGTCGAACGCCAAAATGGTAGACAAGAGCAGAGATTACTAAGTATAGTAAACGAGAAAGTAAACTCGGGGACTTGATAAAAAGTGATCCGGCATTAAGCCGTCCTCATTAAGAAATAGCGAGATAAAAGTAGCACTGCGAAATACTTAAGGTATATTTACATCTGCACCCGGCATTCCGGGGATTTAATGTTTCAAGTTTGATGAGCTCAAACAGCTGCATGCGAAGAACTCGGATTGGAAGGGGAGACGCGAGTTGCAGGAGAAGTCTCGGCTGTTGACGGCACGGCAATATTGTCTCCGGCGTTGGCGGCACTGGTGCGAGGTTCAACCGTGATTTCCTCATCGGACTCGGTTTCCTCGCCGTCATCTTCGTCAGCGTAATCTTCCTCATCAGAGTATGCTGGCCCGGGGACGAAATGCCGGGTTTGAGCGTAGCCAGCCATGAAGGAAGCAGCCTAATTGCGACGCTCGATCAGCACTGGATCTTCAGTCCATGGAGAGTGGGCGCGTAGAGATCTCAGTGCATTAAGATCGGTAGACTCATACCATGAGAGCACAAATGTTAGAGCTTGATCTGCTCCGGCGCGGGTTGAGGAGGATCTCCACTCTCGGAGTCTTGTCTCGGCGGTCAGCAGGCATTTGGATAGCTCGGCAACGGAGGCGGGAGTCTCTGAGTCTGGCCATAGGGTATTGAAAACCTGGATTCCAGCGCTAAGAAGCTCAGTTCCGATGCTCTTCAATGGAGAAATGCGACCATCCAGAGCTGTCAGGTGGTCTTCAATATCCCACTCGTTCGAGATGGGGCCAGCCTCGGCTCTCTTGTCCCGTGCCTTGCGGACAGTGGTAATCGCAGCAGCCTTGGAGTGGGAGAATTGCTCTGAAGAAAGAAAGGTTGTTACCGAGTTAATCTGTATGTCGGCATATTTCTAATGTCGGCAGAAGCAAAGCAAGTGAAAATAAAGGCTGAAGAAAACTCACTGTCCATTTCATTATTAATCCGGGTGACCTTCGCCAGCCACCTATCGCACTTAGCCTTGAGGGCATCAAGCTCTTGCTGTGCCGAGGTGACGCGAGCTTCGGTCTGGCCAAGGATCTCTTTTTGCTTCAGAGATTCCTCATCCTGGAGGCGAGACACGTCGGACTTTTCTTTTTCAAGCGCATCGTTGTGCGCAGTGTCCTTGTGCCTCATCTCATCCTGCAATTGCTTGTGGGAGCTCTTGAGTTTATTGTGAGCCAGCAGCAGCTTCTGGAATACGGCTGTCCGAGCATTGGTGCACTCCTGAAAAAAGCAAAGTGTTAAAATAATTTATGGAAAATTCATGCCGAGTGAGATATGCCCCGAATCTCGAGGACTGTGTGTCGGAGTTGCTGGGAGAATTTTGGGAAGATTCGCACCAAGTGATCTTTTACTCGGTGGAGCATCGATCACTCGATCCGAATCTCGGGGACTGGGGATTATATATGTTTTATCAGTTATTGCAAAGAAAAGAATTGTGGCCGAGGAAAGTTTACCCCGGTAACCTGGCTGGCTCGAAGGGTTGCAAGTTGCAAGCTATGCATAGACTGAGCGATTGCGCTGGGTCCTGCCGGATGTCGGCTCACCGGGTTTGCAGAGGAGACCTCGCCAGTGTCGGCGGCATTCCAGTCCATGTGATACTATTTCTCTGAGCCCAAGCTGTGCCCCCTCTGAGTTCGGAGCTGAGGAAAACCCCAGCTGCCAGTCGAAACTCGGGCGGCGGAAGCGCTGAGAGCTTGGTGGGCCGCTGTAGTGGTTGGAATATGCACCACTGTTTTCGCCGGGTTAACAAGCTGTTTCCCGGCGGCCGCTTGGTCCTTTGCTGATTTGCTCGGGGAAGAAGATTTCCGAGTCGTCAACTCGGTGGATTCCGTAGTGGACTTAGGCGTTGGCGGCTTGGCGGTGGTCTGCTTCTGCTTCGGCTGCTGCTTCGGCTGCTGCTTAGGCTGCTTTTGTTGTGGCTGCTGTTGCTGTTGTTGTTGTTGCTGTTGCTGTTGTTGCTGCTGTTGTTGCTGCCGTGGTTGCGGTGGTTGCTGCTGTTGTAAGGGTGGTGGTTGTTGCTGATCCGGGGCTGCCGGAATCTCGGTCCGCGCAACCTCGGAGTCCTTGATGTTGGCAACAGAAACAGTGTCTCGGTCAAGGGCCGAGGCTGCTGGAGCATCTTGGCCTCCTCCAGGCGCGGCATCAGGGCCCGGTAGTATTATGATGGATGGAGTTGTGTGGGCTGGAGCTGAGCTAGCAGCTCCAGTGTCGGTTTGCTGAGGGAGAGGTGAGCGCATGCTAGACGCACTCTGGTGTACTTCAAGGGGGGCCCTGCATCGAAAAAGGATAAAGTGTTACCTCGGTTGTAAGAGGAAAGGGAAGTGGCTTATGTCGGCAGGGATTATCTTACCCTTCTGTGACGGGGGGCATCTTCCTTCTCCGAGGCTTGTCACCCGGCTTCTTCCGCATCTTCTGTTTTTTGGCGGCTGGAGCTGGGGTGTGGAAGTCTCGGTATCCGAGGTATCGATGTCGGCGCGTTTGCGAGACGCGCCTGGGTTGCTGGTGGCAGCAGGGCCCGAACCGGAGCTTGTCCTGCCGGGTCAACTGTTGTCGAGGATATGGGGTGAGCACATGCGAGAGGACGAGCATCAAGTACCTCTAGAATTTCACAATCATCGTCATTGTCATCATTACCCGGGGCAGCAGCCGGAATCGGCATGTGACCCTCGTCATCCGGGTCTTCTACCTCGGTGGTGGCCGGGGCGGGCAAATCTTGGCCCCATCTGGCAGAAGGATCAGGTCCATCCTCCCGGACATGTCGAGCAAAAAGCTGCAAAGCAGTTGCAGTAAAACCGGGTTATTTCAGAAGCAGAGTATAATGGCGACATAAAAGTTGTGTCGGCAGGCAAGTAATGTCGGTCAAGACCGCGTG
Source organism: Poa pratensis (assembly GCA_947311845.1). Classification (NCBI taxonomy): domain Eukaryota; kingdom Viridiplantae; phylum Streptophyta; class Magnoliopsida; order Poales; family Poaceae; genus Poa; species Poa pratensis. The sequence continues at coordinate 84,761,564 of CAMZMU010000038.1, read as the reverse complement.
TTACTTACCGGCTCTGGAAGCTTAGTTCTGTCATGGGGTTCTTTACCCCAGGCCCATTTCTCGGGCATCTGTGTCTTGGCGATGGCCTTGACGCATCTCCGAATCTCGGATTTGCTAAGCCCGTGAGTGCTGTGCGGGTGGGGTCATATCGACCACTCATGTGGCAGATCTTATGAACGCGGCGTTGAAGGGGGGAAACTCGGCGGCTGATGAAGGTCCTTAGGAGATCATCTGCCACCAGTCCTTCTCCTTGGAACGAGATCACGTATTTGTGAATGAGGTTGACCTCGAGGTCCGTCTCCTTGGGGTTGAAACTCCAGTTGTGCTGCTCTGCGGGGGTGCCGAGTATGAACTGCGGCAAGTTGAGCAGATCGGCATTCGCTGGGCTCTTCACGTAGAAGAATGTCCGTTGCCACTTTCGGCAGGACTCCAGGCCGTGGATCCTAGGAAAGCTGGAAGATCTCCGAGGTATGATGGTAGCAGCCCCGCACGGGGTCATCTCCTTCGGGAGGGTCTTGTTGTCCTTGTCCGGGACGCTCTGCTTCCGGAGCTGGAAGTACTTGGCCCAGAGCTCCACTGTCGGCCAGAGACCGAGATAACCCTCGGAGAATGCGGCATAAGCCGAGAGGGTGGTGATGGCGTTTGCGGGTAGATGGTGCGGTTGGAGGCGAAACTTGTTGAGAAAGGCTCGGAAGAAGGGGCTCGCCGGGAGTCCAAAGCCGCGCTCGAAGTGCGCGACGAAGACTACGCGCTCCCCGGGTTGTGTACTCGGCTCGGCCTCCTTGCCTGGAACCCGGCATATCACCTCGGCGGGGATACGCCGAGTTCAGACCAGCCAATCAATCTCTGCTTGAGTAACGTCGGATCCCTCCCATCTGGCACGCTCTCCCTCTTCTGCGCCAATGTCGGCAGGTTCCGGGTTGTTGCTGGAAGACATCTCGGAGGATTCCTGGAAAGAAGCAGAAGTTCGACCGAGTTAGGTATCTCGGAAAAATCAAGTAGCAAAGGGGAAAAAGAGTTTTGGCGGGAAACACCAATCCGCAACTTAGTGCTTTGCGGAAAGATCTGCGGGGAAGCAAAAAACATAAGATAAATGCAAGATATACAAGTTGAATCTACAAAGGCATGGTGGTGAACTAGAGCAAGAATGCTAGAAAGCACGGTGACTAAGATCTAAGCTAGATCTAGTGTGGAGGAGTTAGGTATAACCGCAAAGGCGGTGAGCAAATTCATCAAGAAGATGAACAAGTTCATCGAGAAGTTGAACGAGTTCATCGCGGAAGATGAACACGTTCTTGAGCATTGCTGAGGGCATGGATCTTACCCAAGGGGCGTGAGTTGCGTCGTTGGGGAGGTGGAGTTCGGCGGTGGCGCTACGTCGGCGTGCAGAGCTCCGGTGCGGTGGCGCAGTTCTCCGGGCGCAGTGCTCTGTGCGGCGGTGGCTATGGCGCAGATGAGCAGTGCGAGGGAAAGGAAGAACAAGAAGTGGAGAAGGGGAAAATAAAGGGGCCCCCTCGCTCCCCTATTTATAGGCAGAGGAGGTGAGTGGGGTGCGGTTTTACCGCGCACGTTTCTCGAAACCGCCATGCAGTTTAATTGCCCACGATTTGTGCGGTTAACAGAGCAGTAATGGGCGCGGGGCGTGGTTAGTGGAGCAGTAACTGGCGCGGGAATCGAGGAGACACTTCGTATTACGTGTGCTGACCTGGTCAAAGCACTCAAGTGCTTGAGGGACGTGACAGGTCATGGGGCTTGTGTGACGTGGCTGGCATGCATGCAGAGACATGTATGTCCGTTCGCTGTAACCGAGGCGACGTGCAGAATTCTGCTGCCACGTGCTGTGGCAAGATTTTGAAGAAGATTTGGGGGAATCTTCTTGTGTCGGAGAGACCGACATAAGAGTGGAGGTCGAAAAATGGTTTGAGGTAAAGTTCTTGACGGTCGAGGTGAACCGACATTTTAATGTCGGAAGTTTGAAACGAACCGACATGTTTATGTCGGATAGTTGGTCTGATGGGTTTGAGTTTGTTAAACTGCTGTGGTCCTCCATCCGAGTTTGTAGGACCGCACTAGCTTCGGGGACTAATGTCGGGGGGCTACCCGAGGTAGGGTCATGATGTGGTATAAGCAGTGTCCAAGAGTGGACCGGGATACAGAAAGACCAAGACAGCAAGGCCCGGATGGGCCCGAGTTATGGTCTTAACCATGTCACTTACCTCATTGAGCAGAGCAAGGCCCAGCTGCTTGTGAGGCTCCCTCACCGAGATACGGTATTGAGATACGCCGAGATAGCACGGCCTAGAAGAGGCCGAGGTATGGTGTTGCTGTAAACAGAGATAAGGCTGGGCCCAGAAGGGGCCGGGATGTGGTAAACCGAGATATGCTGACCGACATATGAATGTCGGTATCTCTGTGCCTTTTGCTGTGTGCAGGGAAGAATCCGAGTTAAAGAGAAGAGGCACTCAAACATTCCGACATATCCAAGCCGAGTTAAGAGAAGAGGCGCAAAGTCAATGCCTCTGTCACTTCCCGCCTGACACGGGAGCGTGGCAGAGGATAAGGTGCAGAGATGAAGGGACGGGCATGCTTATCTCTGCCACGAGGCAACCCTGGGCTCGAGGCAGCGCTGGGCTCGAGGTGTGGAAGGCACAGTCCTGTCTCTGCAGAGGCGCAGTGATGACCAGGAGGATGACAGAGATGTGCGTGTGCATGGCAGAGGCACCATCATGACCATGCGGCCGACTCGGATGTGACCCCTACAGTGTCGGTTTTGGACCGTAGTGTATGGACAATAGCTGTTGGACCGTAGTGATTACACTGTAACTCGGTTTCAGCCTATAAATAGGCCTCCACCCCCTCCTGCGTGAGGGACGACCCACTGAGATATTCTTTCTTCGGTTAGCTAGTGCTAGACATCCATTGTTGGATCATACAGCTCAAGGAGCACCGCTGTACTTCGATACACTGTGATATATCTCAGTCAGACAGGCAGGAGTAGGGGCTTTACCTCCTCTCGAGGGCCCTGAACCTGGGTAGTTCTTGTGTGTGCTTCTCCATTTCCGTGTGTGCTCTTCAGCGCGCTAGCCCTCCCCGGTATCACCAGCGTCCATCGGCCCCAACTCAAGCCATCCTATGGCATCTGCCGTGTTCACACCACGACAATAATGCTTCTAGAGAAAATGATAAACATGCTTTTGGTATAGCAACTAGAGGTGGTGCTTCCACTCAGGATCCTTTATATCCTGAGGGACATCCTAAAAGAATTGAACAAGATTCTCAACAAACTAATGAAATTACTACTCCTTCTAAGAAAAAGAAGAAGAAGAAACATAAACATGTTGAGGAATCTCTTGAACCTATTAAAGACAATGAGCATGTTAATAATCCAAATAGTATATCTATCTCTGATGCTGAAACTGAGAGTGGTAGTGAACATGCTAATTATAAAGATAAGAATGATGTTTCTGATAAAGAGGGAAGTGAAGAGGAATCTGAAAAGCATTCTAAAAACAAAAAGTACACTAAAGAAGATTTTCTTGCTAAGAAACATGGTAATGAAAGAGAACCTTGGGTGCAAAAACAAATGCCTTTTCCTACTAAGAAACTTAAATCTAAGGAAGAAGAGCATTATAACAAATTTTGTGAATGGATGAAACCTTTGTTTTTGCAAATTCCTTTGACTGATGCTATTAAATTGCCTCCTTATTCAAAGTACATGAAAGATATTGTCTCTAACAAGAGAAAGATTCCTAATGAAGAGATCTCCACCATGCTTGCTAATTATTCTTTCAATGGTAAGATTCCAAAGAAGCTTGGAGATCCAGGTATACCTACTATTCCTTGCTCTATCAAAAATAATTATGTTAGAACTGCCTTATGTGATTTAGGTGCAGGGGTGAGTGTTATGCCTTTTTCTCTTTACAAGAGGCTTTATTCAGAAAAATTGATACCAACTGATATATCTTTGCAAATGGCTGATAAATCTACTACTGTTCCTGTTGGTATATGTGAGGATGTTCCTGTTCAAGTGGCTAATAATTGCTTAATATTAACTGATTTTGTTGTGCTTGAAATGCCTGAAGATGATAATATGTCTATTATTCTTGGGAGACCTTTTGTTAATATTGCAGGGGCTGTTATTGATTGCAACAAAGGAAAAGTGACTTTCCATGTTAATGACAAGGAGCATACTGTTTATTTTCCCATGAAGCTGGATAAAATATTTGGAGTGAATACAATTACTAATATTAAAAGTATCAAAGTGGGAAGTATTGATTGCCCTATATATGAACCTCATGAAGAACTTCAATATCTTATGATTGGATCTATACCTATACAATTTAAGGTAAGATGATTCTTCAATGTGGTTTAATTCTTTTATGTCATATAAAAAGTATTTGGTGGCAAGACTTGATCAACCTTGTTAACAAATATGTTTTACATGCATAAAATTGCTAAACAACATTTTCTTTCTCCCCTTTGTTTTTACCTACTGTTTTGCTACTGTAATTTGCAAAGTTAAGTAATGCTCGGTCTTTACCGAAATTCATTTTGTCTAGTTTTCATTGTTTAAAGTACCCAGAAAAAGTCAGAAATAAAAGTTTTCTAAAAATTCTGAAAAATATTCTGCGAGTCCTAGTTTTTAAGATGGAACGTGGGAGTGCCAGAGGATGACCAGGGGGACCCACCAGGCCGCCACACCCCACCACGGCGCTGCAGGGGCCTAGCCGCGCCCTGCCCTGGTGTGGGGTCCACCTGGCCCTCCACTCACTCATCTCTCTCTCACTCCTTCCTCTCTCCCGACCAAACACACCACCATTGCTCAAACTCGTGTTCTTGCTGCTCTTGCTCGAGATTTTTTGATCTACTTGCTCAGCCCATCTTTGCTGCTGAAATTTGGATCAATTGCTCTCCGGTATGTGACTCGTCCCGCCCCCGCACGTCCTGAAGCAGGTCTGGCAGAGCGGGGAGCGCTACACGCTCGACCAGTTCCAGGCCAAGTCCCGGCGGCCGGTGCTGCGAGGGCTGTGGCGGCATGCGGTTCTTGCCCTGCTTCGACTGCTCCGGCAGCCGCAAGGTTGTCGTCGCCGGAGCTGTGGTGGATGCGGGCCCGTCGAGCTACATCTCCGGCGTGGGACCAGCTGCCTGGTCGGGTTCACCAGGACCACGGCCTCCCCTTTTTTTTTAAACCTAAAAAAGACTATCAGTGGCGCATGCATGTGGAGTGCGCCACAGAAATATTTCTGTGGCGCATGGTGAATGGTGCGCCACAGAAATATTTTTGTGGCGCACGGACAGGGTGCGCCACAGATAAATATTTTAGTGGCGAGATACTTGTGGCGCACCTGCCATGCGCCACAGAAAGTTAAAAAGGTGCGCCACTGATAGGCTATTTCCTAGTAGTGCTCCTCCGATTATCCAAGTAGAATTTTGTTTAGTTGCTTATATCTTTGGCATTTTGGTACTGTATGTGACATGTTGCTAGAGCTTGCAGGCTTGTTCTTGTTTAGATTAAATAGTTTTGATGCATGTTTAGTGCTCTAGCAAGTCTCCCTAGTGTTTCCCTTGATTTAATCACTCCAAAACCACTTTTTATGAGGATTGTTTAAAAAAATTCAGAAAAGGAAGATGGATAAACACACTTATGGAGAAATCTTTGAGAGGCAAACACCATCCTCCTCAAGGGAAACAAGGACTTCAAGATCAAGAGGTGCACCTAGGCCATCATACAATGAGGATCTTTTGGCACCAAGAATCGGTGAAGAGGAAGATGATGGTGTTCCTCATCCATCTATTTTTCCATGCTTTAACTTTATGAGAGATGCAGGGATTTATGATGACTTCATGAGGATGATTAACAATGTTGGCTTGATGGAATTTATGCAGGATGAGAGGCCACAATATGCTAACCTCACTAAGATTTTTGTTGAAAGTTTTAAGTTTAATAACTCTACTTTTAACCCCACTGTTGAGTTTAAGATTTATGATCGTGCATGCAACATGGAATTGAAAAGATTTTGCAGTGTCATAGGTGTTGCTCCATCTGGGACAGCAAGGAAGATCAGATCACAGCCGCCCGAGTTGTTGGATCTTTACCATGAGCTGAGCTATGATGATTACCGTAAAGTGCAGCGTGGTAAGATAAGGAACATTCAATTTCCAGCTATCAGGTACTTCACATATTATCTTGCCACGAGTGTGCTTGCTAGAGAGAATGATGACATGAATCACACGCTCGTTGGGAGACCCCAAGAGGAAGGTATGATGCAGTTCAGCAGCAAATTTTCCCTCAGTTTGAAACCAAGGTTTATCGAACCAGTAGGAGTAACGATTCTTTAGAAGGTTGTTGGTGGCTCGCACGGCGCAACACGATCACCAACGTGGACCTGCACACAACACAATCATAGTACTTTGCCCCAACGAAACAGTGAGGTTGTCAATCTCACCGGCTTGCTGAAAACAAAGGATTAAACGTCTCGTGTGGAAAATGAGTATTAAGTTGCAGCGAATGAAAAAGGAACAGTTTGTGGTTTAATCAATGTAAAGGAATTGGACCGGGGTCCACAGTTCACCAGTGGTGTCTCTCCATAAAGATATCTAGCATGTTGGGTAAACGCAATTGACAAATAGTGAGCGCATGACAATGCAAATACATGACATGATGATTACTATGATATCTAATTTGGGCATTACGACATGATACATAGACCGTCATCCAACTGCGTCTATGACTAATAATCCACCGTCGGGTTGTCATCCGAGTCCCCCGTTGGTATTAAGTTGCAAGCAACGGATAATCGCATTAAGTAAAGTGCGTAATGTAAACAAACACATATGCCCGTAGACATAGCATCGTTAGGTTATCCCTAGTGGCAACAGCACATCCACAACCTTAGAACTTTCTGTCACTGTCCCAGATTCAATGGAGGCATGAACCCACTATCTAGCATAAGTACTCCCTCTTGGAGTCACAAGCATCTACTTGGCCAAAGTAACTACTAGCAACGGAGAGCATGCAAGATCATAAATAACATAGGGCATATATTGATAATCAACTTGACATAATATTCAATATTCATCGGATCCTAACAAACACAACATGTAGCATTACAATAATATGACCTTGATCATGTAGGGCAGCTCACAAGATCTAAACATGATGGCACAAATAGGAGAGACAACCATCTAGCTACTGCTATGGACCCGTAGTCCAAGGATGAACTACTCACGCATCACCTCGGAGGCAGGCATGGCGATGTAGAAGCCTCCGGTGACGATTCCCCTCTCCGGCAGGGTGCCGGGAAGAGGTTCTGGACCCTCCCGAGCTAGGGTTGACGGCGGCGGCGTCTCTGGAACTTTTCGTGGATAATGGCTCGGGTGTCTAGGGTTATTTTCTCGGGGGGAATAAGTAGGCGAAAGGGCGGCGGCTGGCGAGCCCCGTGGGGCCCACACCGTATGAGGGCGCGGCCAAGGGGGCACCCGCGCCCTCATGGCGTGTGGGGCCCCTGTGGCTCCTCTCCGTTGCTTCTTTGCTCCTTCTGGTGCCTTCTGGGAAAATAGGGATGTCCGTGAAGTTTCGTCCAATTCCGAGAATATTTCCAGACTAGCTTTTCTGGAATACAAAAACAGCAGAAAACAGGAACTGGCACTTCGGCATCTTGTTAATAGGTTAGTCCCGGAAAATGTATAAAATTGACATAAAGTAGATGCAAAACATGTAGCAATTGGTATAAAACAAGCATGGAAAATCAAAAATTATAGATACGTTGGAGACGTATCAGAGAACACTAGTAATATTTCTTGCTATCATCTAGCTTTTCTTGCTCATGCACTTAAAAATGATAAAACATACAACCTTGGTGCCTTGATTGCTCGCCGCCTTGCCGCCAAAGGACCCATCTTTGGAGGTATCATTGCTGCGCATGTTTTAGCTGATCTCGGTCTTTCTGTTGATCCTTCTGATGAATTGTTGATTCCTGAAAGACTTGATCTTGCTGCCATGAAACTTCATGATTTTGTTACTACTAATTCATCTAATGGACATTTGATGTATAGAGTTGTTTTTGGTAATGGACCTGAGCTAGAGGTCCGGCTTCCACAACCTAGTTTATTCAGTGTTTTCAGTGGTCCTCTATCATATTCGAGGGAGGATTTGGACAACCAACTCGGTGCACCAGATTTCCATTTACAGCACTACCCTGAGCACCGACAGGAGACCTCGTGGCGCCCCCTGAGGACTACACCGTGTACTACGGTGGTGCATCCTCGAGCTTTTACCCGGACGAGGAACCCTCCTCGTCATACACTGAGGGCGCGCCTAGCTGGCAGCCATGGGGATGGTTGTCTCCCACTTAGATCAAAAGCCTAAGCTTGGGGGGAGGTATGGCGACTCACCGACAACTCACTCATTTTATCATATTCATATCATGTTGGTACTTTGTATATCCATGTTTTAGTTTGTTTCTTTTCTTTTTCGCTTTTGTTTCTTGTATCCATTTTATTTTTGCGAAACATCAAAAGACCAAAAATATTTCCTTTATTTCTCTTGCTTTTGAATTTGTAGCACTAGTTTACTTTAGTTTTTCATTTCGGTTTGTTATTCAAAAAATCCAAAAAGATTTTGCTTTGTTTGCTTGTTTCTTTCCATGCTTGTTTTAAATCGAAAACCCAAAAATATTTGTTGTTCTTCTGCTGTTTTGTATAGTTATTTCAGGAGTTCAAAAATTTCCGTGGTTCCACTTGGGCTTGGTTATCATTTCACATCATTCAAGCCACACAAGTGAAAAGCAATCGGATGTGGTAAAAGGCTGGTATGAACTCTATTTGTTTTTCATTTTTGTAAATATACCTACTCATGTGAACATGCTTAGCTATCATGGTAGTGGTTATGTTATTTAATGATTACTTAGTAGTTCATGTCTTCTTATGACCAGTACCAAATTGCTAATAGTAAATAACATGTCATATAGATATTTACATGCATTGTTCTATTCGTAAAACGGTATGGCAGGATGGTATCCTCCTCTGAATAATTCGCTTGAATCGACTTGGCACATGCTTACACATGTTATGACTAAAAATAAAAGTCAATTAAGCCTTGATGATCTATTTTGCCTCAGAGTTTTAGTATCGTCTTTATGCCTCCGTTAATTTTATTTTGTCGCAAGCATGATTATGACCGTTATCGCTCTCGTGGTTGTCTCTTCCCAGTCTATTGCTAGCCTTCACTTTACTGAGCGGGAACGCTGCTCGTGCTTCCAAATACTTTAAACTAAGTTATCCCAAAGAGTCCACCAAAAATTTCTATACATGGTATTTCAAGCCATTCTAAGTAAATTTGCACGTGCTACCTTTAAAACCTTCAAAATATTTCCCTTTTTGTGTCAATGTTTACCAGCTCATGAGGAAGTGGTGGTCAAGCTTTATTCTACTTGTCAAACAGACTTTTACACCTGGACTAGTGGCATATACATCCGCTTATCCAATAATTTTGCAAAAAGAGCTGGCAACGGGGTGCCCAGTCCCAATTAATTACAACTTTAACCGCTTAATTCTCTTCGCACTTTTGCCCTGATTCATCAGTAAGCAATGACAAACAGTGAAATACCTGCATGTGTGTAAACAAAAGAGAAAGAGGGATGATCTGCCTTGCTGGTAGAAATAACGTCCTTCATTGGAGCCGCTCTTAAAAGTCTGTTTGACAGGGAGAATACTGTTTTAATTCGCTACCATTCGTTGACAATTAACAAACACCTCTCAAAACATTTTTATCTCTGTTTCCAAAATAAAAAGCTCTAGCACGTGTTAATTCCTGCTTCCCTCTGCGAAAGGCCAATCTTTTATTTTTATGTTGAGTCACCATCTTTCTTTGAGCACCTCTTCGAGAGCATAACTGTCATTCTTAGTGTAATGTGCTTGTCCCAGAATACGATTAATTGAGGCATAACTATGATACTCTTATCTTTGATATCTTTATATCTAGTCTTCACTTGAAATTCAGAGGTGCCTTGGCATTTATGTTTTGCCCTTCAAATAAAGGCAAGCGAGATACCACATTGTCATCTCTTTTTACGAGCATTGCAATTCCTGTGGATAGATATATGCTATGTTATTCATTCTTAGTACTTTGGTATCTTTTCATGATTTGCATAGCTACTAGGTGTCATTATTTGCATGGTTCCTATTATGAATGCTAAGTAGTTGATCATATAGTAGGTATGTATACATCATATGAAGCAAATGTGTTCGTAAAAGTTTCTTTTATCGCGTTCAGTTGTTAACTGAATTGCTTGAGGACAAGCAATAAGCTAAGCTTGGGGGGAGTTGATACGTCCAAATCGTATCCACTTTTCCGAACACTTTTGCTATTGTTTTTCCTCTAACTTGCGTGATTTGGATACAACTAACACGGACTAACGCTGTTTTCAGCAGAATTGCCTTGGTGTCTCGTTTTTGTGCAGAAAGTCAAAGTTTCAGGAAAATTCCAGAAAAATTCCAGAAATCCTATTTTTCCAGAAGACCCACGGAGCCAGAAGACGAAGCAAAGAGGGGGCACAGGGTGCCCACACGCACCCAGGGCGCGGTTGGCCCTTGGCCGCGCCCAGGGGTGGTGTGGCCCCCCTGTGTGGCCCCTGGCGCTCCCCTTTGGACTACATAAGGCCTCTGACCTAAAAACTTCGGGGGTTCGTCACTTTTTCTAGAAAACATCCAGAGCTCCGCCGCCATCGAAAACCCTATTTCGGGGATCAGAAACTCCGTTCTGGCACCCTGCCGGGACGGGAATTGGAGGAGATCATTGCCATAATCATCACCGCCGCCTCTCCATCGACCATCCATGATTCCCCCATCCATGTGTGAATAATTCCCCGCTGTAGGCTGAGGGGATGGTAGGGATTGGATGAGATCATTCATGTAATAATTGTGAGAATGTTAGGGCATGGTGCCTAGTATCCATCGGTAGTACTTTATGTCATTGTTGCAACTTATTATGCTTAATGCTTATCACTTAGGGCCCGAGTGCCATGATCTCAGATCTGAACATGTTATTGAATCATGATGATAATTATTGTTTTGGATCATATCTATAAGTTGTATACACATGTTATTGTCCGGAACCCGAGGCCCCAAAGTGACAGAAATTGGGATAACCGGAGGGGATGGTTGTGACATGAGGATCACGTGTGTTCACGAAGTGTTAATGCTTTGCTCTGGTGCTTTATTAAAAGGAGCACCTTAATTACCAGTAGTTTCCCTTGAGGCCCCGCTGCAAACGGGCTGGTAGGACAAAAGATGTTGTGCAAGTTTCTCATTGCGAGCGCGTACGACTAAATACGGAACACATGCCTATGATGGATTATTACTTGGATACCTCATTGTTATTTATCTGCAATTGCCCTATGTATGATTATTTCATGAATTATCTTATCCATGCAACGCCCATTCATCCATCCCTATGCCTACAGTATTTTAATCCTACTGTCTACTGCAATTATTACTGCTGTCTTTATTTCGCTGCTGCTATTATTTCACTACTGCTACTGTCATAAAACTGTTGCTACTGATAATCTATGTCGAGCAAGTCTACTTCCAGGTGCAGCTGAACTGACACTTCATCTGTCAAGGCTTATAAATATTCATTGTCTCCCCTTGTGTCGAATCAATAAATTTGGGTTTTCCTTCCCTCGAAGACTGTTGCGATCCCCTATACTTGTGGGTTATCACCCGCGTGTGGGGCCCACGTGGCTCTCCTCTGTTGCTTCTTTGGTCCTTCAGGTGTGTTCTGGCAAAATAGCATCCCCCGTGAAGTTTCGTCCAATTCCGAGAATATTTCCAGACTAGCTTTTCTGAATACAAAAACAGCATAAAACAGGAACTGGCACTTCGGCATCTTGTTAATAGGTTAGTCCCAAAAAAATGTATAAAAGTGACATAAAGTGGATGCAAAACATGTAGCATTTGATATAAAACATGCATGGAACATCAAAAATTATAGATACGTTGGAGACGTATCAGCATCCCCAAGCTTAGTTCCTGCTCGTCCTCCAGTAGGTAAACAATAAAAACAAAATAATTTTTGAGGTGACATGCTGCCATCATAATCTTGATCATATAATATTGCAAGGCACATGTAAATGAATGAAGTGATCCAAGTCAATGGTCTATAATTTGCTACCAAATAGATAATGAGTAAACAATGAATCACACAAGCTAAGCGTTTTGCATAAGTGTTAACTCATAAAGCAATAGTTTCTAATAAAAGGTATTCAATCAACACAAAGGAAAAATTAAGTCTCAGCATTTGCATCAACTTTCAACATATTTATCTCATGGATACAAAGTAGTATAACAAGTCCAATACGTGCATATAACAAGTGTTGTAACAAAGTTGACAATATTGTTTGCTTGTGGAAGACAGAAAGAATAGGAAAACTGACTCAACATAAAAGTAAAAGAAAGGCCCTTCGCAGAGGGAAGCAGGGATTAAGTCATGTGCTAGAGCTTTTAGGTTTTTGAAATCATATAGAGATGCATAAAATATTTGATACTCCTCCCAACCTTGCTAACACAAGCCATGGCTAACCGAATCCTCGGGTGCCTTCCATCAATCACATACCATGGAGGAGTATCTATTTTTGAGAGGTGTTTGTTAATTGTCAACGAATGGTAGCGGGTGATAACAGTATTCTACCTGTCAAACGGACTTTTAAGAGCGGCTCCCATGAAGGACGTTATTTCTACCAGCAAGGCAGATCATCCCTCTTTCTCTTTGGTTTACACACATGCAGATATTTCACTGTTTTGTCATTGCTTACTGATGAATCAGGGCAAAAGTGTGAAGAGAATTAATTGGTTAAAGTTGTAATTAATTGGGACTGGGCACCCCGTTGCCAGCTCTTTTTGCAAGTTATTGGATAAGCGATGTATATGCCACTAGTCCAGGTGTAAAGTCCATTTGACAACCAGAATAAAGAATAACCACACTAATTCCTCATGAGCTAGTAAACATTGACACAAAAGGGAATAATAACATTTTGAATAATTTAAAGGTAGCACATGAAAAATTTACTTGGAGTGGCAAGGAAATACCACATATAGGTAGTTATGGTGGACACAAATGGCATGGATTTTGGCTCAAGGATTTGGATGCACGAGAAGCATTCCCTCTCAGTACAGAGTTTAGGCTAGCAAGGTTTATGTAAGCAAACAAGAATATCAACCCGTACACCAAGTTTTATATGACAAACATATTGCAAACGTTATAAGACTTCATACCGTCTTCCTTGTTAACCAAACCCGTTTATTAGAAAATATCTAGACCTTAGAGATACCACCGATGCAAACCAAATTTTCAACAAGCTTTACGGTAGTTCTTCACTAATAGGCTTAACTCATGTGATGCACAAATTTAATCATGATCTACTTGTTAACTCAAAACAATTGACAAGCATCAAGTTATCCATATTAGTGATCTACAAGATTAAGCAAGTTTTTCCTTATACCAATTACCACATGCAACATTTTCTGAACCAACCAAACACCAATCAATTTATTTAATCAACTCTCCAAACAGATATAAGTGAAGCAAGAGAGTACTTTCTACAAAAGAAAGCTAATAGCTCTGAAAGAGATACATGAAAACAAGAGCTAAAAGCTGAACAGCGCTAGATATGAATACTCAACAAATATAAGTGAAGAATAGGAGTATTCTCATGAAAAAGCGGAGCGTGTCTCTCTCCCAATCAAGAATGCTAGGGTCCAGTCAAGCTTTATTGAAAATAAAAGACAATACTGAAAATAAAAGCACACAGACGCTCCAAGAAAAGCACATATGATGTGAAAGAATTAAAATATAGTTTCACTAGAGATGACCTGATAATTTTGACGATGAAGAAGGGGATGCCTTGGGCATCCCCAAGCTTAGACGCTTGAGTCTTCTTGAAATATGCTGGGGAGATCCATGGGAGCCTCCCAAGCTTAAGCTCTTCACTCTTCTTGATCCTATATATCATCCTTCTCTCTTGACCCTTGAAAACTTCCGTCACACCAAACTCAAAGTAAATCTCATTAGAGGGTTAGTACTCAAAAATTTTAATCCACTGGTTCTGTTGTGACACATTGCAAGAACTCAAAAAACATTAGCTACAGCCCTCCATAGAGAGCCTTGCTAAAGCCCACAAGAGACAATGCAAAAAACAGAGACAGAATCTGTCAAAACAGAACAGCCAGTAAAGATGAATTTTTTCGAGGCACTTACAACGCTCAGATCAAAAAACTTTGAACTAATGAAAGATTCAGACATTCATAAAGATTACGCACAAAATTTCAGATTTTTAACAATCTGGTGATTTTAGGAATTTCGTACAGTGGACAGCAAAAATCTGTTTCTGCGCAGCAATCAAAATTAAGCATCATCTTAACACTAGAGGCTACTCTTGGCACAACAATGCGAGAAAATAAAGATACAAAGGAGTTGCTACAGAAGTAAACAACACCTTGACTCAATAAAAGAAAAATTGCAGAAATAAAAATAATGGGTTGCCTCCCATAAGCGCTTTTCTTTAACGCCTTTTAGCTAGGCACAAAGCATGCATCAAGTATTACCAAGTGAAGAAGCATCAACATTGTAATTTGTTCGAACAATAGAATCATAAGGTGGCTTAATCTTCTTCCTAGGAAAGTGTTCCATACCTTTCTTGAGAGGAAATTGATATTTTATATTCCCTTCTTTCATATCAATAATAGCACCTACAGTTCTAAGAAAAGGTCTTCCAAGCACAATAGGGCATGATGGATTGCATTCAATATCCAAGACAATAAAATCAACGGGACATAATTGTTATTAACCATGATAAGAACATCATCAATTCTTCCCAAAGGTTTCTTAATAGTAGAATCAGCAAGGTGAACATCCAAGTAACAATTTTCCAAAGGTGCTAAATCAAGCATATCATAAATCTTTTAGGCATAACAGAAATACTAGCACCAAGGTCACACAAAGCATTGCAATCAAATCATTCAATTTCATTTTAATAATAGGCTCCCAACCATCTTCTAACTTCCTAGGGATAGATACTTCACGTTTCAATTTTTCTTCCCTCACTTGTATGAGAGCATTAGTAATATGTTTAGTAAAAGCCATGTTTATCTCACTTGCCTTAGGAGTTCTAGCAAGCTTTTGCAAGAATGTAATTACTTCAGAAAGATTACACCATCAAAATCAAAATCATTATCATCAAAGTAATGGAGTTATTTCTTCCTTATTGCTAGAAATTTCAGCATCTTTATCAAGGACAGTTTCAGAGTTATCAGGCAATTTAGGACATTTTGCAATAGAAGTGGAAACATTACCAACACCAATTATCTTGCCATTAATGGTAGGAGGTTTGCTAACACTTGAGTTTGAAGCATTTTCAGAAGTAGTAATAGTATAAACTCTAGCAATATTATTCTTTCTAGCAATTTCATCCTCTCTTTCCCATCTAGCATGCAATTCGGCTAACATCCTCACATTGTTATCAATTTTAACTTGTATAGCATTGAGAGTTTTGCTCTCTTTAACATCATGAGGCATTTCTTTAGTTTTAACAAGTCAACATCAAGAGCAAGACTATCAACTTTAGAGGCAAGAACATCAATTTTCCCAAATTTCTCCTCAACAGATTTATTGAAAGCAGTTTGTGTACTAATAAAATCCTTAAGCATGACTTCAAGATCAGAGGGTACACTCTTATTATTGTTGTAGGAGCTACCATAGGAATTTCCATAACCATTGCCACTATTAGAAGGATAGGGCCTATAATTGCTATTACCAAAATTATTCCTATAAGCATTGTTGTTGAAGTTATTATTTTTAATGAAGTTCACATCAACATGCTCTTCTTGAGCAACCAAAGAAGCTAAAGGAACATTATTTGGATCAACATGTGTTTGACCATTTGCAAGCATAGACATAATAGCATCAATTTTAGCACTCAAGGAAGAGGTTTCTTCAACAGAATTTACCTTCTTACCTGTTGGAGCTCTCTCGGTGTGCCACTCAGAATAATTAATCATCATATCATCAAGAAGCTTTGTTGCAGCACCCAAAGTGATGGACATAAAGGTACCTCCAGCGGCCGAATCCAATAAATTCCTTGAAGAAAAATTTAATCCTGCATAGAAGGTTTGGATGATCATCCAAGTAGTCCGTGAGTGGGACAATTTTTAACCAATGATTTCATTCTCTCCCATGCTTGAGCAACATGTTCATTATCAAATTGCTTAAAATTCATTATGCTACTTCTCAAAAATAATCTTAGCAGGAGGATAATATTTTCCAATAAAAGCATCTTTGCATTTAGTCCATGAATCAATACTATTTCTAGGCAAAGATAGCAACCATTCTTTAGCACGTCCTCTCAAGGAGAAAGGAAAAAGTTTCAGTTTAATAATATCACCATCTACTTCCTTGAGCTTTTGCATTTCACAAAGTTCAACAAAGTTATTAAGGTGAACAGCAGCATCATCAGTACTAACACCAGAAAATTGCTCTTTCATAACAAGATTTAAAAGTGCAGGTTTAATTTCATAAAACTCTGCTGAAGCAGCAGGTGGAGCAATAGGTGTGCATATGAAATCATTGTTGTTTGTGCTAGTGAAATCACACAACTTAGTGTTCTCAGGAGTACTCATTTTAGCAGAATTAAAAACAGACAGAAAATAACTTGAAAATAAAATAGATGCAAGTAACTAATTTTTTTGTGTTTTTGATAATTGAAAGCAAACAAGATAAAATAAAATAAACTAAGCAAGACAAAAACAAAGTAAAGAGATTGGAAGCGTGAAACTCCCCTTGCAGAAGACTGCTGTCTCCCCGGCAACGGCGCCAGAAAAAGCTTGATGCTATGCGGAATCACACGCTCGTTGGGAGACCCCAAGAGGAAGGTATGATGTAGTTCAGCAGCAAGTTTTCCCTCAGTATGAAACCAAGGTTATCGAACCAGTAGGAGCAGCAACTCTTCTGAAGGTTGTTGGCGGCGCCGTTACTCGATCACCAACGTGGAACCTGCACACAACACAATCAAACTACTTTGCCCCAACGAAACAGTGAGGTTGTCAATCTCACCGGCTTGCTGAAAACAAAGGATTAAACGTATGGTGTGGAAAATGAGTATTAAATTGCAGAGAATGAAAAAGGAACAGTTTGCAGTTTGTGGTTGTTTAATCAGTGTAAAAGAATGGACCGGGGTCCACAGTTCACTAGTGGTGTCTCTCCATAAAAGATAACTAACATGTTGGGTGAACAAATTACAGCTGGGCAATTGACAAATAGTGAGCGCATGACAATGCATATACATGACATGATGATTACTATGATATTTAATTGGGCATTACGACAAATACATAGACCGTTATCCAACAGCATCTATGACTAATAATCCACCGCCGGGTTGTCATCCGAGTTCCCCGTTGGTATTAAGTTGCAAGCAACGGATAATTGCATTAAGTAAAGCGCGTAATGTAAACAAACACATATGCCCGTGGACATAGCATCGTTAGGTTACCCTAGTGGCAACAGCACATCCACAACCTTAGAACTTTCTGTCACTGTCCCAGATTAAATGGAGGCATGAACCCACTATCTAGCATAAATACTCTCTCTTGGAGTTACAAGCATCTACTTGGCCAAAGCATCTACGAGTAACGGAAAGCATGCAAGATCATAAATAACATAGGGCATAGATTGATAATCAACTTGACATAGTATTCAATATTCATCGGATCCCAGCAAACACAACATGTAGCATTACAATAATATGATCTTGATCATGTAAGGCAGCACACAAGATCTAAACATGATGGCACAAATTGGAGAGACAACCATCTAGCTACTGCTATGGACCCGTAGTCCAAGAATGAACTACTCACGCATCACTCCGGAGGCAGGCCCTTAGGGTTTTCACGTCGGGGGGAATAAGTAGACGAAAGGGCGGCGGCTGGAGGCCCCCGTGGGGCCCACACGTGGCTAGGGCGCGCCAGAGGGGGGGGGGGGTCGTGCCCTGCCCGCGTGTGGGGCCCACGTGGCTCTACTCTGTTGCTTCTTTGGTCCTTCAGGTGTGTTCTGGCAAAATAGCATCCCCCGTGAAGTTTCTTCCAATTCCGAGAATATTTCCAGACTAGCTTTTCTGGAATACAAAAACAGCAGAAAACAGGAACTGGCACTTCGGCATCTTGTTAATAGGTTAGTCCCAAAAAAATGTATAAAGTGACATAAAGTGGATGCAAAACATGTAGCATTTGATATAAAACATGCATGGAACATCAAAAATTATAGATACATTGGAGACATATCATGCATCTCATGAACTGTTTCATGTAAAATCACAACACGTCAAGGATATTGCGACCTTGCATAAACGCCGACTGAGTGGGTCTCACAACATGATCAGCCACCGAATTAAGCCTAATTGTAGCGGTTTTAGTGAAGATTTTGAAGCTAACGTTTAGAAGACAGATCGGTCTATATTGCTGGATCCTTTCTGCTCCATTAACCTTTGGCAACAAAATTATCTCACCAAAATTTAGGCGAAATAGCTCGATTTGTCCAGCATGTAATCCATGTAACATTTCGAGCAAGTCTGATTGGATTACATCCCAAAAAGTTTGATAAAACTCAGCGGGAAAACCATCCGGACCCGGTGCTTTGTTGTGTTCCATTTGGAATACCGCCCTCTTAACCTCCTCCGTAGAGTAAGGGGCTATCAGATGTGTGTTTTCCTGATCGGAAACCTGCGGAATATCATTTATTTGGGTTTTGTCGAGCGAGAAATTATCTGCATCCGGCTCACCAAACAAATTTTTATAGTACTTCGTGATGTAGGATTTTAATTGCTCATGGCCTTCAATCGTACCCTCCTCCTGGACAAGAGAATGAATGAGTTTCTTTCGATGTCTGCCATTAGCTAGACTATGAAAGTATCTCGTATTCGAGTCCCCTTCCAGAATAAACTGGGCCTTTGATCGTTGGTACCATTTAATCTCCTCTTCATGAAGAAGACCCGCCATCTCGGCATTAGATCGATTTTTTAAGTTGATCTCTTGTGTTGACAGTGGTCGAACTTCCGCAAAAGCCTCTAGTTCATCAATAATAGATGACAATCGAAGCTTCTCATTTTTTAGTTGACCAAACATATGTCTCGCCCAACCTCTCAGGTGTTTGCGCAATGCGCTTATTTTGTTATTCCACCTTTGAATTGGAGTTAGACCAGGCACCGGTCTTTCCCACACCATTTTAACCATTTCGAAAAACCCCTCCCTATGTAACCAGCCCAGTTCAAATTTGAATTGGCATTTACACGACGGATTAGGTGTTCCCGTGGTTAGAAGTATGGGTGCATGATCTGACAGTGCCTCTATACTTTCGAGGACCCGTACTGAGACCATTGGGTATTTAAGTTCCCAATCCGAGTCCATCAATACACGGTCCAACTTCTCGTATGTTGGCTCTGGGAGGCCGTTCGCCCAAGTGAACTGCCTCCCAATCATCGAAACCTCTCTTAGACTCAGACTGTCAATTACAGTGTTGAATAAGAGAGGCCAACGGTTGTCAAATCTGCCTCTACTCTTCTCATGTGGAAACCTTAGCAAATTAAAATCTCCACCTATAATAATAGGATATGGATTATCTTTTGCCAGGTTTACCAGTTCTCTGAGAAAAGCAGCCTTGTGCTCATCTTGGGCGGCTCCGTACACAGCGACAAGAGTCCATGTGAAGTTGTCAGCTTTGTTACGGAGATGGAACTTAATATGAAATTCCCCTTCCAAACTAGCAACTCCTGCTGGAGTTAGGAGGACCGAAAACTTGGGATTGGTAGAGATAAAGCACACATCCAGACTCTCTAATTTTGATCCATTTGTAATGGCCGATCAAGTTACTTAGGTATATTATTTGCAATACCCGTGTAAGACTAGACCAGATCTACATGAATGGTCAGTTGTATACCGGGTTTCTCCATTGGGCTACATTCCTCCAAGTGAAACTGACAACCCTTCTCAAGGATCAACACATGATATCTTATTTTATCAAGAGGATGGGCTTGAAGGTGAATTTGTTATTGACTTGGGAGATAGCCTAGAAAGTCTGACTTCACTTACGTCAGATGAGATCACTGATCCAAAAGAACTAGAAGTTCTAGAGAAGCTGCGTGTTGGAGGTCCACAAGATGAAGAGGAATCAAATGAACATGAGGAATCAGATGGAGAGGAGGAGTTTGCGACACCATCCTATGAAGAAAACGATTTCTAGTCTGATGAAACTTTTGTATTTTTCTGTTAGTTTAAATTTCGGTGCTGATTGTAGCCAAAACTTTAAGTGTTTTATGTACTATTTTGTGCCTGTATGATGAATGTAACTGAAACTTGCTAGCCTGCTTAGTTTTTTTCTATGAGACATGGCTGAAACTTGCTTACAAAACTGTTTTATATGCAAATTTTGTTTAAAACTGCATGGTTGTGCTTTGTAAACTTGAACTAACATATGAATTTGTTTGCAGGAGATGGTTATGCTTCGTCACAGACGTACTAGCGGCGATGGCGGCCGTGCAAACCGGAATGCTTGTATAGGCAGCGCCAACAATGATTCCTCGCAAAGGTCTTGATCTGATGCCATCAACTCCAGTGATCATTTATCTCAGAATAATGATTTGAGCCCAGTGCAACCCCCAACTCGTCAAAGGGGGGGGGGGGGAAAGGAGGGCCACAACAGAATTAAGAGTCCCTCCACGTGGTCGTAGAATTGGCCTTGAACCAGAAGGTGACAGGTATGGTTATTTCTTAGAATGTGCAGTTTTATCAGCTGAACACTTACTATTATCATCCTCTAAGTTAATGGTGCTTACCTTGTTGTTCAGGCAATTTAAGTATGCTGATCCTAATTCCAAGCACTACAAGTATACTATGCAACATGGAATCATTCTTAAACGAGAACACCCAGGCGTAATTGAGAAGAAAGAAGGTGATGTTGTCATTAAAACACACCCAGCTTTGGAGTGGTGTGATTATCATGATGATGATACTCTAGATGACAAGGGGCAGACCGCTGCAGATCATGTGAAGCAAGTGTTTTGGGTAAGTTTCAAGTACTTTGGAGTTAATTTGGAACTTGCATTGCACAAACATATTTGACATGAAAAATTGTAAACTTGTAGAGCTTGTTTG
Source organism: Poa pratensis (assembly GCA_947311845.1). Lineage (NCBI taxonomy): Eukaryota > Viridiplantae > Streptophyta > Magnoliopsida > Poales > Poaceae > Poa > Poa pratensis. The sequence continues at coordinate 84,740,369 of CAMZMU010000038.1, read as the reverse complement.
AGGTCCATGTGAAAGATGATGAAGAAGATCCAGACAAGGTGGAGGATGAAGCTGATCGTGTTTTGGAAAACTATGCAACGAAAAAAGTGAAGGACATGATGTATCAACTTCGTGTCGATGCTGTGAAATTCTACTATGAGAAACAAGGGGAGAAGCTTGATGACACATTGGCATGTTCAAAAGAACTTGAATATGACCAATCCTTGGAAGGCAGAATGCCATGGTTTAAGGAACATGCATGGCCTCATCTTTGTGCTTATTGGTGCTCAAAAATATTCAAAACTTGCGGAGGCAGAAAAGAGGGCAGGAATCCCGCTTCAAGAATGAAGATGTTGCTCAAAATCGGGGAGGTTCACTACCATTTGCGGAGGCTCGACAAGTTCTGGTATGCCACACTCTTACAGATTTTTCATAAATTGTTCCATATGTGTTTATGGTCTGTCACACTGCCATGTTTTATTTTGCTTGTATGGCCCTATAGGCAATGAAATATGGACCTCACAAGGCTACCAGACTGAATACATTTGGTGCAATGAAATCGGGATTGAAGAATTGGGATGGCAATGGTAGCACCTGTTCGAATCTCACCGGGAAGGCAAAACAACGTGTTGTATGTTCTTGCTTATCTTTTTTCTCACCAACTACTTGTTCTACATGCATGTATACAAGTTAACTGTTGTTGTTCTTGGATGATTACTGTGCATTGGCTAGAGCCGCATATCCTGATGATTGGGAGCAGCGAGAGTTAGATGGGCAGATGTTATATGAATCAGCAGGTGGCATTCCCCATGGGCGACTACCAATAGCGGATGGAGCAATTAAGAAGGCTGATGTTATCTCAACAGCTAGACAAAAGAGCTTGAGGCCATCAAATTCAGCGTCACATCGACGAACTGTTCAAGAAAATATAGAACTAAAGCGACATAATGAGATGCTGCAGAGTACAGTTGATATACATCAACAACTCATATTGGTACTTGCAAATTTTTGTACATATTTCAAATTAGTTGTTAAACGCAACAACTATTCTAATGATGCATGCTTGTTCGTAGGCCCTTTATAAGGAGCTGGGAAAAGAACTACCAGCAGATGTGCTACGGCAAGGAGCAAGTTTCCAACCACATGTAAGTACATTGCTTCCTAAATAATTCAAACTGAATTTAGCCAACCATTGCAAACAAAGAGAATTATGTTATTTGAGTGGCCATTGAAAATCAGAACTGACATGCTTTTAAATGTACAAACTGAATGTGCTAATGGTTTACGTAGAAAATCCCATGTGGTACGATAATCATTATGTTTACTACCTCATGGTTTAGCACAACCTTTAACTAAGTAGCTATTGCTAGTTTGCTTCTATAAAAACTACTTCATCAGCTTTCCTGGTTTGTTTTAAATAAATGATGTGATGTAGGGGGGCACTAATTCAAATGGGAATATCGGCGACCAGGACATCGACGCGAACTAACCTTCGCACCGTAACCGCTAGTGTTGGTGGTGGCAACACTAGCTCCACCAACTGTGAAAGCTAGATTTAGAATGAGAGGTCGTGGTTTAACCTTGGCAGGCCTTTTGCTGACATAGACCATGGTAACAAGACTTCAGATGTGGTTGTGTTGGTAATGATGTAGCATTTTGTTAGTTGCAATTGCCTGATCTCTTGTTGCTGAACTGTGATGTATTTTGCTTGTACCGCTTTGAATGTGCAAAGCTGAAGCTTATACTTGCAAGCTGAACAAAATTAAGTACTGTTATGTAAGATTTGGATTAGAAAACAGAACCTTGTCAATCTCCCAATTTATGAGCATTCTGTTTACTTGGAATCCTATGTATGTACTCTTGTGGCTGACACAAAGATCCGATGAATGTATGGTATGATGATTCAATGTATATACAAATTGAATAGTAAACTCGAAATTGTAATGCTGACGGTGTAGACTGACAGGAATACAAGTTACTCCAACCTGACACAAACATTCCTGTCGGGCAGGAATTTACAGGGAAAAGATGAACATATTCCTGTCGTGCTTAACCGACAGGGATAATCTACAAACCTGGCAAGTCCAAACCTGACGCAAATATATTTCCCTGTCGGGCGTGCCCGTCAGGGAAAACGTTGCTGTCGGCCAACCGACAGACAAACAAGTCTATCCCTGTCGGGTTTTTCTGACGGTTGGCCGACGGGAAAACATTTCCCTGTCGGTTTGCTCCTTACTCCTGTCGGTTTGCACGCGCGTTGGTGGGAAACAAAACTAATTTCTGACCGATCCGATGCGATCGATCTTACGCCATCGAACAACCCAAGGCTGACTTCACTTTTTAGTATTTTATTATCCCCTTGACTGCGTGATGTTGCCGACTTTATTATTTGCAAAAAAACCGGGTCAATTATAGATCATCTGCATGAGAGTGGACTCGGAACTTGAGGACATCTTACCCGTTTAAAAAAAATGCATTTTAGCACGATTTATACTCTTTAAAAGAATCCGATACAAAATTTTATGTTGTACATCTCTCCGAAATATTCGTGCGCCACAAAGTTTTTGTAAAAAATGATTTCTTATTTTGCCTCTACAAAAATACAAATTTCGGTAATGAAAAAAAACATTTTACAAGACATTCTCTTTTCTTTTTTACACAGGCCAAAAATTAGTAAATTAGACACTTGAGTACGAGAGTTGCACATGATTTGTAAACGTGGGTAACAGTTTAACTAAATCTAAGTTGACTGAGAACTAGATACTCCCTTTTCATAACCGCTCTGACATTTTACAACCTTGCCAACCAATAATTTAGGGATAATTTATGACATTATTTCAATGGATTTTAGTTATCAAGAATAAAAAATTATGTGAGAGATTTTTCTAACCGATTCGAAAATAGATACGAGTAATAAAAATGTAAAAATACATATGTTTCGTCCTTTAAACCCACCATTTTCGTCCAAAACACCTCCACCGCCTCCTCTCGCCATGGCCCTCTTCGCCGCCGCCGCCCGCCGGGCCGCCACATCCTCCCTCCCCCTGCTCCGCGCCCCCGTCTCACGCGGCCTCATCTCCCTGCTCCGGCCCCTGGCCGCCGCCGCCTCGGCACGGCCGATGCCCTTCTCGTCGGCGACCCCGTTCAAGCCGAGCTCCGACGACGAGGTCCCCCGCGTCACCAAGTCCGAGACCAAGCTCGACGTGCAATGCGACGACCACGACCTGGTGCGTTCCGCCGAGCCTTCCCCACTCCGAATCCTCTTGCCACTAGTGTTGCAGTTATCGATCTATCATTGGCTTGCAGCCCTAATCCATTCGTGATTCGTCGCCGTGAGGTTTCGATTGGGACTACCCTGTAGCGGCAGAAATTGGAAATGTTGATATACATTGATATTCTCCATTCATGCCGATATCTTCCTGCTGCAAGTGACAGTGTAATTTCCAAGTGCAGAGTAGTCTCTGGTAGTAGTACGACCTCTAGGTTTACCTAGCTAACTTAGGTTGTGTTAACTGCGGTTCTTTTCATGGTCACGGTCGATTTTTCTTTCAGTCTTGATGATTCTTCTACAGTCACGGTAATCTACCGCAGTGACTTGGTGATTAGCTTTTGCAGTTTTCATAAGGATTGGCAAGTGCGTTCTCAACCATGAGAAATAGAACTCTGTGTACTGCTAGAAATAATTATTCAACATCTCATATGTTCTTCGTGTGGCTGTTACTTGTTTTGCTGCTGCTTAGGTTGTATTTCGGTACAATTTGCGTGCTATGTTTGTCTGGAATGTGAAAATTTCCCAGTTAAAATGCCGTTTTCTCTTGTGACTTTACCGATTGCACGCTTGCTGTGCCAAACCATCTATGCTCTGCTGTTTCAAATGATGTACTATTAAATTCTCTGCATGGTTTTATGTCTTCCTCTGCAATGACCATGGGTACTTGTTGCGTTCCTGATCTGTTCCGCACTTCCACTCCTCAGTCACTGAGTTGATTTGGGGAAAACAATCCGTTTTGAGCATGAACTGACACTTCTTTAAAGCTATGGCCGACTTAGTGTTGAATGTTGAGTTCAAAGCGCCAAAGAGTCAGTAGTGATTTCCTGGACATTTGATTAAGGTTCCAACATAAAAGAATACATGCTTATGCTGTCATGTTTGAGTATTTGTAGCTGGTTAGAGGGAGATTGAAACCTCAACTGCTAACATCCGATTCAAGACTTACTTGCAAATATTTACTCATTTCTTAAAATCATGCTTGACAAACCGAGCTGTTTTCTTGACCAGGATGACGTAAATTGCACGTCCTATACGGATGAGTCCTTGTCATCTTTACACATGTCCTCGCCGTCTGCGGACGAATCTTCATCATCTTTGGTTAGGAATCAAGAAGATGAAGGCGGGAAGCACCCAAAAGAACACGGCAATCGTCTCATTTGTGTCGTCGTGAAGGGCGATATAAGCATTGCACTCCACTGCACCATATATCCATCAGACAGAAAGATCACCATCGACGCCTTAGTCAAGAGGGAGCCGCTGCCATCATCGGTTTGGAACGGACACGAGTCAGATCAGGAGACGTATGATTTTTCTGTATTCGATGCGCATACTAAATTCAGGTAAGACTTAAAATGCAACAGATTAAACCTAGCTAAGTAGTCAGATATTTGGCAATTCTAAATTAATTGATAGAAATCTTGGATAAACCACAGATTGAAAGCTCTTTGTTTGTCTCTTGCAGCGAGCTGGATGAGAACCTGCAACGTGCATTGTACAAATTTCTAGAGCCGATTGGTCTTGGTACTCCCGTGATCAAAAGGGTCTCGCACGGGCACGAGATGAGCGAGCTCCAGCGTCTCTTCTGGAACAAAAAGCTGTGGTATTTCATCAACAAAAAACATGATCCTGGCGTGTTTCCCATTCCAGATCAGCCCTGTCTTAAACAAGCTGAGGAGATCCCAAGGAGCTTCCTTTCCAAAACCATGTGGCGGTGCGAGAAGAACAATGTCCTGGTCTCCATTTCTTTCGACAAAGAGCTCCTGGTCTCCATGCCCAGCCTAATCACCGGAGACGAACCAGACATAGAGAGGCTGCGGAGGGTGCGTGACAGGTACCTGAAGAAGCGCGGGATCACGGGCTCACCCCCAGAAGAGACGCTCAAAGCAAAAGCTGCTGGAAGAAAAAGCTCCTGGACGAGCACATAATCAACAAGCTCAAAGCAAAAGACAAGACGATAAGTGTGCTTTACATGTCCTGAGACCTACGAGTATCTGAACCATGTCCTAGAAAGAGAGTATCATGCAGCAATGCATGCTTATCGATTTATCGTAGCACGAATGTTCAGAGTTTAGAGCAGTTCATAGCTAGAGAGTACTTTGTTGACTAGTGGTAATGCTATTTTCTGAATCGATAATTATTGTATGTGAAGACGTTAATTTGCTCGCTATGCTGCTTGCTTTGCTTTCTTCTAGTACTGGTTTTTACACTTCTCCAGAGCGTACTACTCACGTGCCCCGTGTACCGTCAGTTACACATGTTGATTGATAAGTTGCTTGACAACTTGAAATCATATGTTGCGTGATATTTCGACGACATGGCACCGTGTAAGCACCAGCATGTCGTCCTGCTAGGTGAATGTAGCTGCACAACACAACCTACATTGTGTATGCTTTGCCGTTCAGTTTGGTTGTGTGATTCTTATGTCGATCAATGATTTGCGCCTATATAGGACAAAGTCGCTTGGAAGTTTAAATCAATGATCTCGCGCCTCAACTTTGGAAAACTCTGAACGTTTCTTCGCGAGAAGGTTGTGGTTTTGGCGTCGTGGTGGATTCCTGTAATCATCGGTTGTCCAGCACGTTAATCTTAATCTGTTCTTGTATTTATAGTATGAATAAATTCTAAGGAACCTGTTGTACTTGTAACTCGTAACCCTACAGTACGAGTCGTCGCTAAAGAAGACATTGGACAAGCCACACCACCCTTTCCTCGCGCACAATTTTTTGCACTCTGTTGTTGCAGAAGAATACCAGATTTTTGTGCAGAACCTCCGTTATAAAGATATAGGACGGCACTCGAGGTTGGTCCTATCTTCCACTGCAGACAGCCGGATCAGCAGGGACGGAAGGAAAGTCCGGTGCAGCTGGTGTGGTTCGGTTAACAAGAAGCAGAAGAGGACGGTTTGGTGGTAAGATTAACCTTCAATACTCGATCATATGCTGCCATGCCACTATTTACCATGTTCCTGTTCTCGGCAAGTAAGGTACAAGCTAGATGCAGTGGTGGGAGACGACACTGGCACCATGAAGCTGATTATCTTGGCTGAGGAGGCAGAGAGGCTGATCGGAGTCGCGGCAAAGGACATCGTCGAACAGAGCACCGGGGCCGGCATGCCAGCTGCGATTGAGTGTTTTATCTGCTCGGCACGCACCTCAGAAGTTTCCATAGATGACGGAGGCTTGGATTTCTTCGTGAAGTGGGTCCTGAACGACGATGAGCCGGCATTACTGCGACACCGTGGCTAGCTCATATTGCCTTCAAGTTTTGCCCTACTTACTGTTGTCGTTTTCCTTAAATCCTGCCAGCGAAACTGAGCTGGAATCTTTAGATGTACGTAGTAGGACAGAACGTAGAATGCTTTAGGGTTTTACGATGTGTGAAATGCAATTATTTTTTCTAGTCACGCAGAGTTATTACAATTCAGTAATGTAATCTTTAAGACCTTCTCAAAGATGTAGCATTTCAAGCGAGGATTTATTCATTCCTTAAATCATGCTGGAGAAACCAAGCTGGGTTCGTTAGATGTAGTAGGACAGAAGGTATAGGGTCTGACTGTGTGGGAAGTGCCATTGAGATTCAGTAATGTAATCTTGAAGGCCTTCTCAAAGGTGTATGAATTCAAGCAATTTGTTCTGTCAATTGGCATGATTTTGAGTAAAATGATGCACACACAATAGGAGAGAGAAACATGCGAGTTGGAAAAAATTGAGTTGCCTGTCCTATTTGTTTTGCAGTGAACACTATTTTTTACTATCAATATTACTGTGAGCAAGTTTCCTGTCGACTTGTTGTTCAGAACCTAATTCTTTCCACTTTAAACAGGTTGAGAATCCCCCATCGATCTCCCCTTTCAAAGTCACCGACAAAGGGCTGGAGCTGATGTCCCGCGACGAGATCCTCCGCGTCATGAGTTCTGCGCTCAAATCCGCCGTGGACTGCAGCAACCGCAACCGGGCGCGTCCCGCCGAGCCTTCCCCCCTCCGAACCCTCACTAGTGTTACTGTTGTTGATTTGTCGTTGGCTTGCATTCTGAATCCTTTCGTGAAGTTCTTAGATGGAGCTAATCGAGTGACCTGGCATCGCCGCCTTGAACTCGTCGAGGCTGGCAGCCCACCTGAAGTCACAACCGGCGTATTATTGTCCATTCATACAAAAAAAACTAAATAGTTCAACTTGGTACATCCAAGTTTAGAATAATACTTTTCCTTAGAATAACTAGAAAAATAAAGTAGCTCTTCCGTTTAAAGGATTTTCAAATAAATTATATAGAGTTTGTATCCAAGGAATTTTTCTTCACTGTTCATTTGGTTCAAATGAATGAATCTGCTCATTTGGTTCAAATGAATGGATCTGCCAAAATTTCTATAACTGTATAATCCTGTAGGATTTCTAGCAAGATGTCATGGGGATAAAACCGGGGTACCCAAATCCCCACAGAAGATCCCAAGTGAAACGCAAATATCAGAAGCAAGCCTCCAGCCTGACCGCCCCCGGCTGCCTGGCCGAGCCGGGCCCGAGCGCAGTCGGGCTCCGCCTAGCCTGGCGCAGCCGGGCCATCGGCCCGTCATCATCACGGTTTCCAGGGACAAGCAGATAACGACAAGCGACGCCCGCCTTATGCGACCAGGGTCAACCGCTCCAGCCGGACTTGGACGGCTAGCAGCCGGGGAACCGGCTGCCGTGTTGGGCGGGTGCCAGACCAATGCCCGGCTGTCCCCCCGCGACACCCAGGCATGGGCAGATGACGACAAACGACGCCCGCTTATGCGACCACGGTCAACCGTTGCAGCCGGCCCCGGGTGTCCGGCAGCCGCTCGTCTACCACAAGCAGAAGACAAGGGTCCGTGTCGAGTGGGAGCCCGAGCCACGCCCGGCTGTCCCTCCGTGACACCCAGGCATGGCTCAAGCTCTGCATCCCCTACGACGCCTAGGAGCCCCGACCGGCGGGAGACACGGGGCGCCGCCCGACACCCCAACCTGAAGCCCTAGGAGCAGCCAGATGAGTAGGCGGGGGGCCGGTCTCTTCGACGCCCGGCCTTCCACGTCGCCAAGTCTACCCCGACACCGCCTGCAGGCCTACGAGGTTCTACTATTGGGCGGACACTCAGCGTCATGAAGAAACCCCTCTGTAGCCGACACGGGCCGGCTGGTGCAGCCAGCCGGACCCGCCTGTAAGCCAGGCAGCCAGCCCTATATAAGGCTGCCTGGGTGCCCATGTAGAAGGGGTCTGATCATTTTTCTCCTTCCTCACCCGAGATAGCTAGATAGAGAAGAGAGCAATGTTGAGCTCGCCAGACAGCTCAAGGAGCATCCTTGTACTGTGTCCGCCATGGAACAAGAGATCGAGCAGGAGTAGGGGTGTTACCTCCTCCGAGAGGGCCCCGAACCTGGGTACTTCCTGTGTCAGCGCTCAAGGAGCCGATGCTGCAGTTTCCGGATCCCACACCTACCTTAGCCACCCCGTGGCGTATGCCGTGTTCCACACCACGTCACAAGAGGTGAGACCTTTTGAAGAAATGATGTGTCTATGACAAATATGACATGTATTCAATCCATATATCCATAAAAAGTGTCTCTCATTTTATACTAAGTTAGTACAAACTTTGTACTAAGTGGGCGACAGTTTTTATGGATCGGAGGAAGTAGAAGTTTCCTGCGGTGTAAGCAACCAATTCCTATGTTTTCAGTTCCTTTAGAATTCCAAGTGACATAATAACGTTCTATTCATGCGATATCCTATTTCTTTCTGTTCAACTACCATTTACCAAAGAGGCATAAGAGTACAGTTTCAGCTGTTAATTTCAGATCGTTCGTTATCCCAAGCCTCGAATAGCAGATCAATATAATTTCCCTAAAAAAAGAGGGGAATATTACAGATTGTTTAACTGCCGGCTGCTGGACAATGGCAGGAAACGATGTATTCATAATTCATGCCTTACAAGGCTTCGCAATGTGTATTCTTAAGTACTCCTAGACAGGAGTACATCGTCTACAGGTGCTGCACCATGGAAGACAAATGTCCTCATTCTCCTTCTCATAAGCTTCAATGCTCTTACTGTATGCAAGAGAACCGATACGGAAGCTGAAAGCATGGTCAAAATTGAATCTTCCCACACGAAACTGGACATTCAGAACGAAGCAGCACAAAGATGGCCAAATCTGCTTCGCGCCACAAGAAACTAGAAGCCAGTTCCTAGTAAGAGCTCTAATATAGATTGATTAGCATGTAATCTGGCTGATGCGCTAACAGTTCCACAGGAAAATCACGCTCTACAGGTTCCTGGCCTTCAGCAGGTGCCATACAACAGGACCCTTAAGTGTAGCGTTTCTTAAACAGCTGATGCCTCTTAGCTGGATCCTTCTTCGCTTTCCCCTTCCCAGTGCTGGAAGCAACAAACAAGACCTCACATGTAAGCATTCAGCAAACAAACCATAAGAAATAACAGCATAGAGGTGAAAATGAAATGGAAGTGGAGCGAGGCAGAACTTGTACTCAATGTAGACCATTCCACCCGCTCCAGAAAAGGTGCTCAGTACCAATCATGTCGTCCCCTGCGTTCAGCACCTGTTTGAAATATCGCAGACAGAAATTGCAGTCAGATACAAATAGCAAGAAACTGAAAAATAATAATGAGTACAGAAAGCAACCACTTTGCCTAAAAGGTCAAGCTGTTCGTCAAGCGTGTGAAAGTCAGGTTAGGTCCTTCTTCAGGTGGCGGCAAGCTAGTGATCACCTGGAAAATATATTTTTCATCACTAAATGTGAAGTGCCAAAAAGATTTGCAATATCTACAAATAAATTTCTGAGGATATAAACCTTGAAGCTATATCCCTGGTCAATAAGGAATTGTTGCCTTTTTGTTGAGTAGTACATTTCCTGCATGGGTGCAAAAAATGCCATGCTAAAGTTAATCTACCTTCACACTGCTGGTGGATCTCCAAAAGCGGAATAATGCCAAATCAAAACAGACATAGTAAAATTAGTGCGACGCACCTGTGTGTCAGTTGATACAAGAGAGTAGAAAAAAGCATTGTATTCTTCTTTTCCACCTGCCATCCTATCTTGATGCTTACCCTGCAGTCACAGTAGTTGACAAGAGATTCAGTGCAATTCCACAGAAAACACTTGTTTGAAATATGATTACCATGCTTTTGTTCTCGGCATGGTACAAACTGGATGCTGTGGTGGGAGACGACACTGGCACCGTGAAGCTGATAATCTTGGCTGAGGAGGCAAAGCGTCTGATCGGAGTCGCGGCAGAGGACCTCGTCGAATAGAGCACCGAGGACGGCGTGCCACAGCTGCAATAGAGTGTATTATTGGATTGACCCATGCCTTGGAAGTTTCCATGGACGACCGGAGCTTGGGCTTCGACATGAAGTGGGTCCTATGAGGATGAGTCGACATTACTACGACAACGTGGCTCGCTCAATGATTGAAGATGAGGCCCGGGCAGGCAGAAGCAGAATAACTCCTTTCTCTGACTCTCATCTCCAACTCTTCGTTATCCATCAATGGAGGACGACGGTGACGGTGGTGACGACTACCTAGCGCCACCGCATTGCACTATGAGTTTGTGGTGCGATGGGCAATGTTTTTGTGATTTGGACCTATTTGCAGGGGCAGTGCTGAAGTGGGATTTGTTTAGCGAACCGGTGATACAATTTCACATAATTCGGTTCCTATCTAATATAAACATGTTTTTACGGATATTTTCAAAACCCTACTTTCAGCATATTAATTGCCTTTTAGTGATACTTTTTTTACTTGTCGATCCATTCTACAAAAGCAGTTGTTTTAATCACTATTTTTCTGAAATCAACTTTGCACTATAAACTTGTTATTCTACCACAAAACAATTTTGTACTATAAAAAAACTCATTTTTATACTATAAGCTTGTTTTTGTCTATCACAAAAATCAAATTTGTGTTTATCGCAACGAAAAGCAAGTTTATGATCGAGACATGCTATTCTAGCACAAAGATTGCTTTTTCTCTGACAAATGTGAGGAGGGAACCTTGTTTTTTCCAAGCAATGGCCAACAATCATGCTTGTATAATAATATTGTCTATCGGCATGCATAGTGCTACGAACAGTTCAACACATGCTCCAATTTATAAAAGCAAGTTTATACTATAAACTTACTTTTTCTCTCATATTGATATCTTGTGCTGAATATTTTATAGAAGAAACTTCTAATCAATTAGAAAGGCATGTTTTTACCAAAAACTTGCTTGACCGTGACAGTTTTTTTTTGAAAAATAATTATCAACGTGTCTATATGTGATCTAGTTTCGAAGATCTCGTCGCAAGAAGACTAGTGAAAACTGATTTTAATTTATATCTTGGGATATAAAGGTTGTGCATTTTTAGTCTTTGGACCAGGTTTGCCTGACCTGTACGGAGAAAAATATAGAGAAGTTAGCGTGCGCTCCCTCACAGGAAAGCACGCGAGCGCCAAAAAGTCGCTCCATCACACAAACGCAATTTGACTCCGCCAAACTCGGTCACTGTTAGTTGGAAAGTTGAAAAGGTTAAACCTTTCAGGTTCACATAGACATAGGACTTGAATATCGTGTTATATGTATATTGTCTGCCCAACATTCCATTCAGACAGAACATCTTATCTTACACATGGATGCATAGGTTCCTTGTCGTTTCCTTCTACCTCTCTAGGTTCATATACTCTCCCAGCTTTGGCGGTGCCACCACCACCCTCTGCTACTTCGTGCCGTTCCGCTGCTACGTATACCTTACTTGACAAATGGGGCGAATGCGTAGCATGTGAGATGCAACCACCGCTGACTGCTACGTATGCGCTCGTAATCTCATGGCTTTGTGATTCCCAATGTTCCTATGTATAACTACGGATGTTGTGTATGTCACTACGGGAATGCCCAGATACGCCGACGGCCGCCCTATATGCCGACGGCAATTTGTCAGGGCCGTCGGCGTATATGGCGAGGAGGCCAGCCCATTGAACTGGCCGTCGGCGTATGAAATGCCCTCGGCCACCCTCGACGTATATAGCACCCTCGGCGTAGTTAAAGGGCGGAATAGATACCTCTTATACGCCGACGGCTTTGCCGTCGGCATAGGTGCCTCGTTTTTTAAAATTATTATTTTTTGAGTATATAACTACGCCGACGGCTTACCATGTTTTTTTAATATTCATTTTATTTATTATTCCCAGTTAAGTTTAATATGTTTTTTATACATTTTATTTGTATAGCTACGCTGAATAGCGGTTTCCACCCACATAAAATGACGTCACGAATTTGGTCTCCCACAGTTTCACGTCGGGCCAACCGTGTGATAAAAGTTGGTTTCTCATGTTTCTATGGTCTAACCTAACACAACCAAGTAAAAAAGTTCACTGGCCTACCCTCTCTCGGCTCCGGTCAAGGGGTAGACGGTAACTTTAACTTTTTTTCCAGCGGGTGTAGGGTTTCGCCGAAGCGGGTCCCCGGAGCGTCGGAACCCCACCAAAACCTAGGTTGGGCCATACCATATGTATGCAAGTGTGTTGTGTGTTGTAAATGTCCAATATCCTACTCCGAGGTGTGACCGGCTTCACCGACTCCACTTTCTCTCTACTGATTTTATGCACTTAGAGGTGAAAACTCCCGTTTCAGGCGAACCGGATGGAAGGTTGTGTTTATTTGGGGTAGACTTTGGTTTCCCACCTTCCTATGGCCTAACCTAACACAACCAAGAAAACAAGTCCACTGGCCGGTCCCCTTTCGACGCCGTTCAAGGGGGTAGACGAAAACGTTAGGGTTTTTCCAGCGGATTCAGTGTTTCGCCGAAGCGGGGCATCGGAGCGTCGGAACCCCACCAAAACCTAGGTTGTGCCATACCATATGTATACAAGTGTGTTGTGTGTTATAAATGTCCAATATCCTGCTCCGGGGTGTGACCGGCTTCACCGACTTCACTTTCTCTCTAGTGAGTTTCTACACTTAGAGGTGAAAACTCCCGTTTCGGGCGAATCGGATGGAATCTAGTGTTGATTTGGGGTAGACTTTGGTTTTCCACCTTCCTATGGCCTAACCTAACAAAACCAAGTAAAAAAGTCCACTGGCCTACCCCCTCTCGGCTCCGGTCAAGGGGGTAGACGATAACTTTGACTTTATTTCCAGCGGGTCTAGGGTTTCGCTGAAGCGGGTCCCCAGAGCGTCGGAACCCCACCAAAACCTAGGTTGTGCCATACCATATGTATACAAGTGTGCTGTGTGTTTGTAAATGTCCAATATTCTACTCCGAGGTGTGACCGGCTTCACCAAGTTCACTTTCTCTCTAGTGATTTTCTGCGCTTAGAGGTGAAAACTCCTGTTTCGGGCGAACCGAATGGAATATTGTGTTTATTTTGGGTAGCATTTGGTTTCCCACCTTCCTATGGCCTAACCTAACACAACCAAGCAAAAAAGTCCACTGGCCTACCCCCTTTCGGCGTTGTTCAAGGGGGCAGACGAAAACGTTAGGGTTTTTCCAACGGATTCAAGGTTTCGCCGAAGCGGGGCATCGGAGCGTCGGAACCCCACAAAAATATAGTTTGTGACATACCATATGTATACAAGTGTGTTGTGTGTTTTTAATGTCCAATATCCTACTTCGGGGTATGACCGGCTTCACCGACTTCACTTTCTATTTCTACACTTAGAGGTGAAAACTCCCCATTCGGGTGAACCAGATGGAATCTTGTGTTGATTTGGGGTAGACTTTGGTTTCCCACCTTCCTATGGCCTAAGCTAACACAACCAAGCAAAAAAGTCCACTGGCCTACCCCTCTCGGCTCCGGTCAAGGGGTAGACGGTAACTTTGACTTTTTTCCAGCGGGTCTAGGGTTTCGCTGAAGCGGGTCCCCGGAGCGTCGGAACCCCACCAAAACCTAGGTTGTGCCATACCATATGTATACAAGTGTGGTGTGTGTTGTAAATGTCCAATATCCTACTCCGACGTGTGACCGGCTTCACCGACTTCACTTTCTCTCTAGTGATTTTCTGTACTTTGAGGTAAAAACTCCCCCTTTGGGCGAATCGGATGGAATATTGTGTTTATTTGGGGTAGACTTTGGTTTCCCAACTTCCTATGGCCTAACCTAACACAACCAAGTAAAAAAGTCCACTGGCCTACCCCCTTTCGACGCCGTTCAAGAGGGTAGACGAAAACGTTAGGGTTTTTCCAGCGGATTCAGGGTTTCGCCGAAGCGGGGCATCGGAGCGTTGGAACCCCACACAAACCTAGGTTGTGCCATATCATATATATACAAGTGTGTTGTGTGTTTTAAATGTGCAATATACTACTCCGGGGTGTGACCGGCTTCACCGACTTCACTTTCTCTCTAGTGAGTTTCTGCACTTAGAGGTGAAAACTCCCCTTTCGGGCGAACCAGATGGAATTTTGTGTTGATTTGGGGTAGATTTTTGTTTCCCACCTTCCTATGGCCTAACATGTAGGGAACGGGATGTTCGGAGAGCGAACACTCTGCTTCTGCTTCTCCTGGTGACACACCGGGTTCGCATCAGATCATCCCGTTTGATCGCGATGGTGGTCCGACGCCGGGTTCCCGTGAGATCACACCGGTACATTCCGGTGGTACTAGACCTGGTGTTTCACGTGGTGCTTCCCCTGCTGCTTCGCCTTCTTCTGGGACTTCTACTCCTGCGCCGGTCCGTCGGTCGCCTACTCTCACCAAGGAAGATATGGGTTCCAGTCGTCGCCGTCGCCGCCCTAGTTGTAGGATGATAGCCCTATGTGTGTATATACACTTATGATCTATGTGTGTATCTACACTTATGGCGTAGCACTTTGCTTCATGATATTGCTTGTGATCTTACTTGTTTGTGATATTGTTTGTTGTCATTTTGATATTAGCCTATGTGTGATCTTATTGTGGTATTGCTTTTGATATTGTTTGCTGTCATTTTGCTATTATTGTGCTGTAATTTTTGCTGAAAACGAGCTGCCAGCAGCAAATTGAAAAAAAGAATCTGGCACTCATATGCCGACGGCAAAACCGTCGGCTGGTTGCCGACGGCAAAACCGTCGGCGTATGGCTGCCAGAAGAGCTCCCAGATCATGACACGTGTATATTATACGCCGACGGTTTGGCCGTCGGCGTAGGCTGTACATCGTCAAATTCCTGGCGTGGACTCCACCAGACCTGAGCCGAAGGCTTTTGTACGGACTTGCTCTCGGTGTATATATACGCCGACGGCAATGTATACGCCGACGGCTAAACGGGCTGACCCGAGGGCTTTTAACGCCGAGTGCCATACGCCGACGGTCCTGTGCCGACGGCTAGAAAGCCGTCGGCGTATTGTGACAGTCCCGTAGTGTGTATGCAATCATCGCGATTTCATATGGCTGCTGTTGCCATGCACGAGGAATGCACAAGTAAGAAAAGGCTGGGTGTGGAAATGGATGTTCTTTATGACTCAATATGTAGAAGAATGACGTGTAATATAGGAAAAGTATCTATCAATTCTTCTCATTATTGTCCATCCACCATGTCCTGTTGTCTTACAAATAATTTACGTTATGTGGGGAAATCCGGAATGAGCCACCCAACCCAACAGCTACTAATTTATGGTCAAGTGTATGTTCGATAACATGCGTGTGACTCAAAGCCAGTGAACTACGATTGATGCTATGTTATCAATCCTTCTCACTATTGTTACTAAAAAAACAATCGTTCACTATTGTTGTGCCATGATGTCCTATTTGTATACAAATAATTTACAGCATGCAAGGTACGAACAAATCCAACAACCAGCAATTTATGGTCAACTATTGTTTAATAAACATTAAGCAAGGTCATTGCTTAATGTTTATTGACGAGGGGTCATCAAGTTTGCTGATCATTTTGGGTGTTGGGACCTGCGTGAGGCATCTCCACTAAATGCTCAACTTGTTTGACCGAACTAGGGAGATGTGAGGCGCAGATCTTGAGGGCGCCAATACCGAGTGATCGATTAGCAAATGTGAAGGAGAATCCCCTGTCCTGTTTTTTTTTTTTTCAAAATTCAGCCAAGTCTTGTAAAAACTGAATTACCGCGGTCACAAAGCAAGCTAGCTTACCACTAAATCGATTGCAACACCTGCTCTGGGTCCAGCCGCTGGCGTATACCTGTCGTTGGTGGCAGGAGCTGCCACTACCACGGGCGTTCCCGTTGAAGAGGATCCACTGTGGAGTTGGGTCACGCCCTCTCCGATCCATCGTACATTATCATCCGTGACGTAGGATGCATGACGCACAGAGGCAGACAAAACTCCGATCGGTTTCAATGAAAATTGAAGTCCATGGGACCGTGTAAGGTCTTCCAAATTTAAGGTCATAATAAAGGCGGGCTTCCAGAGTACTTCGTTGGTAGTACAACTTGTTAGCTTTATGTTTTTAAATTCCTACTTGTCGGTGTCTTGCTTAGACTATCCATAGTGGGGGTATAATAGGTGGTATCATGCATTCCATGCATGCAAAAAGCTGACGTGACACTATAATTAATGATGAGAGAGGATGTGGTGGTATCATAAGTAGATACCGTAACATAACACATTCCAATGCACAATGAGTCTACAAATGTAATAAATGCACTATACATGATACTACATATATGTTACTATGCATTATGAAGCTAGTAACATAAACTAGTATCATGTGCATGATACCACTATATGTTACTCCCTCCTTCTCAAGGCTTAGGGCGTAAAAAATCTGGCTCGCCGATTAAGGAGTGTTTTAGCGATCAGATCTTTCCTAACGTGCCCCTATTAAATCGTGAGACTTAATTGAGAAAAAATCTCTTCCACCAAACCGTCTCCTAGTTTCTCTAATGCATGCCATTCTTCTCTCTCCTCGCGTGCGACATGCAAACCAATGGAAACGCTACAATAAGTGCCGCTCTCCCCTTTTTTCTGCCCTCTCCATGCATGCAGCCATGCTCGGCCAGTAACAACCATACAATTATTGCTTCTCTCCCGATTTTCTTGGTCAATGCAAACAGTAAGGAGGGGCAATTCTGGCAGAAACGGGGAAACAACACCCTGCGCCTTATGCTATGGCGAAATTTTGGAAAAAAAATTACGCCCTAAGCCTTGAGAAGGAGGGAGTACTTCCCACTATGAGCAGTCTTACCCCTAGCAGATCAGGATGGGTGCTAGTTGAGTGGTCTGAAGTGATCTAAGGCGTTGCCATCTCTGTTTCGTCTCGATAAATACAGAGAAGGTGTTTATTGAGACGATCCAACCACTGAACACTGGGCTAGCCGTTCGGTCATATTGATTGTCGAATATTGCCAAAGAGGAAGACAATGCTAGTGCCGAATAGCCATTTAAGTTGTGACTGCGTGCGGTTGAAGGAATTGGATAGCTAGTAGCCAGTGAAATTAATGACGGATCTCGAGAGTCATACTTACTACCCATAAAATATCCATAAACGAAGGTTGACATATAACCACTATCAAGACCGACCCCAAGGAGAGCGTCAAAGAGTCAATTAAAATTTGAACGTATACTCAGGTGCAGTGGTTATATAACCAAGACCGACCACAAGTAGAGCGTCAAAGAGTCAATTAAAATTTGAACGTAATATACTCAGGTGCAGTGGTTATATAACCACTATCAAGGCCGCATACAAGCAGAGCATGTTCAATCGTGTCCCCTCCCATTAGCTAGCAGCGAAGAGCTGGTGGTGGTGCTGGAGGGAGATGGGCTTCTCAGGTGCAGTGGTGTGGTGGGAAGAGTGGCAGCTCCGAGTCCTCGTCCTGGGCAGCCTCTTCCTGCAGTACTTCCTTACGTTTGCAGCCATCCACCGTAGGCATTCCATCCCAGCATCCTTGAGGTTTGCTATCTGGTTAGCTTTCCTTGGCGGCGACACTTTGGCGATCTACGCCCTCGCCACCCTTTTCACTCGGCAAAAGAAGATAGCTGGCACGGCGGGGGCCGACGGCGGCAGTGGTGTCAGCCTCCTTCTCAGCCCCCTGCCGGGAGGTGGTGGTGGGACGAACGGCCTCGAAGTCTTTTGGGCGCCTGTTCTGCTCCTCCACCTCGCCGGGCCAGACTCCATCACCGCCTACAACATTGAGGACAACGAGCTCTGGAGGCGGCACGTCATGACCGTCCTCTCCCAGGTAAGAGTAGTTAGCTTATTAGTACCACTTTTCGATTTAAATTTCCATTTTGGTACCACTTTTGGTTTCAATCTCAAACTGGTACCACATTTCATCGTGGTTGTCTCATTTTGCATGTTAAATGGACTCCTTGAATTTTTCTAATAATTTTATACATATTATTTATGTTATTTGGAGTTATATAATTAAAGCTATGAATTTCTAAAGTTTGCATTATTAATAGAAGCAATTTTTAATAGAAGAAATTTTAACTTTTTGCATATTTTAATTATCTGGAATAGTGAACCAAGTTTAAATTCAAAATATTCAAACATTTTTGAGCAAGTTGCATGTGAAAAAGAAATTCATTTGAATTTGTATTTAGAAGTTGGGAAGGTTTTAGAACAATGGGAGGTTTTCTGAAAACGGTAAGGTGTCAGGGCCTGCGTAATTTACTTTCAAAACTTTAGGACGCGCGCCGTCTCGCGTAGCCTCGTCAGCCTGACGGGTGGGTTCCGCTGTCAGATTTTGTGTCAGTTCGTGTTCAATTGATGTTTAATGCAAAATAAGACAACCACGATGAAATGTGGTACCAATATGAGATTGAAAACAAAAGTGGTACCAAACTAGAAATATAAACCCAAAAGTGGTACTAATACGCTAACTACTCCCCAGGTAACGGTATCCATCTATGTGTTTTGGACGTCTTGGTCGGGTGGTGAGAATGATAGCAAGCTCCTTAGAGCAGCCGTCCTGCTGTTCATTGCCGGGATCCTCAAATGCCTAGAAAAGCCGATGGCTCTCAAGAGCGCTAGCATTTACACCCTAATAACCTCGTCTCCTTTCCTATACGATGATGTACCGACCAACGATCAAGACAAGAAGTCGCTCGAGGCCTACGTAAGGGAAACAAAGGGTGCCTTTGCATCCATAAAGGCCGGCCAGCGTGTCCCGGAGTTGGAAGAAGCTGCAAACAAACAGCTTCGGATTATCGGGCGAATAGCTCAGATACTACGTTTTTTCAGGGAATTGGCTGTGATGCGACATAGTTGGAGATAATAGCTAGGGTACGACGCGTGAGAGCAGCAAAATAGCCACGACCCACCCATTGTGGTTAAACGGCCGTGTCACTTAGCTGTGCTAGTTAAGGGGGTTAATTTCGAATCTAAGATTCGAACGGTGCAAATTCGAATTTCAAGTTTGAAAAATTCGAAAATGTGAAAAAATTTCCAGGTGTTGCTAATGATATAGGAAACAACTTTGCCAAAGCGATTTTCCAAATTCTTATGTCGTTTGGCCTGTGTAAAAAAGACAAATTTCTAGATCTGACATCTAGATCGGAGATCTAGATCTAGAACAGTGCAGAATTCGAAAAAAGTCAACTTTCGAATTTAAATGTGAAAAAAATCTCCGATGTTGCCAATGATATAGGAAACAACTTTGCCAAAGCGATTTTCCAAATTCTTGTGTCGTTTGACCTGTGTAAAAAAGACAAATTTCTAAATCGGAGATCTAGATCTAGAACAGTGCAGAATTCGAAAAAAGTCAACTTTCGAATTTAAATGTGAAAAAAATCTCCGATGTTGTTAATGATATAGGAAACAACTTTGCCAAAGCGATTTTCCAAATTCTTGTGTCGTTTGGCCTGTGTAAAATGAAAAAATCGTAAAACATTGTGCTATACGTGAGTTGATGGGCCGGCTTGTTTTCTGGGCCGTCGCGTTGGGCCGTGGCCTATGCGCGTTAGGCCGAATTTGAGTTTGGCCGAATTTGAAATATTCATGAAATATTCAAAAAACATCAAACAAATATTGGTTTGGCTTCTGCCGATTTTCAGATAAGAATTTCAAAAAAATAAAAGAGGACAAGGTCATGATGATGTCATCAATGGAGGATCTTCTCCTTGGTCACGGTCTCGACGATTTCGGCCGCCCCTGCACGAACCAGTGCCACAGAAAGCTTCGCCTAGTCCTCCTCTTCTTCTATGCGGAAGCACGCGAGCCGGGATGGACCGAGACGCCGGGATCGACGCCATCTTCCTCGCCTCTGGCCGCCGGCCGCCATGCTCGATTCCAACTGTCCCAGCTCGAACCAGTGCCATTTTGACCTCCGCCTTGCCCTCCTCTTCCTCCACGCTGAATTAATCGAGCCGGGATGGTCTGAAACGCCGGGATTGACGCCATCTTCCTCGCCTCCGGCCGAACGCCGCCGTGGTCGATTCGTCTCCGTCTGACCTGCACCGACCTCACCGTATACTATATAGAGCTCCGGGTGATACTCTGGTCCTCCCCGACCTCTTCTCCCTCTTCATTCTGGTCTAATTCGTCGTCGGTGCGATGGCTAGTGAAGCGGAGAAAATGACAGCGGCGACGGTGAACGAGAACCCGAGCACTCGATTAATTCCGGTGACCATTTGGTCTCTAGCGCCGCTCGTTAAGCTCCCCAGGACAGCCTCTTCCAGGTCTTTGCGAAATCCAGCTCCCTCACGTGCTAGAACGAGCAGCGCGAGCTCGCCGGAGTTCACTCTTGCCGTCCGCCGGAGTTGACTCTGTTCTTTACAAAAACCCCCCTATAGTTTCTGGATCGGGGTGATTTTACAGGAAAACCCTGGATTTTAAGAAATGGGGTGGGTTTTCACAGTTCTGCCCTCGACGGGGTTTTGAGAGAGTCAACGGGGTTATAGAGTCAACGGGGTTATTAGGGTTATGCTAGGGTATGGCCTAAACTTTGCATCCCTTAGGGTTTCAGTGAGCTAGGGTTGAGCATAAATAATTTAGAAAAAATCAAATAAATATGAAACTTTCGCTCACTGTTTACTTATGCAACTACGTTGCTAAAAAAAATTAAAACTTGTTATATCCACAGTTAAATGAAAAACATTCACACAATTCAAGCTATCGATGGAATGAGCTAGGGTTGAGCACAACTAATTCAAAAAAAATCAAAACAACATACAACCAGCGCACATGGTCTACTTATGCAACTAAGTTGCTATTAAAAATATAAAACTTGTTATATCCACATTTCAATTCCAACATTCACACGTTCACGATATCGATGGAATGAGCTAGGGTTGAGCATAAGTAATTCAAAAAAATCAAATAAATATAAAACCAGCGCACATGGTCTACTTACATGACATAGTTATCAAAAAAAATATAAACTTTGATTTTGAGTCGGTCAACGGTTTTGTGCAAAGTTTGACCAAACATTCAAATGAGCACAAATAATTTAAAAAAAATTAAAATAACATAAAACCAGCGCACATGGTCTACTTACATGACATAGTTATGAAAAAAAATATAAACTTGGTATATGAGTATTTTCATGAGAAATCCTTCACACAAATGACTTACCACGAACGAAGTTGCAGAGAGTTCAAGGAAGTGAGAGAGGGTTTGATGTTTTGAAAATTTAAAAAAATTGAAAAAATCACCAAAGCTTCATTTTGGTGTGACTAAGAATGACCCAGGCTTAGTTTTTCATTTTGGTATTTAAAACTTGTTTAAATGTTGGTCAAACTTGGGTTTGACCGATTTTGAAATAATCATAAAATATTCATAAAACTTCAGAAAAATGAAAATCCAGTGCACATGGTCTTAGTTTGTCATGTACTAACAGCTCCAACTGATAAATAAGGTCTACATATATATCAAACAAGAAAAGCTTCAATATGGTGTGAAATCTCACATCTCAAACTATGAACTCTCATGTGTGAAGAGAGGTGGTTTATGTTTTGAGAAATGACTCCATATTGGTCAAGGACACTATATTAGTGCAATAGATGTTAACCCTAGAGTTTGAGATCATTTGGAGAAGGTCAAAAAAATGACAGCATTAGAAATGGGGCTGTTTGGGCTACCTTTGGGGCTCTTTTGTAGCTCATTTTGGTGCATATTGATGCATTTTCATGCAATGCTTGAAATCTCACACCTTTGGCTATACCATATTGATGCATTACCATGAGTGTGTGAAATATACCATGAGTGTGTGAAATATGGCCTCGTTTCGACAAACTATGTCATGGTTTCCCATTTATTTGATTTTTTTAATTCAATTCAAATAGGGATTTACACCTACTTACCCTTTTTCTAAGTGGGTAAAAATGGCATATTCTAGTAGCCCTCTAACTATTTGACAAGGTTTTACATTCTGAAAAATTCATTTGCCTACTCAAACATGGCAATGCCATTTGGACCAGAAATGTTTTTCACAAAATCGCAATATAGAAAGTTCCAAACTAGCGAAACCTTATAACTACAAAGTTGTAGTATTTCCCATTTGGCGCACAAAGATATAAAGTTTTCTTCCTAAATCGTTAGGAATATCCCGGAACACATTGATGCCGACATGGCCATGTCCAGAGCACGCCCACAAGGTGCTCGACAAAATACCGACGGCGCCGCCCGGTCGTGGTCGTCGGATAAGCCATCCCTCGCGCATAAAACTTGCCCGTTAGGACCATAGGCTCTGGTGGAACAAAATAGAGTGGATTTAGAGGTCGGGGGAGGTCATAAGGAAGCGAATCGAGCACGGCGACCTTCGGTCGGAGGCGAGGAAGACGGCGTCGATCCCGACGTTTTAGTCCATCCCGGCTCGCGTCCTTTCACGTGGAGGAATAGTAGGACCCGGCGGAGCCCAATGTGGCACTGGTTCGAGTTGGGGCAGTCGGAATCAGCTCGTCCCCTTCACCACCGGCCGAAGCTCGCCGCGGATGATATCGAGCGCCTTAGAGATCCTCCGCCCCAATTGATAATACTAGAGCGACTAGGGTGAGCAACTGATCCTCATATGCATCTTTTCCCTGTCGCTTGCCTCCTGAGGTCGTCGTGGACGGCGAAGACCGCGGGGTGGAGCTCCGGGTGAGGGAGACGACCATGAGCGGATGGAGCGTCGTGGACGGAGAAGCCATCACTTGAAGCGGCAGTTGGAGCAGGACACCACCGCGACGCACGCCGCCGCCGTTTCGGCCGCGCCGCCCTCGCTCCGCCGACGTCGAGGTCGGCTCTGCTCCGGTGTCGAGGGCCGCCGGCATGGCCAGGACTGTTTTTCTATTTCCCTTTTTGCCTTTTTTTTACTTGCCTTTTGTTGCCTTGGTCCCACGTTAAAGAAAGAGAAAGGTGGGTGTGTTTGTTTATTTTCAGCAAGGGCATGTGGGTCCCACGTTAACGATTTTTTTCATTTTACACAGGCCAAACGACACAAGAATTTAGAAAATCGCTTTGGCAAAGTTGTTTACTATATCATTGGCAACATCGGAGATTTTTTTCACATTTAAATTCGAAAGTTGAATTTTTTCGAATTCTGCACTGTTCTAGATCTAGATGTCAGATCTTGAAATTTGTTTTTTTACACATGCCAAACGACATAAGAATTTGAAAATCGCTTTGGCAAAGTTGTTTCCTATATCATTGGCAACATCGGAGATTTTTTTCACATTTAAATTCGAAAGTTGACTTTTTTCGAATTCTACACTGTTCTAGATCTAGATCTCCGATCTAGATTTCAGATCTAGAAATTTGTCTTTTTTACACAGGCCAAACGACACAAGAATTTGGAAAATCGATTTGGCAAAGTTGTTTCCTATATCATTAGCAACACCTGGAAATTTTTTACATTTTCGAATTTTTCAAACTTGAAATTCGAATTTGCACCGTTCGAATCTTAGATTCGAAATTCGAAAATCCAAACATTTTCCTGAAATTATTAAATCTATGACATATGGGTCCCTCATCGAATCATGACACAGAAATAATTAACCCTTTAATAAGGGCTTAAAGAGCCGTATCGGGCCTTCACGATTTGGGCCTGTCCATTTGTAGCCTCTGAGCTATTTCATCCAACGACGTCCTTCTCCAGCTATTAGCATGAAAATATGTAGTACGTGAGCTATTTGCCCGACAAGAGGTGGAAGGTGTTGCAAGGCGTGTGGGTGGAGATGCTCTGCTTCTCTGCAAGCAGATGCAGGGGTACCTGCACGCCAAGAGCTTAGGCACGGGCGGGGAATACCTCTCCTATGTGTGGCTCCTCTTGTGGTTCATGGGCCTGGAGAGTGTGGCAGAGAGGCAGCAGAGGTCGGATTTCAGGAAGCAACCTGCTCCATCCTTGTCATGCAATGAAACTGGTAGCTCCGTCGTCGTCGACAACATTCAAGGATCAGAGATTGAGCAGGAGGAAGCAGCTGCTGCTCCATGTGCTTCTGGGGACGACAATGTCTGACAAAAAATAATTGAACCACAATGTCCTAGGTTTTGTTTCTTTTATATTTCTTTTTTTGTGGCAAGACATTTAAGTCCCCCAGCTAAGATAGATATAACGCTGGGCAGACATGTAAGTACCTTTTTTTTTAACGCCAGGTCCGTACTCTTTTCCTCACAGGGGAAGCCCGCAAGGGCGTGTGGTTTTTAACGAGGCGGAACCTTTGTAACCCCAGCTAGCACTTCAATATAGCTGGCTATTCCCTGAAAAAATTCGCCATTAATGTACCGAAAGCCCTCGCAATACACATTCGATGCAATCAAGAGTTTTAAGAGCCGCATGCTAAAAGGCTCTAATTTTACGAGGCTAAGGCCGTCAAGCGAAAAGAAAACTTGGCTAATATAAGTGCAATAAGTACTAGGAGGCTAATAGAGGCCAACAAGCAAAAACAAATTAAACTTTCGCTAAATTAAGTGCATTAATTAAGCACTGCAAGGTTAAGGCGTCAAGCGAAAAAAAAAACTTGGCTAAAATGAGTAGTGCAATAAGCACTACGTGGCCAAGGCCAACGAACGCAAAGAAAACATTCGTTAGGAAAAGCGCAATAAGCACTGCTACATACAAGGCTATGGCCAATGGTCTCACAAGTATATATGAGGAGAGTTATCTGAAAAAAAACAAGAAGACCATAGTGTTGGACAGAATTTTTGTTTCTCTAAATTACAGAGTTGTATTCTACTTACAGCCAGATACGTTCGTACATGGGTACATGTACGAAGCCCTGACTGTTTAACATATACTCCATCCGTTACAAAATAGATGTTAGAGATTTGTCTAAATAAGAATGTATGTAGACATGTTTTAAGTGTAGATACGACTATTTTTGATAAATCTTCGACATCTATTTCGGGACGAAGAGAGTATATACGTCGATCACATATCCATATGTATACGTTGGCCGGCCGGCCGCCCGGAGGAGTACGTTCACCAAGGCAACGTATCGGTCGCCTACGCGCATGTGTGTGCTGATGGATGTTGCATCGTATACGAGTCGATCTAGCTATTTGCGAAAGGTTCATGCATGTTATAAGCACGTTATGGGAGTGTTGGGACCTGTGTGAGGCATCTCCACTAAATGCTCGATGAGGTTGTTTAACCAAACCAGAGAGAGATGCGAGGCCGTCAATACCGAGTGATAGATTAACAAATGTGAAGGGGAATCGCCCTGTTTTGAAGTACTCCCGTCGACCCATATTACCTGTCGCAACTTTGTCTGACAAAGTTGCGACAGGTAATATGGGTCGGAGGGAGTATCAAAGTTAACCAAGTCTTGTAAGAGCTGAGTTACTGCAGAGTGCAGACACAAACCATATCGATGGCAACACCAATCACTAGCAGCGGAAGCGCCAGTCATACCACGCCGTGGAGGAGGCCCAAGCGTGGGTTGCAGCGTGCCAGCGTTCCTCTCCCACGTCGAGAGGCCAGCAGTAGCACCTCCCAACCTCTCAGTCAAGCAGCTCGCCGGCGGTTGCCCCTGTCACGACTCGATCGATTTGGGGATTTCTAAATTGTTCAGGTCAGGGCAGAACAAAAACTGTTCTGACTGGTGAGTCCACAACGTATGCTAAACGTTGAAGCAAACTCTATCATATTCCCTAAACTTTGAAATGTTTCTAAATGGCGCTTGAAAACTCTAGCAGATTCTCAATAAACCTCATTCTCTAATTTGGAGTAATTTGTTTCAACATATTGCAACAATCCACTATAGAAGAGACTCCCTAAAAATTACCCATTTTGTAGAAATTCTAGTGGATCATCTATTAAAACCCGTTGGCTTTAAATTCTGAGGACTCTGGGGGGAAGATAGAGTAGAATGTATCCACAATTTTTTTTGGCAACATAGTCTTTTCCAAAATGCCGCTTCCTCTACACTTTGGTGCCAAAAGTCATTGTTTTCGTCGCCTTGGCCTCCCGCATCGACCTTGCATCCTGCGGATAACATTGTCAGGTTAGATGAGTCAACGATCAATCAAGTCGCTCGGTCAGCCTTCCTCGGTCCGCACTACCACGCCTAAAAAATAAAGGCTCATCCTAGGCTCATCTTGTGCGGCTCCGACGATGATTTTGGTTTCCCAGGTGTCTCTGCCGTCCCTTTCTCCAACTACAACAGACACCTCCACCTTGATTTACCCTGACACCGCTGACGTGCTCGGTAAAATGCCTGGTGGTCGATTTGTTTGGAACAAGTGAAGAACACGCCTCCGAGTGGTGCGACCATTGATGACTATGCGAGTGCTCTGATTTTTGGTCTTCAATTTGTGTATCGCATAGTGCAACTTTATTTTGCTGGTAGCAGCACTGCTCATCCCTTCCAGCACCACTGGGATCCCTCGCAGCATAGTCGACCATGGCCTCACAACACCATCGACCTGGCATCGCGGGACCATTTCGTAGCTCTGGCGACCGAGGCTTGCAACATCACAAATCATGGAGTCACACGACAACCCCTATTTGACGGTATCTTTGAAACCTTCCAACTCTGTCAAAAAAAGATTGAATCTGAAGTGTCGTTTGGGTCTACAGATAATGTTCAGGGACAGATGGAAAGGAGCATGATCAGATACGCGCCATGCCATGGTTTTGTGTAGAAAGCCCCTGCTATCGATTGGAATTACATATTTAGAGATCATGCTATCTCCAAATTATTGAGAAAAAACTGAGCTACCAAACAAACCCAAATCATCTTCATGTCCGGCTTCGCCATGGACGCCCTCATGCGGGCCGTGGAGCAGCACCAGGTCACCGACATCCTATGTGTGCCGCCGGTCATGATCGCGCTCGCTAAGCAGGGTATGCTGGATGGGAGATACGACCTCAGCTCCGTCAGGACCATCGCCTCCGGCGCGGCGCCGCTCAGCAAGGACGTCATGGAGGTGGTCGCCAGGAACTTCCCCAACGCCGACATTGTTCAGGTAATTAATTCAGCACTTGTTTTGGAGTAGTAGAATCTGAAAACGGCTCTGTCCAACTTGATTTGCCGTCGATTTGGAGTAGTACTATGATCTGAAAACAGCTAATCTGTGCTGTCCAACTTGATTTGCCGTTGGAAACTGGAGAGTGATATTTGGATGTGAGGTTCATTCTTCCAAGATTCTGTCCTGCTAATACAACTCAATTGATTTAGGGCACAATTAAGATTGCCAAAAAATTCTAGGGAGTTACATATTTTTCCATGTATTGTGATTCGGTATTATTCATGGACATCAATTTTCACTAATCCAGGGCTGTTCTAACTTAAATGCCAAAGTCAACCATGCATTTTGAAGAAAACAAATGTGCTAAAGTCTAACTTTTGTCTGTCCACTAACGTTAATTGTTAGCCCTGGCGTCGTTGCAATCACAAAGTTCTATATTAGCTTATCAAAAAAGCATCAACTTGGGTAGATATGGATGTGCTCCCCATTAAGATAACATGTATATATGCCCTACATGCAAGGCGTTTATCTTCAGATTGCAACGCAAGTCAATCATTTGAAGTCCATGAGCTTTATAAAACCTCATCCTAGCAAGCTCTGTAGCCAAACCAAATTATATTCTAATGTTGTACTGCATGTTGTGCTCCTCTGGCAGGGCTATGGTATGACCGAGACGTGTGGGATTATATCGCTTGAATTCCCCAAAAAGGGAAAGGTTCGTCGATTTGGGTCAACTGGAGGGCTTATGAGTGGTTTTGAAGGAAAAATTGTCGATGTAGAGACAATGAAGCATCTTCCACCGAATCAGTTAGGAGAGATTTGTATCCGTGGACCACACATAATGCAAGGTGAAATCTACTTCTTCCCTGTCTTTTGAGGACAAACAAGAGCTTATTCCAAAGAAATCATACATCATTAGATTGTTTAATTATTGCATAATACAAACCTCAGTGTTAATGGAATTTTAGGGATTTATATTATTTTTGTTTTAAAAAGGATAATACTATTCTTATACATGTTTATTGACAATTCACAGTTTACCACGGCCTACTCACTTTCTTTAATGTGACCACCAAGCCGTCATATATATATTTCTACTACTTATAAGGCCGACACTTTTACTTAGTTGAATCAATTTCTGTAGGGTATTTCAACAATGTGCAAGCCACTGATTTTACAGTCAAGCAAGGGTGGTTGCATACTGGTGATCTCAGATACTTTGACGAAGAAGGCCAACTTTATGTTGTTGATAGACTTAAAGAGCTGATTAAGTACAAAGGTTTCCAGGTACCCCTTCAGGTCCTCAGGGACTCTTGGATCCATGGGCAACGCAGCGTATAAAAGTGCTAACATTTCTTCATTGCAAAATGCAACCTGTAAATAGAAAGAATACATGAGTAAAATATTGCAAGTAGTCTTTGGCTTTCATCATCTAAACTTGGTTATGAATGCAGCGCACAATGATGTCTGAAAACCCATCCCTAGATGAATGTGGGGCTTTCTACCACTTTCATTTTGTTTATTTATATAGCCAACTATCACTGATAGGTGTTTGCGTGAGCATTATATCTAAAGACTTACGAGAAAAGTGCTGATAGATCGTGCGTGATGAGCTTATAAGTTTCAGTGAAAATACCTGTTTTTGTTGTCATTATACCAAGGGACCGTATTTAAACTTAAGAATGGGGGTCATGTGTGTTTTCTGAATACTAGCCTTGTTGTGTTATACTATTAACCAAATCTTTTCACACTAGTGTTTTCTTGCTCGAAATTATATGATACTCTGTTCTCTAAACTTTTGTTGTTTAATTAACTGGTAGATCGCACCTGCTGAGATTGAAGGGTTACTTTTATCTCATCCAGAGATTCTAGATGCTGTTGTTATCCCGTAAGCTGCACCTTCTACAGTTTAGTTGTTCCTACCAGCTTTTGAGTTTTGAGCAGAAAGTGATCTCGGTTTCTAACCTTGAGCTCAACTGGTTTCCTAGGTTTCCTGATGCCGAAGCCGGTGAAGTTCCTATTGCCTACATTGTGTGGTCACCTTCCAGTTCATTGACCGAGGTCCAGGTCCAAAAATTTATTGAAAAAGAGGTGAGGCTGACAGGACACCTTTCAAATTTTTGAAGTGGAGTCCTCTGTTAAGTATATGTCAAGTATATAATATCACCACTTCCTATCAGACTAGTCTTTTGGGATAGTTGGTTGATATAACTATTCTAACATGGTATCAGAGCACTCGTGAGCGCCGGAGGGACCCTAAGGTCTCAGGTTCAAGTCTTGTCCCCGCACCATTTAATCCCCAATTTATCTGAGCGCCCGGTCGGGTTCAAGTCTCAAGGGGAGGTGTTACCCACGTCGGGTGTGAAGGGGGGTGTTAAGTATATGTCAAGTATATAATATCACCACTTCCTATCAGACTAGTCTTTTGGGATAGTTGGTTGATATAACTATTCTAACATCCTCCACCTTCAACTCAAACAGCAGCACACGTCCATTGCCCTTGAAACATGCTACCCTTGAATGTGTAAATATGTTTCGTGCCTCGCGTCAACTTCCATACTGATGCACATCCATTTTGAACTTGTATAATATTTCAGGTCGCGTACCACAAAAGGCTGAAGAGCGTTACCTTTGTAGAGAGCGTGCCAAAGTCAGCAGCAGGAAAGATTTTGCGGAGAGAGCTCATTGCCAAAGTCAGAGCGTCCAAGATTTAGCGAACCTGCTTCTATTATCTTTTCGACACCAACTATCGGTTATAACTCTTAAAAACTTCACGACTTTACGTTCATCGCTTTTGTGGAGTCTTTTGTATACTACAGAAGGTTGTATTGTGACAAAACACCATCGTTCAGCAAATGTACCGCAATACTATTGTGTGTTGTACTATGTATCACAAGGAATGCTGAGAAGGAAATTTATGAACGGGCAAGTTAGCCTTTAAGTAATGTGTATACAATGGACGGTATCTGAAAAAGTTCCACCTAAGTGCGAGGCAGTCCGCTTAAGGCATACGTATGGTTGATATACATATATCCCGTTAGCAAACACTTGGCGGATGAGCTAAAGCATTGCCATTAGACTGACAATCTGCATGATTATTTTCTAATATGCAAGCTTTAATTTATTAGAAAACAAGGGCATGTGTAGCACCAATTTTTTGGCAGGTGGGCGACTTAGGCGACGAAAACCTGCATGCGACTGAGGACCATGCAGACGAGTTTGGTATTGGGCCGGTTTCAGGAGGACCTAGACAGCGTGCCATCTCAAGCGGAAGGATGCAACCTGGAGATTCATCAGCAACATCGAGCAAAACCTATTTATGGTCCCGCTTAGCCGAAAGCCCATAAAAACATCCGAGAGGCAAAATTAAGACGGAATTCTACTTAATTTCAAAAAAAAAAGACGGAATTCTACTTATGGTCCTACGAATATAATGATGGAGGAGGTCGGCGGTCTGGTCGATCTGTGGTGGCACGAGGTGGGTGAGGACGCTGGGAGTGTCTCGGGCCGTAGCACACGATGGCGCACATGAACGAGGTCGGGGATGAGCCACGACGGCGGGGGCCAAATGCGCACACGTTTCAAATCTGGCTTTCACCTTCCAAAATCAAATTTTGATTTATCTGTTTCCACCCTAGCCCTCGCCTACCCAAATTTCTCTGATTCCCCCTTCATGTCGTGCCGCACTCAAAGACCCAAACTGGGCCACCGCGCCATGTTAGAGGAATTTAACGCTTTATTGGAGAACAAAACTTGGTCTTTCGTGTGTCCCCCTGTAGGTGTTAATGTGGTGACAGGGAAGTGGATCTTCCATCATAAACTCTACCCTGACGGATCGCTCGCACGGTGACAAGGCTCGCTGGGGATTCACTCAGAAGGAAGGCGTGGGTCACGGCGAAATGTTTAACCCGGTGGTGAAACCGACAACTGTCCGTGCTGTTCTTAGCTAGCATCGCCGTTAGCAGCTCGTGGCCAATCCATGAATTGGATGTCAAGAACGCCTTCCTCCACCAGCATCTCGACAAGACCATCTACAGTGCGCAGCCTTCTGGCTTCATCGACACCGACCACCCTCGCCATGTTTGCAAGCTCCAACCCTGGCTTTATGGCCTGTAGCAGGCGCCGCGCGCCTAGTTTCAGCGGCTTCATCACCACGCTCGGCTCCAAGTGTGACACGTCCATGTTCATCCTTCGTCGCGGCGACACGGTGGCGTACATCCTCTTATATCACTTGTAGAAAATAGGCCTTCTGTTCGGAGCTTTAGTCCTGGCCATGTTTGGAACCGGGACTAATGTGAGCATTAGTCCCGGTTCTAACGGCTGGGACGCCGCACGGCTTTAGTCCCGGGTCAAATGAGACCTTTAGTCCTGGTTGGTGATACCAACCGGGACTAAAGGGGCTGCGGGGCTGCGGCAGGGTGGGACCGATGCGTGCCCCTTTAGTCCCGGTTGGTATCTCCAACCGGACTAAAGATAGACCTTTACTCCCGGTTGGAGACACCAACCCGGACTAAAAGCCGTCGTGTTTTTCTTTTCTATTTTTAATTTAATATGGAATAATTCATATCTTTAAATCCGTAAATCGAAATTTAACAAATAAAATGTCTTAATTGATTAGAAAAAGAGAGGAATCCAAATATGACAACTATATCATCTTTTTCATCTCAAAAACTCATTTAACGGGACAAAATTACTTTCTAAAAAATCGGCATAAACACATTTCACTAGGCGAAATTAGGTAGAAATTAAGAAAAATTCTAATACTTGGGGATTATTCATAAAATGTGGATTACTCTTTGTGAAATTAGATGGGTGCCATTTTGCACCATATTATTTTTGGAGGTTTTTTACTTTATTTCAATTTTTTCAAAAAGCGGTAAAAATGGCCACCATGACTCTCATCGAAAGAGGTCAAATTTTCTAAAACTATCAATGTTTCTGTGATATAACCACTAGTTGTGTATCTTAAAATGATTTTTAAAAATATTTCAGACCAAACTATCACACACTTGTAGTTCAAATTTGGATTACTTTTGGAAAATCAGCATAAACTCATTTAACTAGGCGAAATTAGATAGAAATCAAGAAAATTCCTAATACTTGAGATTTATCCATCAAATGTGGACTACTCTTTATGAGAATTAGATGGGTGCCATTTTGCACCATATTTTTGTAGTTGGTTCACAAAAAAAGTCATTTTTCCACTTAGAAAAAGGAAAATGATATTTATAAAAATAATTTGAAAAATCCCTTCAGAATCATTATTTCCTATACCAAGATACACTTATTTGTCGAATATGAGAACTTTATCACAAACTATGCCGTGGAATGGTTATAACTTGGTCATTTGGCTTGAAACTTATAGAAGTTTATATATGATAGACCTTTTTATAGACATTTTTATGAAGATTATTTTTGAAAATTTGTCAAAATCAAGTTTATCATTTTTCATAATAACTAGTACACATAAAAGGACTCCATGCTAGAGGATATCTTTCTTTGAGGTTTCTTTCACTTTATTTGATTTTTTTTCAAAAAGGTCAAAATGGCCACCATGACTATTTATCGAAAGAGGTCAAATTCTCCAAAACTATCAATGTTTTTTTGATATAACCACTAGTTTTGTACCTTAAAATGATTTTTAAAAAATTCAGACCAAACTATCAAACACTTGTAGTTCAAAATTTGATTACTTTCGGAAAATCAACATAAACTCATTTAACTAGACGAACAGTTAAGAAAATTTCTAATACTTGGTGATTATCCATCAAATGTTGACTACTCTTTGTGAGAATTAGATGGGTGCCATTTTGCACCATATTTTTTGTACTTGGTTCACAAAAAGTCATTTTTGCCAATTAGAAAAAGGAAAATGATATTTATAAAAATAATTTGAAAAATCCCTTCGGAACCATTGCTTTCTATACCAAGATACACCTATTTATCGAATATGAGAACTTTATCACAAACTATGCCGTGGGAATTGCCATAAATTGATCATTTGGCTGCATGCTAGAGTTTTTTTAAAGCAAGTTTAACGATATTTCTGTGATGCAAAAGATGATATGGATGGCATATTTAAATTCCTCTCATTTTTCGAATCGATTTATATATTTTATTTGTCAAATTTCAATTTATGAATTTAAAGATATGAATTATTCCATATTAATATTATTACATAATCATTGTTATTTATTCAAAAATATGATTACATAATAATTTTTATTTATTCAAAAAGTATTATTACATAACCATTATTATTTATTCAAATAAATTTCGATAATTTTAACAATAAAAAAGTATAACATCATGATTCAGGGGTTAATATGATTGATATGATAATAATATCAGTAAGTTCTAACTTCTCAGTTGGAAGCTAATTTTGGAAGAAATTCAAAAGTTAAGCGTGCTTGAGCTGGAGCAATTTGAGTATAGGTGACCGAATGAAAAGTTTGACCAGGGTAAGTACTTTGACCTGAGATTAAGTGTGTAGCTAAGTGGGAAATTTCAGAATAAAGATTAAGTGTGTGGCTAAGTGTATAATTAGAGATTAAGTGTGTGGCTAAGTGTATAATTAGTGAGAAATTAGGATGGGTGATCGAATGACGCATGTGAAGTCCTGCTCTTAGACAAAACAAATTCTCTAGAATCCTTTAGTCCTGGTTGGTAATACCAACGCAGACTAAAACTGCACACCTTTAGTCCGGGTTGGTAACACCAACCCAAAATAAAGGTTCTCTAGCCCAGAGCTCGGCCGTGGCCACGTGGGAAGGCCTTTAGTCCCGGTGTCCCGATTTGGTAGTTCCGATTGGAAAACCGGGACTAAAGGCCCTTTCAAATCGAGAGTAAAGGCCTATTTTCTACTAGTGTACGTGGACAACATGATCCTGACGGCCAGCTCACCCGCCCTGCTCCGGGGCATCATCCAGTCGCTGCACACCGAGTTTTCAATGAGCGACCTCGGCGAGCTGCATCACTTCCTAAGCATCAACGTTCGGCGCAGCGCCACCGGCCTTCATCTAGCGATGGCGCAACCTTGGAGACATGCATGCGGCCGGCCGGCTCTCGTTGAGGAGTAGCGGATCGACCCTCAGTTTTTACGGGCCAAACATGTAACGTATTGGTCACAAAACTCGCAGGTGCGTGCGGTTCAGCTGCCACAGCGAGTCCTGCGCCAGCCAGCTGATCAGATAAGCTCGGCGTGCCTAGATTGTAGGATCTAACGTTGTATCCTATCTCTGCAATGTGTATAAATACACACCCACTCTGATCAAGATACGTTTGTGTTCTGCTGCATTACGCAAACCTTCTATTCTCCGTTTTTTGTCTGGGGAATTCGTGGCGATGGAGACCATGGAGGCGGCGGCGGCCGCGCTGAAGGTGGCCGTCAACATAAGGCCGCTCCTCATGGCGGAGCTGCAGGATGGATGTAGGGATTGCGTCACCGTCACGCCCGGCGAACCGCAGGTACCGATTTCTTTCTTGTGTGTTTCATGATCTGCTGGGGCCGGGGTGCTAGCTAATTCTGGGACCTGGAATCGATGCGTTCATCGGCATCATCGCTTGTATAAAAATGTATCCAGCAAGGGCATATAGGTGCTGCTGAAGATGTCCAGTGGAGGATTTTTACATGCCCAGGATCATCGTATTTGCTGATTTCGAGACTGATCTTTAGTATTCTACTCCCTCCGTTTATAACAATCTAGTTCAAATTTGCATGTATCTACACACTAAATAATGTCTAGATACATGTAAATTTAAATCAGATTGAGACATCTTTTTGTTAACGGAGGGAGTGTAATTTTGAGAGTAGAAATATATATACTTGTTGGATCAGAGAGCTGAGCATATATGATAAGATAGGCTCGGTAGGCTGAAGATAAGGTGCTAGCTGCTGAAGATGTCCAGTGGAGGATTTATATATGCCCAGGACCATCGTATTTGCTGATTTCGAGACTGATCTTTAGTATCCTATAATTGTGAGAGTAGAAATTACTATATACAGCTTGCTGGATCATAGAGCTTTACATACTCCTACTCCCTCCGTTTACAAAAGGATGTCTCAACTTTGCTTAAAAGTGGATGTATCTATACATGAAACATATCTAGATACATTCATTTTTGTACAAAATTGAGACATCCTTTTGTGAACGGAGGGCGTATATGATAAGATAGGCTCGGTCGGCATTTGCCTCTTTGTCAGGTTATATACATTTTTGGTTCAGATAATAAATTGTAATTTCTTTCCGTGCTGCTGTTTCAGGTTCAAATTGGGCACCATATATTCACCTTTGATGACGTCTATGGTGCCTCGGGCCCTTCACCATCATTGATGTTTGAGCAATGCGTCCGCCCCCTGATCGACGCGTTATTCAGTGGACACAACACCACTGTTCTAGCATATGGCCAGGTGCGATTCTTTCGTATTGTGAAGTTGCCAGTCTTTTATTTGCTCGTTTCTTACGACAAACCTATTTTGGAGCCTGGCTACTTGGAGTTTTTTTTTTTGAAAATTCGAAATAGTACTTTAAAGTTTTCAAAAATCGCGAAAAAATCCCGGATGTACATATTGTCGAGATATACAACTGTGCAAATTTTCAACTCTAAATTCGATGTATTGTGGGCTGCGCAAAAAAGACAAATGGGTAGATCTGGGTGGTGAACAATACACAGTTTAATTTTTATTTTTTCCCCTGATTTGTCTTATTTGTATAGCCCAAAATACAACGGTTTTTGGAGTTCAAAATGTGCATGATTGTATATCTCGACAATATCTATACCAGAATTGTTTCGTGATTTTTGAAAACTTAAAAATGTTGATTTCGAAATTTTAGGAAAAAGGGGCTCCATATAGCTCTGGTTTTAAAAATCCACTCCCATTTCTTATGATTATTTAGTTACTTAATTCGTTTTCCTTTGACAACCGTAGACGGGTTCTGGCAAGACATATACCATGGGTACTGATTATAGTGGCAAAGGCAACTGTGGAGGGATAATTCCTCAAGTTATGGATACAATATTCAGAAAAGTTGATTCTTCAAAGGATGGATCACAGTTTTTATTTAGAGTGTCTTTTATTGAGGTGAGATAGCTACGGGAACCTGTCTCTTTCTTATTGTACCAGCAGCTCTTAGCTTGTTATCATTGCGTGGTGTGCTGCTATGGATTTCAGATATTCAAGGATGAGGTCCATGATTTGCTCGATGAAGGTCAAGCTGTTGTAAGGCTTGATGCAGGTTCTAAGGCATCAGCACCTGCCAGACCGCCGATTCAAATTCGAGAGACTGCAACTGGAGGCATAACCCTTGCTGGTGTTACAGAGGCTGAGGTGAAGTCGAAAGAAGAAATGGCATCATATTTAACACGTGGGTCCTCATCGCGCACAACAGCAAGCACAAACATGAATAAGCAGTCGAGGTATACTGTACATACATCATACATGAGTTATCTTTCTGCACGGACCATTAGTGCAGAGTACATTGCTGTTCTGTTAGTTCATTATCTTTGCAATGCTTTCTGATTTTTTTTAAATAAATTTAATGGTGCTGCTTTTCTGTAGTCGCTCTCATGCCATCTTTACAATATATGTCGAACAAAAGAGAACATCTGGTACATCTGACAAGTCAGCCAGCAGTGACTGTGATATACTATCATCAAAGTTTCACCTAGTTGATCTTGCTGGTCCTCAAAGGGCTAAATGTACTGGAGCAGATGGACATAGGCTTGAAGAAGGTAATGAGGCTATCCGAACGTTTGTACATGTCAGTTTAGTTCATCAGATAACTGTGCAGCTGGTTATAAGATTGTTCTTTATTTCATGTCGACAGGGATACACATAAATAAAGGCCTTTTAGCTCTTGGCAATGTCATAAGTGCATTAGGTGACGAAAAGAAAAGGAAGGAAGGGGCATTTGTACCATACCGGGATAGCAAATTAACCCGTCTTCTCCAGGTGAGAGCTTTTATGCTCATAGTAATGTAGTGTTTCAGCACTTAGTTCCATGATAATTTGGTGATATATGCACACCTCATCATTTGAATTTCTTTATATGATAATATTATTTAGTTCCAGTGTGCCAGATTCCTGGACCTGTGGAATTTATTTAGGCTTATAAATGCCTTGCTTTCTTGGATATACGTCTGGACTTGTCTTACGGCATAAATCATTTTTTTGCAGGATTCTCTAGGAGGAAACAGCAAAACTGTTATGATTGGTAGGTCTATTTCTCTCTAGACATAACCTGGTCCTAGTTTTGGAGGCACTTCACTCACTTGGCTTTGCTACTCCCTTCTTGCAGCATGCATTAGCCCTGCTGATATAAATGCAGAAGAGACCATAAGTACACTCAAATATGCCAATCGCGCACGCAACATACAAAACAAAGCAGTGGTAAACCCCGATCCTGCTACAGGAGAGATGCAAAACTTGAGGAGCCAGCTGTTGGAACAGCAGCAAACTGAACTATTGTTTTCCCGCTGTGGAAGTGCAGCCTTAGAAGAACTTCAGGTGGGTTCTTCTTGTCTTGATTGGCTTCTATACTGTGTCTGAAACATTCTTTTTATATGTCACTAGGCCTTAATGCGACCTATTGATGAGGAACTCGGAGTCACTGTAAGAGCACATGAGTTACGCTTATATTACAAGCGACAAATACAAGAGTAAGTCTTCATTTTGCGTTGATAATTTGTAGACCCGGACTTTCTAGTGCTTTTTGTTGTTTGGTGGTGCTTTATATGCATACATGTGCATTTTTTGGGGCTATTTTTTCATGATATGACAGATAGATTTGTAGTTCTTCATGTATGCACTCGAAATAATTTGCTATTGTGCTCCCTTGTGGTTAGACCACTAGAGAATTAGCTACGGGACAATCCCTAGGACAGTGCATATAAATGTTAATGTTAAATCGGTTCGTTTCCTTCTACCAAGTTGTTTATATTACACTTCTATTGATTTTGTAACACAATTCTGTGAAGCGGAATAATGGGGTAGTAGTAAGATTTTGCACTGACATAATATTTTAAAATTCCTGACCTATGGGTTACACACTTTGTTTTCTTTCTAACCTGAGCAGCATAATATCTGAACTGTAATTGAAATACGGTGACTTCGGTATATGTTTTGCACAGCATTAGCTTTGCCCAATTGCCCCTGTTTTAAATTTACTTTTTTCCCTTAAAACAGGAGTGCAGAAATATCCAAGGAAATAGCAAAGCTAAAGGAGGAATCAAAGACCAAGATGAGGTTTGGTGATATACATCTGTTTTTTTTAGGGGTTAACTAATATGGATGAGTGTCTCTGAACTGTCGCTTACTAATTGTTATTTTTGTAGTGATTGTCCTCAAGCTATGTCTCCTAGTACTAGAAGTTCTAGGATATCAGCATTAGAAAACATGTTGTCCTCATCATCTAGTGCTATGGCATCTATGGCTTCTCAACTGTCAGAAGCAGAGGAGCGGGAGTGTGTATTCAATGATAAAGGTAGATGGAACCATGTGAGGACCCTCCCAGAGGCAAAGAATATACTGAACCACCTTTTCCAGTTAGCATCACTTACAGGGTATGCTGTAAATTGCATTCGTTCAATGCATTTTATGATGGATCCTATGCATGCGCATTGTGGTTTGCAGATTCTTATTTTCTGTGTTTTGCTTCTAGGTGTTTAGTACTAGATAAAGAGGTGTTGTGTGAGGAAAAAGAACACACCATTAGTGAATTGAAGGAAAAGGTGGTTGTTCTTAATCGCGGAACCAGACAGTTAGAAAAACAAGTGAATGATCTAAGCAGCCAAAATATGCAGGTAAAGATTCTCCCAGTTTTGTTCTTGTGCAAATTTGATGACAGCAAAGTATGAAAATTATTGTGTTTTACGATATCGATATAACTTTGGTAGTGATTGCACACATGCTGACACTTTCTAGTTTCTATCAATTGCCCGCTACTCACTACACTGAACAATGCAAATAAATCTGCTTGTTCGTCAAAGAACGGCTCTGGATTTTTAGAGGATTCCAAATGTTTTAATAGGGATTCTTCGTCAGATAGTTCAGATATGTTCGATGAGGTAATGATGCTTCTTGCGAATGCTTTTTCTGAGAAGGACGCCGAAGTAAACGATCTAAGCAGCCAAAATATGCACGTAAAATTCTCCCAGTTTTGTTCTTGTGCAAATTTGATGACAGCAAAGTATCAAAATTATTGTGTATTATGATATCGATATAACTTTGGTTGTGATTGCACACATGCTGACACTTTCTAGTTTCTATCAATTGCCAGCTACTCACTACACTGAACAATGCAAATAAATCTGCTTGTCCGTCAAAGAATGGCTCTGAATTTTCAGAGGATTCCAAATGTTTTAGTAGAGATTCTACATCAGATAGTTCTGAGAGGTTCAATCAGGTAATCATGCTTCCTGGGAATGCTTTTTCTGAGAAGGAAGCCGAAGGTGCAAAACGAAGAATGCCTTTCACTGACCTTGATAATAATGCGGTAAGTACTGTGCTTATTTCTTGGTGTTGTAATTGTAGCTAACCACTGCATCCATATGCACAATTGTAGCTAACAGTTCATAGCAACATCTGGAGTTGTGCCATTGCGGCATTGCCTCACTCTGTGTGCAACTGTTCTCTTCTCAGGTTAACCAAGCTGTCAAGACAAAGAAGCCCAGGAAACAGTGGTGCAAGTCGACTATTGAAATGTTCCCAGTTCCTCTTCTGCCCTCCGAGACAGAGACCACCGAAGCTGCCAACGTGTCCACGGTGACTCCTGTGGAGAGCAACCCTCCTCCTCTCACGGACCGCAATGCTTCCAAGTCTGACGAGTCTGCGAGCACCGGCAACAAGGATAGCACTAGAGCCGCCACCACAAGGCCGCCGTCTCAGCTGAGAAAGAACGCGACCACCGAGAAGGAGAATCAGTTGCGAACTTGCGATGATCCGATTGCTGACGTGCAGATTTCCGTGTCGCGGGGGAGGCCGCCTCGGCATCCTTAGGAGAGGAAGACCAGGCTCTGGACGGGGATGAGGTGATGACGCGTTTTGTTGCAATCTTGTGTCTCTGCTTTGGCTTGTCTTCTTGTAAGGTCACGTAAAAAATGGTACTGCACCATTGTACATTCCACAATGGTGCGGTAGCATAGTGGATTATCAGTTCCGTAAAAGATGCTCGTCCCTTTTTTTAACACTAGCCTAAGACCGTGCGTTGCCACAGAAGTAATAAAATTTGAAGTACTATATATATTACTCAAGTACTATAGTTTTATGCAAGCTACTACTTATTATCTTGTACACCTTCTCGATCGTGCAAACACAATATCTATGATTTTGTACAAACGGCTGTAGTTTTAAATGAGAAGCAAATGGCTAGTGCTAAAAATCTAATTTAACGAAAATAAAATAGGATGAACCAACTTGGACGGACAGTTAGCTTTCACAGAAATCAGGGATCAATGTACATACTACATATACAAGTACGCCAACATAACCGAGGAATTTTTCCATTCTCTGTTTCAGAAGAAAAATACTTCCACTTGTTTCACTTAACAAGAAACTTTGCTATTCTCTATCTGAGAAAAACATTCCAAATACTTCCACTTGTTCCATGTTACATTCTCAGGTGGCGATAGAACGGTGAAACTGCATCAAGTTCTTCATGGCGGGAGTTCTGTGAGTTCTCCCCAGAAATAGAAGACGTACCATTTCGAGATCTTTGAAAATATCAGCGGGTTTAACGTGACTATCGTCACTTCGGCTAGTTCAAAAGAGGAGACTACACTGCTGTGGAGCGGCTTTTTGCTCAAAGATGAAGGTGCAATTTTCTAAGATGCTGGCAGTAAAGTAGCGAGATCACTAGAGTCGTGGCTAAATATGTTCTGAGATGACGAAAGCTTTTATCGTTTTGTAATCCGATCTTCCCAAGATGCCAAGAAGAAAAAAATTGGGGCTTTACTTTCTACAAATTTTTAGTTAGTTCTCATGTTTGGCCTCTCAAGCAGGTTATGATTCTGGATAGCAGCTTGTGCAGATTTTTCTACCTGAATATCTTTCTTGCATATGAAGTTTACATCATTCATACTGATAGCTAGATTTAATGAGAATCTGGAAAAAAAGGAGGGTCTAATACTACCAAATGGAGCGAGTACACATTTCCACCTAAGTTGGCATATAAATATCCAGGCAATCTCCGCGAAATTATTCCTAGCCATGTGGTAGATGCACTACACCAATAGCCAGAGGGAAAATAATGAGAGTGACCGAATTCCATAAACGACTTCGATTATTCAATCTGGTAGCTGCAAATGTTATTGTTTTTCCATTCGTCAAGGCGATCCTTGAATCTCACTCATTATATAAATCACAGCTCTTGTGCTTGTATTTCTTTCCTCGGTAGCCTCATGAAACTGGCATGAAAACGTTGTATTGGCGAGGAGAGCTCACAGAGGACAAGTTGCGTACGTTGTAGATCTGTAGTTGCACTTGCACACACTCGTTGATGACACATATAAGAGAAACTGCCCCATTTTAGTTATGTTTGGCTTGGGATGCTACGGGAATTCGTTTTGGTGCTGGTGGGAATTGAGTGTTGCAGGATTAGTTCGAGATGAGCCGAGCTTGGTCGCCTATGTTTGCCTTAGATAGCATCATGGCGCGGGAACACTCCATTCCCTAACGGATGGTTCAATTTTGCTTGGCTCACCATGACAAATTGAATGAGCTTCATAAACTCAATGCCGCTCTTGCGAAGATTTTTCAAGAAGAGCGAGAGCTAACTGCTTCACGCTGTCTTGTTGAGTAAGACCTACTACGGAAAGCCATAGCATAGGAGGTGCACTCGACACAAATTAGTTAGGCGGGTGGAATGGAAGTAGACCGTGAATTGAGAACAGTTTGAAGTGCATGATAGAAGTACCTAAGGGTGTAACAATTGTGTCGTAGACCTATAGTTTAATGTGTACTACTATCTACTATACATGAAAAATCAATGACATATCACATGGGACTGTCACATCGGTAGGTCTAGGAGGCACATGGGATTCCGTGAGTCAAGATCATCCGGGAACGCATTATTCTTCATAATTCACCGTCCTTGAGTCATACACCATCATAAAGTGAATTTGACCACTCCAATTATCTCTACAAACAGCGGTATGATAGAACCAACACGTTTGACTACGAGTGTTCACAAATTGCTAAAATAAGTCCCAAGCAAAGTGCTCGGAGGATTCATGTTAGTGCGTTAGTGAATCACAATTCCTGACCAGAAATTACTACTTGTACAAACATGACGTAAATTATTTTTAAGGCGACAAGACATCATGCCAGACTGATAATGCGAACACTAGTGGAAAACGGGCCACTAGTCCCGGTTCCAGAGGGCCTCTAGTCCCGGTTTGCCAACCGGGACTAGTAAATCGGGACTAAAGCTTCCCCCCCCCCCTCTAGTCCCGGTTAGCTACGAACCGGGACTAAAGGCCCTCCCACGTGGCCACGGCGGAGCCCGCGGGGCTGAAAACCTTTAGTCCCGGTTCGTAACACGAACTGGGACTAAAGGTATGTGCATCTTTTTTCTTTTCGATTAATTTTCAGGGTTTAGGGTTTAGGAGGGGTTTAGGGTTTCGGATGGTTTTCATCGTACGGGGATCACGTCGATGTGCCAAAAACGCGTTTTGGTATATATAAAGTACTACATGAAGATCAATTTGATGCATATATATAAAACACATATAATTACATGAAGATCACGTTGATGCATGTATATAACACATACAAATTAAGTAGTACATGAAGATCACATTTTCGTATAAAGTACTTAATTACATGGAGATCACTTTTACTAGTGACGATATAGGCTCATCATATATACCACTGCGCTCCTCTGCACATGGACTACTCGTAGAACCCTTCCACTATATCCGAGCCTTTTCTATTTTGTGAAATCCTCATGCGTGTCATCAAAGAACATGTGAGATTGCGATTTCACGCATGGATGACATGCTTACATAATCATAGGAAAAGGAGACGCTGGGAAATACACTGCCACGGGTGTACCTGCATGCACGTAGAATTCGGTGGTGGTTGCATAAGGCATGCTTCGCATTTGCCCCACTTGTCAAGGAAGGATCAGCAAAGAGACACAACAGAGTAGCGCAGGGTGGTGTTGTTGTTATAACTAGCAAGGTGGCCCTCGCAAATGCGAGGGCATCGCCTTCAGGGTGTTTAATCCACTCATGTTATAAATTTATTGTGACATAGATAATGGAAATCTGTCTAAATTAATAGTCTTTCTAGCTGCCACAAAACTTATATAATGTAAAACATCATGTCATAAATTCTAAATCGCACATGTGAGCGAAACATTTTGAATCATTTCAATGTATGAAAAATAAATTACCATAAATTTTCTTAAAAATACCATGTCACATATTTCAATGTATGAGAGCTACTTTTATATATTTTTTCTTTCTTTTCTCCCATCCCCCGCTCTTCAGTGGATATGTTCTATTCTTCCATTGACACATGACCTAGTTGCATGGAACATTGTTTCTTGTAACATGTTGATGTTAAACACTAAAAGCATCCCAAACTACTTGATGTCTTAAAGAATCTGTTTAATCCATTTCACGTCCAACTTCCCCCAATAGTTTATTTGCACCCCAAATTAGTTGACACACACGATAAAAGGCAAGACAAAAAAAGTATTACCATAATGATGCATACACTTAAATTTAAAGAAATGAATCGATCATGGACATATATATATCGAATGGATAACTTCATGGGAAATACATATGAGTTTGGT
Organism: Poa pratensis; assembly: GCA_947311845.1. Lineage (NCBI taxonomy): Eukaryota > Viridiplantae > Streptophyta > Magnoliopsida > Poales > Poaceae > Poa > Poa pratensis. Next base: position 84,696,032 of record CAMZMU010000038.1, on the reverse strand, counting down.
AAGTCATGAAAAGAGATATTTTACAAAATGATAGGCTCATAGAAAGTTCTCTTTTCAAAAGCAATATCGTTAGAAATCATTATGGAATTCTTTTAACTAAGAGTCCATGGATTTGTTATCTCGACACCAAATATGAAACCTTGCATTACTGAATTCTTCTTGTGACAATCCAGTGTAATTGTACTGCTACTCTTACTCTAACATCATTGTTCGCTCTAATGACCGATTGACTAAACTTCACCTCAATGTACTTCTTGAAATTTACTCTCTTTTTTGGTTAACACCAACTATTTGATAGGTTACTAATATACAAAATGAGTTCAAGTTCATCTAAGAACTCCAATACCATTCACAAAACTTATCTCAACCTAACTCTTAAGCTACAGGAAGTAATTTCTTACCCCAAATTTATATCCTTATGCCCATGTGTAAATTTTGATTGGAGCAAAGCAAGTTGACATAGGAATTTGCCTGGCTATATATTTATGTATTGATTTTTTATGGATTTTAAATTATTTTTATGTATAATTAGTCTATTTGGCAAGTGTTTCAAATTCCAGATGAAGATTGTAGCCTAAACACACCATGCAAACACTTATTTGGGTAATTCTTTGTTAGTCATTTTCCTAAACAAATTATTTTAGTCTAGTCCATTACCGTTGGTTGATTTATCATTCATTATATACAAATGGTTGTGACAATACGTATATCTTCTGACAAAGTTCTTGGACTTAAATGAACAATATTTTCATTTGTCATAACAATTTATTCGTAAAGGTCCGGATATGACAAACTAAAAAGGCATGTTGCATTATGGTAGTAGCTTTTACACTCAACCTTATGATCACTCGTTGGTGTCTTTTGCCATCAACAGAAAAATCTAAAAATAATGTTCGATGTACATATATATTGTGTTATCTTCTTACACAATCGCATTGCTGGCAGTAAGGACTTGTTTTTAATTTATTTGTGCAATGCCATGCTAAATGCATTCTCATCTTTCAGTATAGATAGTCTGGTCATCTAAGATAATTGTGATATAAACATATCCCATTAAATTTGATAAGCTATTATCACACGCCCTTTTTAGACAATGTTTGTTCTTTTCAAATTTTAAAGTTGATCGGCACGCATCTGAAACAAATTAACACACTTGACATAGCCCCTGCTAGGGCACACATATCTATGAATATTAATTGTGCGGGGTATATTAATTTTTAATACTCAAGTCTTTATGTGAACCTGAAATATTTTACTACTAGCAAACGTGTCTTTAAGTCGCAGGAGACAAAAACCTAAATCGTCGGTGTGCACAAGATAATTTGTCATTGGGTACAACCATCGCGTGTCAAAAGGTTGCTTTTCATCTCTGATAATTTTGTTATTTCAGTTCATCCAAATAGTCCATGATGCCAGAATCAGAATATCCATAAATAAGAGCAATTGAAAATTTTCCTTCATATCATAAAAAGCTTCAAATAGGGTTGGAATTAAAACTCGAAATTCGCGACTAAAACGAGTAGCTCGGAACTCGACTCAGTTTGGCTCAAACTCGTTGTTAACGAGCCGAGCCGAGTTTTCATTTTAGACGATATACGAGATCGAGTTAAACGAGCCGAGTTCCGAGTTACTCGTTTAGTTCGTTTATGTCGGTAAAAAAAGTCATAACTTGTATTCTTTTTTTGTGAACAACTTTTTCCTGATTATTATAGTTTAAAGACTGGGTATTATTTGATAATGTCATATTGTTATTGATTGTTGTGATAATTACAAAATATATGCCCAAATAATTAGAAACAATTAAATATAAAATCTGTTATAATGCATGTTAACAGTTTTTTCCAAGCTAAATGAATTAAACGAACAAATCAGCGAGTTTTGCGAATCGAGACGAGTTTCAATTTTGGAGTCGTTTCTTATATGAGTCGACCCAAACATACTCGTTAGTTGGGCAAGCTTGAACGAGTCGAGCTGAGCCGGCTCGCTTGGCTCGAATTTCAGGCCTAGCTTCAAACATGGAAAGATTCCTATTCCTTTGAGGATATATAAAATCCCAATATTGAGCTGCCATTGGACAAGTCCAGAACAAATGGTGTTATCTTAGCCTCGCCATGTTGGATAGATAATGAGTTTGAAGAGAGAGAAATGAAAAAAGGTGTTTATCTTCTCTTAGCTAAGAGATAATATCTTAGCAACATCTCTATCACCCCATATTTAGGGATTCTGGTTACTAGAGATAAGACTAAAAAAATCATTGTACTACATGTTTTATTCCTATATCTATATTACATGGCATGATTAAGATAAGATTGTCTTATCAATCATATACATGCCCTAAGTTAGCGGAGAAGCTAGAATTCCGGAATGAATTTAACAAAAGTGCATGCATGCAAACAACCGGTTGGTCAACTTATTTTCCCCTTCCATGATTTTAGGGATGTGAGTGATCTTGGTGATTCCATGTGATTCCCTAAGTGTAATACCGTAAGAACTTTCCCGTAGATGTGGTGTTACTCTTAAGTTGGTTACTAGAGAGGTCGTGGTGGTCGCTGCGGGTTTTGAAAATGGAGGAAAGATTACAATTATGGGCGCCTATGACGGTAATGTATAGGGAGGGAGAATTGCACAGCGGCACTGTGTGTATGACGAGTGGGGCTGACTGTCGGTGGGCATGTCCGGGATATGTCCGGCACACCCGAAGAAGCTGCCCCCAAGTTTGGAGGGCCTCTCGGGGGTGTCAGATAGAAATATGGATGGCCCGACCCTTGCGGTGTTGCTAGGGCGACTTTTGTGTCTGGACCGCCATTAGGCCTTTCGGGTCATTTGGGGTGCCCGTGGAGATGCTCTAAGGGAAAAGAACACGAATGCTCCCTCGATGCAGATGGCACGTAGCGAAGGGGGTCCTCGGGGCGTCAATTCTTGTGCAGTGTCGGTGAAGTTGGAGATGAACGGCGGGTCGGTGAGCCAGAAGGAGAACATCGAGTTGAGCAACGCCCAGATGAGCCAGAAGGAGAACACCCTTATAAAGCGGTGTGTGAATTTGCGCCGTCGCGGCGCTTGTTCAGAGGCTCTGTCCATGCAACGCCTCTTGGATTCAATGGCATTTGGATACGGAGACATGCCACCAGGCGTCACCAGTCTATGGAGTGTCAATTTTGACGCGCCACCGATATAAATATTGTAAGTGGCGTGTCACGGACATCACATGCCACCGACAATTTTAGTCTGCGTGGTATTAAGTGAGTCCCATGTATCAGTGGCGTGGCTTCCTAATACCCACACACCTTTGATACACACGAATAACAGTAGCTCACCCAAATTCAACACGCCACTGACAATATCAATTGCACGCGAAAAATATCGGCACTGATATTAGCACTATTCTAAGGGTTTTCTTACTAGTGGTACTTGGCCATAAATTGCTTATTTGGCGGTGGTTTGTTTCCCTCATTGCGTAAGTTTTATGTAGGATGACAAGACATCGGGTAGGACAATAATGAGATGGTTTTATAGAGAGATTCATACTATACATATTCTACTCTGGTTCTCTATATATGGAGTCGCGTACACATCCCAATCGACCATGCAAGACTATATGAAATCTTGAGAATTTCGAGCACGTAAAACACTCGTGAGCATATGTAGGAAAAGAAGGCATCGAGAGGCACAACGCTTCTACTTAGCCGTCATGCATGTAGGAAAGGGTTGTTGATGCATTTTGCATGCTAGGCGCTCGCCCCAGTTGATGAGGAAGGCTAAGCATGAAGAGATGAATGGGTAGTGTATCGTGGTAGTGGCTCCGCTGAAGGCGAGTATGGGATCATGAGACATAAATGTACATATAACAGAAATCGTAAATTTTATATGAACCTGAGACACTTAACTACTTTTTTTGGTGCAAAACTTATTGGTTTAGAACTATGTGCATTCGCTCAAACAAACTACACCAACGTCAGGATTCTTCTTCTTTATTTGAATTGGATATGAACCTTATCAATTGGTTCGGTCTGATATTTGAATTGGATATGAACATTAACAAATTAAGTGTGGAAATCTAATTGACCTTATCAAATCGGTTCTGTCAGATATTTGAATTGGATAAGAACCTAATTGTGGGGCAACGAGCCAATTATAAGGAAATTGTTTCACGCATTTTTTGTAGACAAATTACAACGCTGCAGGTGGGCACAAATAACAAATGTATTATTGCTCCCTCTCTATCTCATTCACGTCCAAGTGCCCCCCCCCCCCCCCCCCCCCCCCCCCCCCCCAACACACACACACAAAGTGAAGATGTGACAGCGCCCGGATTGTTGCCGTTTTTTCCGTTTTTCTTTTTACAAAATGGGAAGCCCCAGCCTCTGCATCAAAGTGATGCATGCGGCCTTTATTAATTTATTAAAGTTCAGAGCTTATTACAAGCGGTTTACATCATGGGTCGCACAAAGTTGCAGCATGTATCAACCATGTAAAGAAAAGTGACAACACTAAATGACTCTGCATCAACATGTTATCCTCCGCTCAGAACACCGACTGTACTGGTTGTATAAATCCCGCGCGACCAATTCCAGCTGGTTGCACCCAAAATCCATGGCACCGCGCTTGTCCGTTGACTGTAGGAAGGACCACATACGGATCCAGTGGGTAGCCATCGGAATAACCTGCATAAAAGTTGTATTTTTTCTCTGTTAAAAATATAATGATTGCGTATGTTCCAGATGGCCCAAAATAAAGCACAAACTCCAACTCGGATTTGAATTTATTGTTTTTATGAACACCCCCGAGCCAATTACCAAACAAATTTGTCATGCTACTTGGGGGATTAATATTAAAGGCCATAAAAACTATACGCCAAATCATTTTGGCAAATGGACAGGATATGAACAAATGTTGAATTGTTTCATCTTGATCACAAAAACAACATTTTTTACAACCCTCCCAATTCCGCTTAGCTAAATTGTCCTTTGTGAAAATCTCTTTTCGATATAAGAACCACATAAAGATCTTTATCTTTAGTGGCACTTTCATTTTCCAAATATATTTCCAAAGAAACCCTGTATGACCACTCATCAAATCAAGATACAAGGATTTGACTGTAAAAACTCCATTAGAAGTAAGATTCCATCTAAAAACTTCTGGCTGATTTGTGAGATGGACATCCATCAGCCTGTTGACTAAATGTAGCCATCTTGTCCATTTGTTTCCAGTCAACGCTCTCCTAAAACCTATGTTCAAGAGAGGTTCATTGGATAATTAAGACCGATGCCACCGAAACTTCTTTTCGGTTGACAATATTATACAGGGAAGGGTATTGACTAGATAGAGGCTTATCCCCCAGCCATGTATCTTTCTAGAACCACGTGTTTTCTCCATTTCCAATAGAAAAATGACCCCTATCAAAGAAAACATCTTTTACTTTCATAAGACCCTTCCAAAAAGGGGAATTGGTGGGTCGAGCTTTTACTTGGGATAAGGATTTTGATTGTAAATATTTATTATGGATCAACTCATGCCAAACCCCATCCTCTAATAAAAGCTTAAAAAGCCATTTGCTTAATAAGCATTTATTCTTAATGTCTAGCACCTCTATCCCTAGACCTCCTTGATCTTTTAGTCTGCATATGATGTTCCATTTAGTAAGTCTATACTTTTTTTATGGCCATCACTCTGCCAAAAAAACCTAGAGCGAAAGTAGTCCATTCTTTTCCAAACCTCTATGGGTACTTCAAAGAATGATAACATGAACATGGGTATATTAATCTATCTCCGTAGGATAAAAGCTTGCCGACCCAACTTGCAAGCTTTTTCTCGAAACGGTCTTCTATCGGTTTCCATTCAACATTTTTCAGCTTTCTGAAGTGAATTAGAATTCCCAAATATCTGAAAGGATAGGACCCAGACTCACAGCCGAACAGATTTCTATAATCCGCTTCACCATCCTTTGCTTTTCGAAAACAAAATATCTCACTTTTGTGGAAATTTATTTTTAAGCCTGACAACTGTTCGGACATACACAGAATAAGTTTCATGTTCAGGGCTTTATCCAAGTTGTGTTTCATAAAAAAAATAATGGTATCAGCGTATTGAAAGATTGAAATCCCTCCATCTACTAGGTGTGGTACAAGACCATCTACCTGACCATCCTCTTTTGCCCGTGCGATAATTATAGCCAACATGTCCGCAACTATGTTGAACAAAATTGGCGACAAAGGGTCTCCCTGTCTTAGACCCTTCCGTGTCTGAAAATAACTACCTAGGTCATCGTTAACTTTAATACCCACACTCCCTCGGCTAACAAATTGTTCAACCCAGCGACACCACTCCGGATTGTTGCCGTGGCTGCATGATGCCTCATAAGTGAGTCGTCCAAGTCCAGCCAACCTCTTGTTCAAAAGGTATGCTAAATTTGACTACACTAATTATATTTACAAATTTAATTAGAACCTGCAGCGTGACTTTGAGTGTTTACAAATTTCTTGAACAAGTCTCGCGTAAAGTGTTGAGAGCAGTCATCTGACTATTTGTGTATCATAGTACTTGGCCATAAATTAGTGGTTGTTGAGTGGTTTGTTCCTCCCATGGCGTAAATTATTTTTATGTCTATATGAAATTTTGGCATGACAATAAAGAGTAGGTATGAATCTCAATGCACGGACAGTAAGTCATACAACACGATACATTAAATTAGACTAGTCCACTAAACTCTACAAACGGTAGTATGATAGCATTTACCCTTTGTGTTTAAGTGTGTTTACATATTGCTTGAAGAAGCCATATGAGGGTTTTGATGTATCATATCACTTGAACATAAGTTATTGCTGTTGTTGGATAGTTTGCCCTCCCATGCAGTAATTTATTTTTAGGACACCATGACATCATAGCAGGACAATAATAAGAAGGGCATGTAGGTATCCATCATATATATACCACCCCAATGCTCTCCACATTAAGTCACCCCAAGTTCCCTTTCTACAATTCAACCTTTTGTTAGCCTTGTAATCCTGATGCATGGCATCGATGTAAGTAGGAAAATGAGGCATCAGGAAACACTGCCACTGGATCGGCTTCATTGCTATAACACTCAGCGATGGCTGCATCTTGCATGCTAACATTTCAAACAAGTATTGGTGCAATGCTCAGGCACGGATGAAAAATGAGTAGCGCATGCTTGCGGTGGTACTGCCAAAAATGATAGGCAAATAAACGATCAGTAAAAGAGATCAAACGCAAAGGGGACATACAAATTTTAACATGGAAACCCCATCCAGGGAGGGAAAATTTTCATGGTCATCGGGTGAGGTTACAAACGTTGACCGGGGATTTGCAACAATGAAATTATGCCAACATGCATCTTATAAGAAGTATATATAATATAAGGGTGGAACTCTTATTCGGTAACGGTCTGACTCGACAACGATCCATACCAGGGGGGCTTCACCCCCCCCCCCCCCCCCCTCGTCACCCCCAGACGGCCCAAGCCACGGGCGACGGGCCTCGCTCCGCTTGTTAGAAGTTAGTGTTTATCTTTATATGAGTTTGGATCACATCAATGAAAATAACAAAAAATAGCCATATTGATGCAACTAAAAAAAGAAGTAACCAATGGAGAAAATCTATGATTGGTCGTGTTAAATGATGATAATTAGATCTTGACAACAGACCGAATTTGGGGAATCAATTTGGATTGTTTGATATTTTTAATTAGATTCAGTAGCAACCGAATTATTCTAATTATTTCAAACATTTTGCTAAACTTCAGCACTGTCCCTGCAAGTTGGCCCAAATTATAAGAAGTTACCGTCTCCCTTTCCATGCTCATTCCTGTGCTGCATCCCCGCACAGAGTGAAGATGCGGGCATGCGGCAGCGCCGCCGTTCCATCTCGACCTCCGCCGTTGCTGGCCACTGGATACAAATGGAAATCTCGAGCTGCTTGTCCCCAAAGCACAGGCCGTCGACCGGCCGCTCGCTCCTCCGTGTAGTCCTTTCCGTGCGGGGCAGTCCTCCCCTGCATGCTCGTCGGGCTGCCCTAATTGCTCTAAATATATAAAATTCTGCTAATAACCCCCCATGTCACTTAAACTCCACATGTCAGTGGCAGCGAAAAGGGGCCTGTGAGTAAGGATCCGTGAACAAAGGGGGTTATCATCAAATTACCCAATTTTTTTGCGATTGTATCGATTTATGAATGAAACGATAATAGCAGAGCATGCATGATTTCGCCGCAATGTCAGTATTAGTACGTTCCTCCAGTTCAATCCCACTTTCAATATGTCCACTCTCATTCCTGTATTGCACCCCCAAACAGAGTGAGGATCGTCGGCGCTAGGTTTGTGGCTGCCGCCGCCCCATCACGGCCTCCTCCGTTTCCGGCCATCGGAGGGAAGCAGAAAGCACGCTTGCTCATCCCCGATGCGCAGGACTTTGGCCGCTTCGTCCTCCCCGAAGTCTCCCCTTTGATCAGGCCGCTTCTCCCCTGGTGTATCATACTAGTTGACAATAGATTACTGGTTTTAGGTTGTTTGTTCCTCCCATGCAGGAAGTTATTTGTAGGCTGATATTGCACCGTGGAAAGCATTGATATAGATTCATTATAGGGATTCATTATATATACAACCCTACTCCTCTGCATACGAAGCCATAAACATCGTCCCTCTCCACATCCCAACCTGTTTTCACTCTTGCAATCGTCATGCATGGCATCAAGGACCACAAAATCACGAGAATTACACGCATGTATGACATCCATAGGTGTAGATGTAGGAAAACGAGGAGAACTTGCCTGTGGCAAGATGGTTAGGAGGGTGGTTGTACCCCCAGCCCACCAGAGTTCAAACCCCAGGTTTGACGCTGGTGTTTCTCATTTAGGCGGAATATTCTTCAGTGGGAGGCGACGTTCCCGTCAACAGCGAGGCGCCCGTGGTGACTTCGTCAATCTCAAGACCCAATCCACCGGCTCAGTCTCTCGGAGGTGCTCATATGGGTAGGGTGTGCGTGCATGCGTTCATAGGGGTGAGTGTACATGCGTGTATGTGAGCGTCTGCGTTGTACTGTGTATCGCAAAAAAAATGTAGGAAAAGGAGGCACCAAGAAGCACATAACCACTGGATAACGAGGAAACAATTATTACTCGGCGGTGGTTGCATCCATGATAAGCATTTAACCCATTTGTCAGGCATTTGGATTGGATAGGAACCAAAACAGCTCAAATATGGACGGGAGCCAGTGGAGGTGGCCGCTCAAGCGAAGGGACCTAGAGCACGCCGGCCATGTGCAGTGTGACGGGTGACGGTTCCTCCCCTCCTCCTTGGACATCGGTTATATCTCTTTCCCATCTCTCCGTGGAGGTAGCAGCTTCCGATAGGGAACCTTTTTAGAAAATTATTTCACACCTTGTCAGTCCGAAAGGAAAACAAATCCCACTTCAGCACCACCCCTGCTGCAAGTTAGCCGAAATTACGATAGAATTGCCTTTTCTGACTTTGAGCTAGGTCGAAAGAACCGAACAGAGTGAGGATGCGACGATGCTAGGTTTGCGGACGCCAGCGCCCTATCTCGACCTCATCCGTTCGTGGCCAACGGAGGGAAGCCGAAAGCCCGCGTCGCTCCTCCCCGACGCGCAGGTCTTTGGCCGGCTTCTCCCCTGTCTGTCCGCCCCCCGCGTCCACCACCAGAAGCCGGTCCGCCCCGCTGGTAAAGCTCGCGCGTCCAGTCCCATGGCCATCAGTTCTCTCATTGCCGCGTCGTTCAGATCCGCCGCTGCATCTCGCAAGTCGTTTCTCCAAGTCCGTATTTGATTACAAGAGAAGCAGAGTATCGATCTACAACAAATCTACAAGATCTTTGAGCTGATATGACGTATTGTGTATGTATGTTTTGCCGATCAGGCTTCTAGGGCACACCGCAGTTATGTATCCTCTTTTCTCCAGGCTTGGACCACTCGCTCGGGCTTTAGGTCCATTTCATGCATGCTATTAAGGGAAGCTTGCATCCTGCTTTGGGTTGAATCCTGTGCAGCTCAAGGTCTGGAGTAGTGGATGTCGATTCTTGCGTCTCCGTCGTGGAAGGATAGCTAGCCGTGCTCTGCTTTACCGAGCACGGCTAGCTATCCTTTGTTGGAGTAGATGTTAATTTAGCAGGGAAAAGACAACACCTGTTATTCTTTGTTGGAGTAGATGTAAGTGCATCAAGTAATCAAGCCGATGTATTAGAATAGCACCAGAAAACCTACTTTCTGCACGTTATATAAGCTTTACCAGTCCAAAACATTGCACTAATTTCTTTGTATACTAGTTGAATTTGGACGGCACGCCCTTGGTGTTTTTTTGTGTGCAATATATATATATTTTTTTTAACTAAAATGTTAGCTAAATTGGTATGTTGGAACATGTTTTTATTTTGTCATGAATAAGTAGCATTTTTTGTGCGCATTTCGGTTATATTGTATGTATTATTTAAATATTCAGTGGATCGAAAATGGTCAAACATGTTTGCGTTTCGACGTCAATATTTAAGTGAAATCAGGAAAATCCATTTGAATTTGATTCTACATTTGCGGAAAGTTCGTTCGTATGGTGTCGAAATATTGGCGAAAATGAAAAGTTGAAATATTTTTGTAATTTGCTATGAGTATCTTGTTTTTTTCTTTTGTTTTTCTGAGGTTTGCGTTATATTATGTGGAACATCGGAATATTAAGCAATTGGTAACGTCTGAAAATGTCGGTATGTTGACTTAAATAGTTCACTTTTTTTTTTGTGAGAATTGAAATGGTTGGAAAATGTTTCTATTTTTTTTTATCAATAGTTAGTTGAAGTCCATATGTGGGAAACGTACATTTATTCAATTGAGTTTCATATAATTAGAGGTAGTGCTTATTACTTCCAAATATTTACCAAATTGAAATGTTTAATTTGAGATCACGGTTAGAGGAAGTGCATTATGTGAGCATTTAATATATGTGAGGAAGGGCAATTAGATTTTATCCAAATATTCACCAGTTGGAAATATTAAAACATATTTGTCTTGTTCATACATTTTAGCTCTTTTTTTTTTGAGCATGTCGATATATTCTGTAGTAGTAAGCATCTTTTTATGGCCATCTTGTTGTATTTTATGGTAGTTTGGAATATTTAGCTAATTTAGCTAGCATCATTTTAGCATTGTACAGTATCTTTAAATGGCAAGCAAATAGGAATGGTTATGCATGTTTGTATGTTGTGGAAATATTTATTTAAGTTTCATAATCAGATGGTATACATTACATGAGCAGTAGTTAAAGTTAATATATAATTGGAGGAAATTTATTCGAATGTTGTACTAATATTCTTCAAATTAGAGTGGTGAAATGGCATAAATATTTATTTCAACTTCATAATTAGGGAGAATGCAATTTGTGAGTTTTATTTTAGAGTGTTTGCAATTCTGTAGCATTTTGAAATGTTTAGACGTGCTGTTTTTTTTTTCCTTTGAACTTTTACTTCAATTTTTTTTTTTGAAATAGTCTTCAAATTAGAGTAGTGAAAGGCTATAAATATTGATTTTGAATTCCATAGTTAGGGAGAATGCAATAAGTTAGATAATATGTGAGATACATATATTTTTAGAGTTTCTTTATTTTTTTTATTTTTTTAGCAAATTGGATTTTCCAGTTGTGTTGCATTTTTTTTTGTGAGAATTCTGATATATTTTATCGTAAAGGAAGCAATTTGTCATATCGACTATCTTCAGATGCGTAGAAAGCTGGAATGTTCGGATATATTTGACGTATCTTTAGTTGTAAGTTGCGTAGAGTTGAATTTTGAATTTGTTGAAATTTGGAAAGAAATTTTGCAGTTAGTGAAGTCTTTTAGTGAGGTCTACTGTCCAACATTGTAGATGCTACAGTGCTCGGGGGCTTAGAGCTTGCAGATCATTTGGATTCCATAGGGATTCCATAGCTAGAGAATTTATTTGAACCGAACTCCACATAGTTAAAGCAAGTGTATATAGAATTTTGTCAAGTTTTTACCAAATTGTGATGTGTAAATATGTTTTCATTCTGCTATAATCAATTAGTATTTGTTTTATGTGATGTTTGTGAATTATTTTTTACATTTTCTTCGTGGAAAGATTTGAAATTGTTGATATTTGTAAGCGGTAACATTTGTAAATCGTGTAGATTTGTGAATCGTTGGAATGCGAAGGGAGTTTGTGTTTAAAAATTATTTAGATTCCGAAAATCAGTCAAATTGGAAAGTTTTTTTTCTTTTTTTTTTAGATCTTAGAAACGTGTAGATCGTAAAAATGGGCTAAGTTGGAAATGTATTAAGGTTTGGATTCTGTTTACGTCTGTAAAATGTTTAGGTTTTAAAAGAATTTTAAAAATTTAATGTACTGGAATGTGTATTTTTTGAATTAGGATGTTTCAGTGTGTTTCTATGTGATTGTAATTTATTTTTGAGAGCTTCCATTTTCAGTAAATGCTTAAATCAATATGTTTACAGGAATTTTTTAAAAGTTTGCGTTCTGGGAAAAAGTTTATATGTTAAATTTGGTCAAATTGGGAAAGGCTGACGATTTGGATTGGTTGCACGTTTGTAAAATGATTATTTTCAAAAGAATGTTAATTTTTTAGGAGTTTCAAATTTTGAAATTTGAGTTTGGGTACTTTAATATGTTTGCGATGTGAATAAGGTCCCAAACTATTAGGAATGGCTATTTTGTTTTCATTTTTTTTAAATTCGGTTCGAATTGATTTGGATCTATGCTTTAAAATTTGCAAAGTTTTTTTTAGCAAATTAAAATATTCAAAAATAGATGTATTTTGCCATAAATAGAAAGCATATATTCTTCTGATTATTCTGATATTTTTTTTTTCATATTTTTCTGGTGGGTAAATTTGAAGAAATTGATTTTGCAAATTTAAACATGTTTTCCTGTAAAAAAAAACTGACATGTGGGCCCGTGGCTGACGTCGTGCTGACGTCAGCCGTCATCGTCGGCCAGGGCGGAGTTTTTTTTTATCAATAGTTAGTTGAAGTCCATATGTGGGAAACGTATATTTATTCAATTGAATTTCATATAATTAGAGGTAGTGCTTATTACTTCCAAATATTTACCAAATTGAAATGTTTAATTTGAGATCACAGTTAGAGGAAGTGCATTATGTGAGCATTTAATATATGTGAGGAAGGGCAATTAGATTTTATCCAAATATTCACCAGTTGGAAATATTAAAACATATTTGTCTTGTTCATACATTTTAGCTCTTTTTTTTTAGCATGTCGATATATTCTGTAGTAGTAAGCATCTTTTTATGGCCATCTTGTTGTATTTTATGGTAGTTTGGAATATTTAGCTAATTTAGCTAGCATCATTTTAGCATTGTACAATATCTTTAAATGGCAAGCAAATAGGAATGGTTATGCATGTTTGTATGTTGTGGAAATATTTATTTAAGTTTCATAATCAGATGGTATACATTACATGAGCAGTAGTTAAAGTTAATATAGAATTGGAGGAAATTCATTCGAATGTTGTACTAATATTCTTCAAATTAGAGTGGTGAAATGGCATAAATATTTATTTCAACTTCATAATTAGGGAGAATGCAATTTGTGAGTTTTATTTTAGAGTGTTTCCAATTCTGTAGCATTTTGAAATGTTTAGACGTGTTGTTTTTTTTCCATTGAACTTTTATTTCAATTTTTTTTTTGAAATAGTCTTCAAATTAGAGTAGTGAAAGGCTATAAATATTGATTTTGAATTCCATAGTTAGGGAGAATGCAATAAGTTAGATAATATGTGAGATACATATATTTTTAGAGTTTCTTTATTTTTTTTATTTTTTTAGCAAATTGGATTTTCCAGTTGTGTTGCATTTTTTTTTGTGAGAATTGTGATATATTTTATCGTAAAGGAAGCAATTTGTCATATCGACTATCTTCAGATGCGTAGAAAGCTGGAATGTTTGGATATATTTGACGTATATTTAGTTGTAAGTTGCGTAGAGTTGAATTTTGAATTTGTTGAAATTTGGAAAGAAATTTTGCAGTTAGTGAAGTCTTTTAGTGTGGTCTACTGTCCAACATTGTAGATGCTACAGTGCTCGGGGGCTTAGAGCTTGCAGATCATTTAGATTCTATAGCTAGAGAATTTATTTGAACCGAACTCCATATAGTTAAAGCAAGTGTATATAGAATTTTGTCAAGTTTTTACCAAATTGAGATGTGTAAATATGTTTTCATTCTGCTATAATCAATTAGTATTTGTTTTATGTGATGTTTGTGAATTATTTTTTACATTTTCTTCGTGGAAAGATTTGAAATTGTTGATATTTGTAAGCGGTAACATTTGTAAATCGTGTAGATTTGTGAATCGTTAGAATGCGAAGGGAGTTTGTGTTTAAAAATTATTTAGATTCCGAAAATCAGTCAAATTGGAAAGTTTTTTTTCTTTTTTTTTAGATCTTAGAAACGTGTAGATCGTAAAAATGGGCTAAGTTGGAAATGTATTAAGGTTTGGATTCTGTTTACGTCTATAAAATGTTTAGGTTTTAAAAGAATTTTAAAATTTTAATGTACTGGAATGTGTATTTTTTGAATTAGGATGTTTCAGTGTGTTTCTATGTGATTGTAATTTATTTTTGAGAGCTTCCATTTTCAGTAAATGCTTAAATCAATATGTTTACATGAATTTTTTAAAAGTTTGCGTTCTGGGAAAAAGTTTATATGTTAAATTTGGTCAAATTGGGAAAGGCTGACGATTTGGATTGGTTGCACGTTTGTAAAATGATTATTTTCAAAAGAATGTTAATTTTTTAGGAGTTTCAAATTTTGAAATTTGAGTTTGGGTACTTTAATATGTTTGCGATGTGAATAAGGTCCCAAACTATTAGGAATGGCTATTTTGTTTTCATTTTTTTTAAAATTTGGTTCGAATTGATTTGGATCTGTGCTTTAAAATTTGTAAAGTTTTTTTTAGCAAATTAAAATATTCAAAAATAGATGTATTTTGCCATAAATAGATAGCATATATTCTTCTGATTATTCTGATATTTTTTTTTTCATATTTTTCTGGTGGGTAAATTTGAAGAAATTGATTTTGCAAATTTAAACATGTTTTCCTGTAAAAAAAAAACTGACATGTGGGCTCGTGGCTGACGTCGTGCTGACGTCAGCCGTCATCGTCGGCCAGGGCGGAGCACGGCGGAGCCGGCAACGCGTCCGCGCGTTCCGAGACGCGCGCGTGCGCGCGGCGGATGCGCCTCGACGCGGCGCGCTCGGACGTTGCGGCGCCGCCGTTTCTTGGTCGCCGGAGCGCCGCCGGCATCACGCGGAAGCGGCGGACGAACCGCGGCACGGCACCGGCGATTCCGCCGCCGATGCGGCGCGCCGCCACGCAGCTCTGGGGGAGGAGGGAGGGGCGGCGACGGCGAGCCTGCCGTGGGCCGCGATTGGAGCGGAGAGGGCCGTGGCAGTGGCGATGCGCGCCGGCGGCGCCGCCGGCCGCGGGGTCGCGCGGGGGGAGAGAGAGGAGAGGGACTGGTCTGCGGGTCGTTTTGCATGGAGGTCCCTGTGGTTTGCACAATTTTCTAGTAGGTCCCTTTCTTCGTTAAAGTGTGGATTGCGGAGCAAATTCTGATGTAGCGAGGTTTTTTTTGCAAAATCGTCACGGGCGCGTCCTGTGGACCGTCCGATCGCCGGTGGACGGCGCGGATCGGTGCACTGTTGAACACTGTTCCAGGAACAGTGCCCGATCGCTGCGGTGCCGAGAATTTGCACAGCTTTAATATAGTTAGTAATATAATGAACTATCTACCGATACATGCATAGTTGCATACTGATTTTGGTAGATATAATCTGCCTCGTGACTCACCAAAAGCAGAACAAACCAGGATTTGGTATTCATACGCATACTGGACTCTCTATCGAATATCACAATAGCAACAGGATTCGCCTATGAAGTAGAACAACTTTTTTTTTGCAGCCATTCCTTATTGCTAGACCAGCATGCTACGTTGAGATTGTGGGATCCTACATCCAATAAAAAGAATGGGGACCGTCTCAAAAGAGAATAACATGCTATTATCGGTTCTAAGTAATGTCCTACAAAAGTTTCAGATGGCTGGCCTGGATAAAAGAAAAGTTAAAAAAAGTGATGGTTGAAAAAAGAGTGGAAATATTAAACTAAGTAAGATGATGGGGATGAAGCATTGGGATTGCAAGCATCGTGGCTAAATATGAACTCAGATGAAAGCTTCGCAGAACAAACATTCCAAGAAGCCAAGAAGAATATTCTCGGGGGCTACTTGCCGCAAATTTTTAGTTGGTTGTGATGTCTGGCCTCTCAAGTAGGATATGATTCTGGATAGAAACAGGTGCAGATTTTGTTACCCAAACCTAGCTAGGAATGTTTTTGTCGCATACGAAGTTTATATCATTCATACTGATAACTAGATTTACTGAGAAGGTGCATTGCTCTTGTTTTTCTTATGGACTAACATATCATAAAGTGTTAGGAGTCATGTGAGTGTGTTTATCATATTAATTGACCATAAATTTTTGTTTGTTAGGTGGTTAGTTTGTACGTTTCCATAAATTATATTAGAATGACATGACATTATGCCACATGAAAATAATTAGAAAGAGTGATACCAGAATATTAATCCAATTTCATAGACACCGAGTGATACAATTTACTGTGTATTTCACCACTCAATTTATCTCTACAAACCATAGTACGACAGAACGTACATTTTGTGATTACGAGTGTACACACCTTTACTTAAAAAAGTCCCGAGCAAAGTGCTCGGAGTATTTATGTGACTGTGAGTATTCATGTGACTGTGCATATGTATCATAGTACTTGCCCATAATTACTTGCATGGTGGGTGGTTCGTTCCTCGCATGCCTTAAATTATGTATGACATCGTGGCATGACAATTATGGGAAAGATTGATAGAGATTCATCATATATACCACCATGCTCCTCTATATGTGCAGTCATAGACAACTTCCATTTCTACATCCTTGTCAACCAAGACCATATGAAATCGCGAGAATTGCACGCATGTAAAGCACTCATGAGCATATGTAGGAAAAGGAGGCACCAGGAGGCACAACGTTTCTTGTTAGCCTTGTTAGCCTTCATGCATGTAGCACTCGGTGGTGGATGCATTTTGCACACGATTTGACGAGTAAGGCTAAGTAGGCCGCAACAACTGAGTACGCATAGTGGTAGTGGCTCTGCTGAAAGTCACATGTAGATGAACCTGTAACAAATACTGTTCAGCGAGGATGGAATGATGAGACAGATATGTACATATAACGGCAATAGTAATTTTTATGTGAAACCTATTAAATTCGTTCATTTTGTTTGGTTCGCCGAAAAAAAACTTCATTTGTTTGGTGGAAAGCTTATTGCACTACTATTCTTCCGTTGGAAAAGCAACGATGGCCTACAGATTAGCCTCCTTTATCTTTTCACTTGTACTTGAGTAGCTTCCTCCGCTAAAGTTTATTCTGTCTAATGGATTTATCCTGCGGAATCCGATATTTTTGGTGCATACAACTATGTTCTTAGAGCGCCAATCGGTAACTAAAGAATACTTATTTTGTTGCCACTACATGATAAAAGGATCTTGTGACTATCAGTAGAAATGATATTTCCTTCAAGTTCGGCTATAGCAGGAGTTTGACCTATTCAAATTGTGTCACTTTGATATTTAAATTGGATATGAACTTAATTGTGGGGCAAGCCACAATTATTGTGGAAAGTATTTTGTTAACAAAAAATTTATTCTGCATTGCAAGATAGCACATCTATGTATATATCTTATGACACAAAACCCCCACTAACATGCATTAAAGTAGACTATCTCTACATGTCCATATCATCCACTATTTAAACCATTCATTTATCCATATTATTCTACATTTATTACTGTATTCTATCCATACATGCAATATTTCTTATTATAAATTCGGTTAGCCATATAAATTTGCACACAAATATTTTTATAGGTCAAATATACAAACATTACACATTGATTAAATTAAGATTATCAACTTTTTTTTAAAATGATCCTTATCAACTATTGTTGCCAATAAAATCCTCCATATTCTAGATTTTTTTCTGACGTCAAGCATGTTTTTTATACTAATTTATTTAAAGATTCCCGCTGCAAGGTCTGGGGTATCTTCATCGTATTACAAATGAATTGCTCCTTACTCTGCCCTCATTCTGGTCCCCTAACAGTGAAGATGCGGCAGCGCCACGTTTTGTCATAGCGTCTGCATGTTCCCATCCCGTCTCCTTTTGTTGTCGGACACCGGACATAAATGGTAAGCCCGCGATACTCCCCACACGGTGGTCATTGGCCGGCTGCTCCCCCGAAGTGTCCCTCCGGGGCGGGCTGCTCCTCCCCAGCCCCATGTCGTGCCCCGGTGGCCACCGCTAGAATTTGTCTGCTCAGATGGGTGTCCCATGGCTGCAAGAGACCTCATCAATGATCTATCTCTCATACAACAAGTAGGATACAATTGACTACTCCAATAATCTCTAGAAACCTTAGTATGATAAAACTTACACTTTTGATTATGAGTGTTTATAAATTGCTTGAACAATTCACGGAAAAGTGCTTGGAGGAGCCATATGAGGGTGGTGATGTAATATTACTTACAATAAATTACCGGTTGTTGGATGGTTTCTTCCTCCCGTGCAGTAAATTATTTTCAGGATAACAAACATCGTGGTAGGAGAATAACGAGAAGGACTAATAGGGATTCATCATATATATACCACCCCACAGCTCTCCATATGAAATCACGGACAAGTTCCCTTTCCACATCCCAAACTTTTGTTATTGTTGCAGTCCTCACGCATGGCATCGACGGAAATGAAATGACGATAATTGTACCGTAGGTATAGGTAGAAAAAGGAGGCACCGGGAAGCACACAGTCACAGTCCCATCATCATTCACTTAGCAGTCAGCGGTGGTTGCATGTTGCGTGCAAACCATTCAACCCATTTTTGATAAACGGTCAGGCCGGAAAAACAATGAATTGGCACACGAGTGGGCATGGCACCGTCCAAACATAGCCATATTGGAGAACTTGCCTGTGGCAAGATGGTTAGGAGGGTGGTTGTACCCCCAGCCCACCAGAGTTCAAACCCTAGGTTTGACGCTGGTGTTTCTCATTTAAGCGGAATATTCTTCAGTGGGAGGCGACGTTCCCGTCGACAGCGAGGCGCCCGTGGTGACTTCGTCAATCTCAAGACCTGATCCGCTGGCTCAGTCTCTCGGAAGTGCTCATAGGGGTAGGGTGTGCGTGTGTGCATTCATAGGGGTGAGTGTATACGCGTGTATATGAGCGCTTGCGTTGTACTGTGTTTCTCAAAAAAAAAACATAGCCATATTGATGAAACTAGAGAGAGATAAGGAAAAGGTAGAGAAAACATATAACTGATTGTCTCCGATGATGATAACTAAGTCTTGAGAGCGGAGACCGAGTTTGAGGTAAACAATTTGAATTTGTTTTTGAATTTGATTTGATAGCAATCGAATTACTGAGAAATCATTTCACACATTTTTGCTATACTTTAGCACTGTCGTCCACTGTCGTTCCTGTCCGCTCTCGCACACAGTGAAGATGAGGTGGCGGCGTCGCCGCCACGGTCCCATCTCGACCTCCTACGCACGAGCTGATTTTCCCCAAAGCTCAGCTGCCCAGGTCGTCGGCCAGTTGCTACTACCAGGAGTCTCCCCTCCGCACGGGCCGCTCCTCCCCTTGCATGTCCGCCCTGCGCGGCCAATACCGGAATCCGGAAATCTCACTCGTCAAGGTCCAACCATGGCCATAAGGTCTCTAGTCGCCTTGTCATCCAGGTCCAGCTGTGCCCTTGTTGTTGCTGCCGCCCCCATCCTTGTTGTGCCTCGAGTGTGCGGATCTAGTGGGTTGGGAGAGTTCGGTTGATCTACATAAGAGATCCGAGAGTTTCATGTTGTGCAAATAGTTCTCTTGGGATTTTCTTGTAACGGTCCGTTAATTAACTAGATAATTCTCTTGTGCTTGATTAATAGATTGGGGCAAAGCTTTTGCCCCCGTTTCAAAAGAATAATATCTTTGAGCTGCTGATTTCCTTTGCCGCGCCTTATCTGATACTCTGATCAGGCTTCCAGGGTAGCACGGTGGATTTCCGTTTATCGTCTCAAGCTTGCATCTTGCATGTGGTGTGGAGGGTGTTGAATTGTATGTGCTAGATGTGTGCAGCTCGAGGCCTGGGCCACGTGATGTCAATTCGGATGTATTCAGTATCCATTTGTAAATGTCTAAATTAATCGAGACTAGTCGAATGTGCATGCTTCGCCTCACCGGCAAGTAAGGCCCTCATTTATGTGTTGTTGTTTACAACCACTTACAAGGACTTTTGCAACACGATATTGTGTATTATAAGCTGGTATCCATATGCAGATAATATAAAAGAGAAAATACAACAGCTTTCTTTCTTGCTTCGTATAAATGTGAATGTCTATGTGTATCATAGTACTTAGACCATAAATTATGGGTTGTTGGGTGAATTGTTCCTCCCATTGCGTAAATTATTTTTAGGTCTATAAGAAATTTTGGCATGACAATATTGAGTAGGATCGATACAGTAGTATCAATCCCAATTCACAGACAGTAAGTCATATAACACGTTACACAAAATTTGACTACTAAAATAATATCCACAAACCGTAGTATGATAGAACTTGCACTTTGTCATTATAAGTGCTTGCAAATTGCTCGAAGAAGTCAGAAAAAGGTGCCCAGAGGAGCCATACGAGCGTGTTGATGTATCATATTACTTCCTCCGTCCTAGTGTATAGGGCATAATTTGCAAATCCCTTTGACCAAGGTGCTAGCTAATTGGGGCTAACAACTTGCATGCATTGGTGGGAGAAGTAACTAGACAATTATGGTGAGGATACTAAATGCAATTGTGCCTAAAAGGTGGAGAGTTTTGGGACAAATTGTTTTTGAAATTAGCCTTATAAACTACTCCCTCCGTTTTTTAATATAAGATGTTTTAGGTGTTGCGCATGTTGTCTACATGCATACTAAAATGAGTGCACATACCACTAGTAGGAAAACGCGATTCTATGGATCCCTATTCTGTGGCGCACCATTTAGCCATGCGCCACAAAATAAAAATCTGTGGCGCACCCAAAACTGGTGCGCCACAGAATTTGCTATTCTGTGGCGCACCTAATCTGGTGCGCCACAGAATATTGCTATTCTGTGGCGCACCTAAGCTGGTGCGCCACAGAATTTGCTATTCTGTGGCGCACCTAAGCTGGTGCGCCACAGAATTTGCTATTCCAACTTTCTGTGGCGCATATGATCTGGTGCGCCACAGAATATCAGATGATTTCAAAATATCTTGTAGATCTCAGATCTATCTTCTCTCACATCTATCCTCTCACACACACAGCCACACGATCTCTCCCTGCCGCACGTCTCTTCTCACGCACGATCTCTCTCTCTCTTTTCTCGCACGTCTCTCTCTCTTCTCTGCTCTTCTCTGCCCCGGCCCTTGGATCCCACCGTCGGCGACGCTCAAGACGTGGGGCAGCCACTGCGTGCTGCTGTGCGCGGCCGTCAACCACGCCGGCGACGCCATCGCCCCCCCGCGCACAGGCGCTCCTCCCCGCAGCAGCTCGACGAGGTCAGGGATGACCTTCTACTCCGTCTCCGCGAGGTGGCGGCGGCGCCGGGTCCGCCTCGCCCGCCGCCGCGGTGATCCTCGACGCGGCCACGGCCCTCGGGCTCCCCGTCTCGGAGGTCGTCCCCTTCCAACGCGAGGCCGCATCATCGGCACCGCCGTCCGCGCCTCCGTCCAGGGAACCGCCGTCCGCGCCTCCGTCCAACGCGAGTCCCGCAGCATGGTCGCCCGCCGCGGTAGCGCCTCCATCTTCCGCGGGAGCGCAGACACCGCCATGGCGGCCTCGCAGGCGCAGATTCGGTGGGCAGTGGTGGTAGTCGGCGCGATTCGGTGGCGCAGACACCGCCATGGCGGCCTCGCAGGCCTTGGGGCGTGGCGGGAGCGACGGAGAGGCGCGATTTGGTGGGCGGCGGTGGTCGTCGGCGCTCCCGCGGTGGAGGCGCCGTCCGTATTTTTTTTTTAAATCGAAAAACGCAATTCTGTGGCGCATGGTTCCTGAGTGCGCCACAAAAATTCAGGTATTCTGTGCCGCACGGTGGGGTGCGCCATAGAATTGCTTATTTTGTGGCGACAATTCTGTGGCGCACCCACCATGCGCCACAGAATTTGTTTTTGGTGCGCCACAGAATCGCGTTTTCCTACTAGTGTACACACTACAACATGTCTAGATACATTAATATATAGATGAATGTGGACAAAGTGTAAAACATTTTATATTAAAAAACGGAGGGAGTAGGATGGATGGAGTACTTGACAATAAATTATCGGTTGTTGGATGCATGGTTTGTTTACCCATGCATGCAGTAAATTATTTTGAGGGCAACATAAAACCGTGGCAGGACAGTAATGATTAGAACCGATAGCCGATAGGGATTCATCGTATATTGATCACCCCACTTCCCCCCATATGAAGTCACCGACAAGTTCCCTTTCCACATCCCAACCTTTTTCTTACTCATGCAGTCCTCAGGCATCAACGACCATGAAACCACGAGAATTACACGGTAGATAAGCTAGTAGGAAAATGAGGCACCGGGAAGCACAGTGCCACAACCTAGGCACCAACCACGTAGCACTGGGTTATGGTTGTATCTTACTCCCTCCGTTTCAAATTAGATGACTTCTATTTGTTCACATGGAGATGTAACTATACTTGTAACATGTCTATATACATCCGCATGTGTACAAATGGAAGTCATATAATTTGGAACGGAGGGAGTACTTGCTAATCATTCAACCCATTTGTCAATCAATGCTCAGACAACAATGTCATTCTTGTAGCGCATGGTGGTGTTGGCACCGCCAAACATAACATGATCGATTAATCTAAAGAGAGATAAGGAAACAGTGGAGAAAATCTTGTGTGGATGTGTCAAGTGTTTGCTTACCATTTTCGACTTTGTAAGCACCTGAGCACGCTATTGGGGTTTGCTTTGTGGCAGGAGGTGGTAGGAGCGGGGCGGCACGAGCGTGTCGGGCAGGAGGCGTATGGGGGAAAATTCAGCCGGCGGCTGCATGCTCCTGCTCGCCGGCATGCCGCGCCTGCCAGCGCTAGGGTTTCTGTTGGGGAAGCGATTGGGTGGTTCCAGGCCATGGAATCGGGAGAGGAGGAGGAGTTGTTGCCGCGGAAGTGGTCTGCCGCCCGGGGAGTCGCCGGAATTGGCCGGGTTCGACCGGAGTTGGCCGAGGCGGCGGCGCGGGTGAGGACGCGGTGGTGTTGGCGAGGTGTTCCAGTCTGGATGAGAGGACAAGGGGAGGGGGATTGTGGTGTTTTTTGCAGGAAAGTCCTGCGGTTTTCCGAAAATTGCAGATAGGTCCATCCGCGCGTTACTGTTCATTTCTACAGTACATGGCCGCGGAGAGGCCGAGGATTTGCACAGGTTTCATATAGTTAGTAATATAGTTAGTAATTTGAAAGAAACCGAAATTATCGAGAAATTATTTTCATACATTTTGCTAAACAATGTCTTACTTCAGCACTTCCCCTGCGTTTGGCCCAAATTATGAAACTATCGTCCCTGTCCCGCAAAGTCGCATGGAGTCAGAGTGAGAGATGCGGCGGCGCTAGGTTTGCTGCCGGCCACCGGAGATAGACGGCAGGCCCGCGCTGCTCCTCCCCGCTACGAAGGTCGTCGGCCGGCTGCTCCTCCCCGGAGTTTCCCCTCCGCGCGAGCCGCTCCTCTCCTGCCTGTCCGCCCTCCACGACCACCACCTGAAGCTGTTCCGCCCCGCCGGGAAAGCTCACAGGCACTCGCCGCCGCCCCCATCTCGCAGGTCGTTTCTCCATGACATTTCATTTATTTACAAGAGAAGCAGGGCATCGATCTTTGAGCTGATCTGATTTACTTTGCCGCCCCTTGTCCAGCCCGTAACCGCTCGCTCGCGCCTTCAAGTGCATCTCTTCATAATATGGCAAGATTGCCTCTGGGGAGTGTTGAATGTATGTAGCTCAAGGCGCCGAGGTCGATTCAGATGTCTCTGTCATGGAAGCGCAGGTGTGCTCTGCTATTCCCCTCCCCCAATGGCTCTGAACTCTATCATGTTCTGCTAACTGTGAGTGTATCCATTTGTAAATTTATCGAAACTAGCAGAATGTGGATGCTTCGCCTCACCGGCAACTTGAGCGCAAAGGAGCATTGGCACATGAGATGGAGCGTCTTGAATTTAGATTAGTACATGCGCACAGTGAATCAGGCCGTGGCGGATCCCTAGCCTTTCCTTTTTACTTGTTTATTTGGCGGTCACTAATCTATCGAGTCCCTGTCAGGCCCTATAATGAATGGCATACTGCTCACTTGGAATGCAACTAGCGCCACAAAAATCAATCCTTGAATAAATACTAGTCGACACAAAAATCAATCATTTAGACGAATTGAAATGGTCTTCCTGCTATCCTTTTCATTGTTTGTATTTATCCTCACACCAATCACCAGAGGTTTCATTGCTCATACTATCAAAATACGGTCCATATCGATCTTCTCGAGCCAGCCCGCTCCACTGCTAGCAGGTATGTACATATTTGCAGACCCAGGATCGCTGCGCTGCTACATCTTGGTCTTGTTTTGCTTATGTTGTATGTATACATGGTTGCTTTGATCCGCTCAGGACTCAGCGGACATGTTGCTCTAGAGATCTAGATCTAGATCGTGTTTAACTGTTTACCACTTTCCATTCCATCCTAGTTTTGCCGGCCGGGTTCGTCGTCCCTTTCCCAGACGGGCAACTGGTCAAGGCTTCGGGGTTCCAATTTCAGGAATTTGAAAATTACTCTATACTTTCTAGTCTCAGTATCTCGAATCAAATGCAGAGTTTGTTTGATAGAATCACACATCTCCCTAAACAGTTCCAGTTTGGGCTCCGTTGACCACCTACAGGGCTCAGCCCAAGTCTCCAAATAGGTACGTACGCAACTCCTTGATTGGATGCTTATTTTCATCGCTCATGAATTGCATTATTAGATTTATGTAGTAAATATGTCGCACTGTGCACTTAGGAAGACATGGAGAACGAGGAACTTGACGTATTGCAGAGTATGTTTGACGGAAGCATCCAACCAAGAAATGTAAAGTTATCAGCATTACAGAGCATCACCGAAAATTTCTCGGAAGACCGAATAATTGGCGAGGGCGGGTTTGCAACTGTTTACAAGGTAAACTTCGCGTTTCACAGAAAATCTGGTTTAAACAACCCGGGTATCTCTTTTTATTTAGTTCCACGAAAGAGCAAAACGAAACTACTGGACAAATGTTCCATGGGCTCTGCTTCAGTGTACTCCCTCTCCCGAAATTTAAAAGGGCAGTTTAGTCTTTTGTTATTAATTAATTCTAAACTCGTTTTAGTTAAATTGGTAACCGCGATAAGAGACGAATCACTGCCAGGCTCTCGCATGCGGCATGCTGATGCATGCTTTACTTGTCGATAGCTAGCATTGATCTTCTGTGATCATGCAAGCATGTCCAGTGCGATTGCCCACAAACTCGAAGTCCAGCTCGTCGCGCTGAGGCGCCGCGTCAAGGTCGGAGCACATCTGATGAATTAAATGCAATCAGTTCAATCGACGAGTCTCATTCACAGTGTGCGGTCAATCTGGAGTACGTAGGTAGTATGCTGTGACGACGCGGGCAGAGTCGTTCCCGACGAGTTTGAGCTTCATGCTGAACCAGCCAGGTACTTCTGCTTCGTAGTATGCTCGTCTAGATGCGCCGCCTCTTGTCCTACTGTGCCACCCGCACCGCTGCCGCCCTTCCCATGGAGCTCGGCCTCCTCATGGCGTCCGTGCTCATCATGTACTGGATGGGCGGCCTCGACCCGCAGCCGGCGTTCTTCACTCTCCCTTCTCTTCGTGTTATACAGCGTGCTCGTGGCGCAGAACCTTGGGCTCGCCGTCGGCATAAATGCTCATGGACGTAAAGCAGTGGATCACGCTCACATCCATCGCCCATCGGTCTTAACTCTTAACAACCACTGGATCAATCTGCGTCATGGCGCTCCTCCTGGTAGGCTGCCACTTCGTATGCCTCGCATTTGAAACTGGGTTTAGGATTAATTAATAACAAAGGACTAAACTGCCCTTTTAAATTTGGGGAGAGGGGGTAAACTGAAGCAGAGCCCATGTTCCACTACTAGATGCAGAATTTTATCAAATTACCATTAGGTTTCTGTGTGCGGCTCAATTGGGATTACGCATTAGAGGACTCCCTCCCCGCACGTCCATCTTTGTGGATGACGTTGTCACCTTCATCAAGCCCACTGTGGAAGAAGTGGTGGCATGTTCCGCTGTGGTTGAGGATTTGGAGTGGTTTCGGGGCTGTGCACAAACCTTGCCAAGTGCGCAGCACATCTCGTCAGGTGCAAGTGCAATGTACAGCACGAGGAGATAGTGATCCATGGACTGCAATGTGCGCTGAAAACTTTTCCCCGCGCATACTTAGGAGTTAGGACTACCGTCGGGGCTGAGAAAAGCCACGGCAGCCCAGCTTCAGGGCATGGTTGATGGTGCAGCGAGGAGGTTGCCGGTGTGTGGAGCCAAAATGATGAATCACGGCGGTCGGTCGGCACTCATGAGATCCACACTCACGACAATACCGGTGTATGTGATGCTCTCGCTAGACCTTCCGGTTAAAACCTGAACGAACTGATGGCATTTGCAGAGGATTATTGTGGAAGGTAATAAAGGATAATAAAGGAGGCCATTACCTCGTGGCTTGGAAGATGAGGCAGACCGAGGCCCATAACTGACCGCCGCCAACCTCCCATGGCCACTGCCGGAGCCGGTCGCGCCGGCCACCACAGCCCCCGCCGTTAGGCATCCGTCCCCGCCCCCTGCCAAGAGAACCACCGCCCCGTCGGTCGAGACGCCCACCTGTGTGCACTGCCGCCCGAAGGAGTCGTGCCGCGAGAGCCACCAAACACCGGGAAGAAGCCGACCGGGAGGGAGCGACATTCTGTAACCAAACGATAGGCGTCTCTGTGCTATACTGACGGGCCAAATACTTTTGTTGATATGTTCAATGTAGAGGTTTATGCATGCCAGATTTTCTCACAAACTGTTGAATTGCATGTTCAAATATTTTCTAATGTCGTCCAAGTATGAACAGGGTGTCCTCCGAGATGGAGAAATGGCAGTGAAGAGGATAAAGAATATCCATACAATAAGCGAGAAGCTATTTCATCGAGAGGTTAACAGTCTACTCATGGTCAAACATAAAAACATAGTTCGGTTTCTTGGCTTCTGTGCTCATACGGAACAAAAACCATACCAACGTGAAGGATCAAGCGGATACATTTTATACGAGGATAGAGAAAGAATACTCTGTTTTGAGTACATAAACAACGGAAGTCTTGAAAACTATGTTGCAGGTACACTCTGGAATGTGATTGCCTGAAGGCAACTCTTCACTCTCTTGTTAACTTCTACTCTTCAGTAACGAGCCACATATTATTAGTGGCTGACTAAAGTTATATCAATTATTTTTATGTCTAACAGTTCACAAATAAACGTTGGAAGACCTCACGCTCTTCTGCCTTCTTATTCTGCAGATGAATTAAGAGGGCTTCAATGGGACACCCGTTATTTAATAATAAAGGGAATATGCGAGGGGCTGCAGTATCTACATACGGAAAAGCGTATCATGCATATGGATCTGAAGCCTGCGAACATACTAATTGATGAGAACATGGTAGCGAAAATAACTGACTTTGGTTTATCTAGAATGGTGGATAACTCACAAACCAAAACTAAAAACCTCTTTTTTACACCGTAAGTGTTCTACGAAAACAACAATCATTTTTCTTACCTTTTGCTACATTCCAATTTCTGTGTTCTATATATAATATATTCTTATGCAGAGGTTACTCCGCTCCAGAATTCATAGACAGCCGCACCATGTCACCCAGCTATGATGTGTATAGCTTGGGCGTCATAATAATACAACTGGTGTCAGGACATAGGAGTATTCTGGATAGTAATAACGTAAGTGTTTTTTACATTGTAGATGGTCCCTTTTGTACATATTTGGCCAAAATATCAATTGCATATCGTTAGGAGGTCTGGTGTACCCCTAAAAAAGTGTTCGGCTCAATTCTAATAAATGATAGAGATTAAAGCATACTGTTTCGATTAATTAACAAGGGTAATATAGTCGCATGTAAGTTGATAAAATTTTAGCTTTATGATAATCAACATAATTTTGCAACTGAGACAATGATACTTTAATTATCCTCTTGTGATAGGTCTAATATGTGCCGCTCGTAGATCTAATATCGACTAACTTGTTCAACAACCTAATATTGAAAAAAGGTAAATAGTAATTCAGCACCCCATAATTGTTTTTAGCGAAACATGAATTACATCTCGGTATAATTCTACTTTATTTGCATTCCATGCATTGGATGGCATATTGAATTGTTCATGTCGCTACAACTTAAAAGAGATATTTTTTAGAAATAAATTGGTGTATTGCTTCCAGAACCGAGCTTGCTTGGTTTGTCTACCCTATGCTTATACAAACTGTAGGCATATCTATTTCGCCATTGTTCTATATCAACTTTGTGAAATGGCAGGTACTTAGAAGATGGAGTCACAGATGGCATAGATCAGGAAAAGAAACTCCATTCAGATACCAACAGATAGCCAAACTCATCGAGATTGGTCTCCTCTGCCAAGAAAATGACCCCTATAAGAGGCCTTTCATGTCAGACATAATAAGTGATTTAAATGAACTTGAAAGAACGGGTAGGAAAATCAACAACGCAAATGAATCTACAGGGCTGGTAAGGTCATGTGCTCCTCATATTATCAATAGTAGTAACACTTCATTGGTTCCTCCATTGTTTTGTTTCCAAGAGAGTACAAACCAATGTGACTTGTTCCTTAGGGAAGTGGAGAAACAAACCAA
The DNA here is from genome assembly GCA_947311845.1 of Poa pratensis. NCBI lineage: Eukaryota > Viridiplantae > Streptophyta > Magnoliopsida > Poales > Poaceae > Poa > Poa pratensis. Next base: position 84,666,947 of record CAMZMU010000038.1, on the reverse strand, counting down.
CAAACTGGATCTTACATTGTAGGAGAGGACTTTTAGATGTGTGCATCATAATGCGGATGAATTGTTTCATTAAGCACTCATATATGAATAATATGATAAAAGAACAAATGGCAGTATAGTGGCAAGAGAGTGTGTCTATTACCACTACACGATGTGTAATTGCGTCATTGTTAATCCAAAGATTTAATAAAATAAAACATTCATTATCAAGTGCCAACACTTCTAATCTAGAAGTTTCTGCTTTAGTGTAAACATGACGGAACAGTACATCTCGTTATTTCAATGCATCTTGTTTTGTTCTTGCAGATAAGCCCCTACTTGGAGGATGACATGCTTGGGATTGAGCCGCTCGTGCTACGATTTCCTATCGAGCTCAACACTCACATATCAACTTCTCTCGAGATAACCAATGAGACAAATGCTTATTTTGCCTTCATCATCCAAACGACGAGCCCTCTGCCATACTGTATTCAACCAAACAAACACATTGTGGCTCCACGGTCGAAGTACAGTGTCAACATAACATTGCAACCACTAGAGCATGCACCACAAGAATGGCAATATACTGGCGATTTCATAGTGCGGAGCACCAAAGTGAAAGAGAATCTTAGAAGTGAGGATATAACTGAAGATATATTCAATAGAGAGGAGGATAAAATGGTTGATGAGGTGAATCTAACGATTTCATATAAGGCCGAGGAGCCCCAGTGGATGTGTCTCTTGGATCACTAATAATTACAGACGCAAGTAATCTGCACAGTCCACAGGAATCCGATGTGCCACAAACAGAGAAAGAATCCAAGGTGAGTGAACTAACTTAATTAAGCTTACGTTGAGTTTCACTACCTTCCTTCGCACAAGCAACAACCATTTAAGAATTTGGATCTAGTCAACTTTTGTATATTTTGAAATGCATAATAAATACTTAACAAATACCATAGAGCCACTTTGGTGTTCTTGTTGTCGATATAAGTCTAATCCTCATTGTGATTTCCTTCATTAGACTATCTCATCTATAAGTTTTTACGGATTCCTTAATCTAGATAAATGAAAATTATCAACGGGTCATCCACATATATTTCACGGCTGTTTCTGACTAACAAAATTATCTTGAGCATTATTTATTGCATTCCAAAATTGCATCTATGAGTTATATGCATTTTCAGATTATCTTGGTAGGTAGAGGAGCTAATTTATATAGTAGCAGTTTTCCTAGTCCCTTTAAGTTGCCTTCGAAGTCGTAATATGTCGGCCTATAGTTCTACTATTCTAAAGTAGAGATGTTCTGACCGTCTCATTCACTATTTGGTAAGGAAATTAAAAAATCAACTCGATGGAAATATTTTTGGCACGAGGAACTATGGTGCATGTATATATGTAGATATGCACTTCAAATGATGATTCTCCTAAAGCTAAATGTGATGAGTGAACAATTTACTAGTAAAACATTCATTGAATTGTTTTGTACTATAAGTGTATATATGATGTAGCATTGTACTCTATTTTTTTCTAGATAAGAGAATCCTGATTTTATTGATTGGTTTGCATAACATTCATATTTTTAATTTACAAACATAGTTTATACTGAATGGACGAAAGTATTGTATATATGTGCATCAAATGTTTAGATACTATTTTGTTGGTTTCCAATTACGGCTCATCTCAGACAGCGTCATATTCAGGTTATGCTCATTTATGGCAATGGTAGTGCGGACTAGATAGTTCTATTGGTCATACTTATGCAAACATTACAATGTTTTTTAGGGGTGGTTTTCGGAAAGTCTATTACCAACACAACAAAATTCTTAGCAAATTAGTGTTAATTGATTCCAATGCATCATATTTTTTTATGAATAAAAGAATGGACAGAACCTAAACATGAAACTTCAAATTGTGGATATTATGACTCTTGTGATGGTTCATGATTGGTGTTTCTGGAATCAATAATGACATGTTTTGTTAATCGTGTAACAGACTCCACTCCCCCTTTTGTACATTATTTTGACTCCAGTTTGAAAAGAAGCGGTGATGTGCTCACTAAATTCCTCAATTCAAAACAGAAGTTGTTTTCACGAATTGCCCTTCGACCAGAAAAGATAGAATGACCCCTATTTGGTAGGATACTTGCTACATCTGGATAATGGTGTTACTGAGTAACTCTATTGACAGGATAACTCACTAAAAATAGTTTAGGAGCGTCCTGCTTCCGTACATATCTAAATATCCGTAGGGAACACAGATACTCGTATAATGTTTTTGCGAGGAGCTACTCGTATGTCTATAAGCTACTTGGACAGAGTCTGCTCAAAGATGGGGAGCGCCATGGATCCCTCGGCCGCGCCGCCAAGGCCAGGACGCCTCTGGCAGTGCCTGCGGCAGCGGGCAGCTAGCATACCTTAATGAGCGCGATGACCTTGTTGAACCTGCCGACGGTATTGACAACGGGGAATTTTTGACAGATTAGACTACCGGCGTGACTGTATTGATAAAAAAGAACACCCCTGAATAAAATTAACAAAAAAGATCACCTGCATGGTGGTGACGCGCTCGCCAAGCGACATCTGGCGCTTCACGAAGCGCCGCTGTTCACACATTTGTTTAATTCCGGAACGGTTTTGGTGAGGTGGAACGGGAAATGCCGCACTAACAGTAACATGCCGCTGTTCACACATTCATGCCGATGACATGCTGGTAACACCACTGAACATGGCTGAGTTTCTATTTTTTTTTTTGGGTGCAAAATCCCTGCTGCTGGCCGCTCGTACGCTGCCCTGGCAAAAAAACGAGACCAGCAGAGGGAGGAACCCCTGCGGTATTTTATTAAGAGGGGCAAAGATAGTTCAGACCGCTAGCTTATTTTGCTTCCTTGCACACACATATACTCCGCATTATTTTCCCTTCCATCTCTAGCAAGCTGATGCTATATCTAGGCATGAATAGTATCTGCCGTCAGACCCTCTGGCTGCATGTTACTGTTTGTGCACCATTTCCCGTTCCACCTCGCGAAAACCATTTCAGATTAAACAAATGTGTGAACATTTTCTACCGTCGCGGGCTGTGGCGGCAAACACACCACTTTCCTAAATCAATTCACAACCAAGAACGAACTATAATTCATGCCGCACATCGAGTCCTTAGCACAAATAATTGGCCTTTTGCTTTATTGGTTCGATCAAGTGAAATAGCAGAGGATGAATATTGATTTGCCTATTAGTACCTTGGAGCATGCTCGATTAAAGAGGCTGAGGTATGGAGAGATGGTTTTTTTTTTTCAGAGAGACCTCGACGAACCTGAGTTCCACCTCGCCTTATGGAAAACTTATTACGTACATGTTCTATTTTTTGATGGAAGCACCAGGAATCCGTCCTACCGCGAGCTTTATTGATCATCACAAACGGTTACATCGTTTATAAAGCTACTCAACACAAAGCTGGGGGATCATCGTCCCAATTACAATGGATAATATCAATAAAACACATAATAGCTAATTCATGCCTACTTTATTTGCTTCTCTTGGAATATGCTTATTTCGTACATATTTAATTGGGTCGTAGTGATGTTTAGAGGTCTGGATATGACTTATAAATTAATAATTCGTCAATGGCCATCACGCCCTTAATTACGAAGGGGTATGGAGCAATCTCGGCCTTTGATATACTTAAGTTTGAGAAAGGTGTGTACCAAATCATAAGTCATAGTTTAGTATATAGGTGTTGAAAGGAAACAAATGCTGAAAAATCATCTAAGACATGAAATGGACTATACTTACAAAACTTGAAAGGTAGAGTTACATTAATGTTGTCTAACTGAATGTTTCCAGCTAATAGGTTATGTATCCTTGTCTGTTTTTCTTTTGCAGATAAGTGGATCAACCTCAGATGAGGTAATCCAGTTTGACCCCCCGGAACTCTGCTTCCCCTTAGTGCTAGATAAAAAGGTGTTATCCTCAACTAAAATAATCAACAGGACAGAATTCTATGTCAGTTTCCACTTATCTTTCGCGCATAAAAACACTGCATATTACTCCACAAAAGATTCCGATTCAATCATTCCACCAAGGTCCACAAAACCGCTCACAATAACAAGGAAAGGAAAGAAAGATCATGTAAAAGACTTCAGGGAAGAAATCTATGTGTGGTACGCCATTGTGGCTGAAGATATCAAAGCATGCGACCTTGATTGGAAAGATTACAGCGAGTGGAAGAATTTGCCCATTGTTCTAACGAATGTAAGTCCACTGTTCTCTTTTGATAATGTTCACTAATTGGATTGAACGACATTCTTTCACAGCTATCTCACTAGGCCTCTTTTTGAGAATCAATCTTTGATTACTTTTTAGTTTTTTTGCTGACCAAGGGTGAGGTATTTCTGCATTGCATTATAAAAAGAAATGCAAAAATTATATATAGGCGTTGAACGCCACTGCCACCCACGCGGTAGCCCAGCATAGTCGTCTGATCAAGTTTAGACGCTTTTGATTTGTCTAGTGCGGGACTTTCTTGAAAACCCAAGTCTAACCGGAGCTATATGGCTTTCGTTTTCTTCAAATCTGCACTTTTGTGTTTCCAACAATTCGAAACAAAAATTCTGGGTGGAGATAATATTGAGATCTAGATTTGTCTGGCTAAAATTAATTATATTTCGGCCTAGGCAAAAAAGACAAGTCTGGCTAAATTTTTAATTTTTTTGAAACTCAATCATTCAGAATTGTGGATTTGCCTTTTTTGACCATGCTAAAATATTATGAATTTTTCATTAACATTTTGCATAATTAAAGATCTCAACATAGTCCCAGTATTTTTGTTATGATTTTTTGGAAACATAAAAGTGCAGATTATTTTTTTAACCATATAGCGCGGCCTACGTATCACCCCGGACTTTCTCCACTACAAGAGTTCAGGAAGCATAGCCTGGTAGTCTACCTGCTGCAGGAATGACTACATGTCCACAGTACATTTGTACAGCTTTTTCATCCACCGACACGCTAAGCTGCAGCAAGCACAAGCACGTTTAGGAAATGGGGTCACCTCCCACCTAGACTTGATATAGTTTTCTATTATAGTACATGCGCTGCTATTTTGCAACCAGAAAGTCATATATAGTGGATCATAGGAGCATATGCTCTTATTATCAAAGTAAAAAAAAGTTGAAATAAATTCTGGATATACATCCTCACATTCTATATATCAAGGACAAAATTTCATGAGGAAAAACATTTATTACGACTTGTTTTAAAAAGACAAAAAAATGTCTCACAAAAATTCGTTTTGTAGCACCCCAATTTGATTTTTTTACACAGGCCATTTTTTCCCCGTGAAACTTGGTGCGTGAAAATGTATTTTAAAATATTGGAATGCACACCAGAATATTTGATGGAATTGTTTGACATTTTAAAATGTATTTTCTATAATAGAAGTATCTTCTCCTATGAGTCAAAACACCGCCTCCCTAAAACAAGACATTTCATAAGTACTTCTTCGCATGTATAGCCTAGAGAGTACAGATAGCTAACCACAAATTGTGTGGTAATTGTTCTAAAGTTGTTGGTAACTATTGCTAAACAATGTGATAGCCGATAGATGTATTCTAGATAAGGATGGCAATTCTACCCACAGGTATGGGTACCCGCGGGTACCCACCCGCATGGGTAGGGTACCCATGGATAGTAACCGTACCCTACCCGCTAAGTCGCGGGTAGGTCATGGGTATAGCCTTATACCCGTGGGTATACCCATATCCTACCCGTTTATACTAACATGTAAACCTTACCCGTGGAGCTCCATCATTCTTGTGAACCTATGTAAAAATTATCATCAATTGTTAATTTATGTTGATATAGTTTTCATGTACTCATTGAGTTGACAATATAAATGTTTTTCTTTTGTGAATGGTGCTACCAATGAATTTAAAATTATGAATAACTTGTACTATTTAATCTACTCGTTGGGTACCCAATGGGTATGGGTGCCCGACGGATATGGGTACGGTAAAGTTTTATACCCGCGGGTACTGGTATGGGTAGAATTTTTTACCCATTGACTACACGGGTATGGGTATGGTATTGCTCTACCCGCCCCATACCCTACCCATTGCCATCCTTAATTCTACAACTCGATATTTATTTTAAAAACATGTTAGATGTATTAATAGTTTAAAAGAACCTTGTAATTGTACCAAAGAACGTCATAGTTGCTTTCGAAAGTAATAAAGGATTTCAAAATAGCAGCGCAATCCGAGTTGTCACTCATCGTGGAGCAGATCCAGCTCTCCCAGCCGGGAGGCTGCTGCTTCTACAGTGCGACACCCCGTCAGATGAGAAGGGGGACGATCCAACCGGCTGTGGCTAGGAGTTGGTGGCCGATGCGCTGCCGCCCCTGTTCGTCCTGTTCGGGTTCGGGTGGAGAAGTGAGGGAAGGTAGGGGGCGCGACCGGGCTGGGTTGACGTTAAGTTCCCAGGCCTTATCGCTAGCAAACCTGGCGGTACCACGTATAGTCTACCGCCCACTGGTATGACGGTAATCCTAAGAGTCTACCGCCTGCTCTACCGGCGGTATCGCCACATCAGCTACTTTGACCAGGTCGAGCGGATCGTGGACCATGATGCCTACAGCCAGCGACCCTGGCGGTACCGCGTGTACCCTACCGTCGGCATGTTGAGCGGTACTAAAAAGGAAAGGGTTAGATTCAGCTAAATTTTAAAAATTGGTTCACTTTTTGCTGAACTTTCACGTTAGAGTCAGATTTGTCGTTTTTACCGTTGGTGGCGAAGGAGAGGACACGAGGGATGACGGCGAGGGTTAGCCGCCCGTGTAGGCCCATGTGGATGATATGCTTATGTCAATGGGATTCTCCGGCGGCCAGCTTTGGCCGCGTCAGGAGCGTCCGGCTGGCGTTGCCTGCAGGGGTATCCTGCGTTTACTTCAAAGCGGGCCGTGGGATTGTCTAGCACTGAGAACCTACTATTGCAGCAGCCGCTGGCTGGGCCTACACGGTGGCCGTCCTTTCAGCACTGGTGACTGACGTTGGCAATAGTGAGTTAGTGACAGCAAGCGGCGCACCCTTGTATGGCGAACTGCTGACGATTTTCTTCGCACCCAATTAATCGACGGATGTGTTCTTTTTTTGCAGGCAAGCTCATGTACCTCAAACGAGCTGATCCAGTTTGACCCGCCTGCGCTCAGCCTCCCCTTCATACCAAACAAGAACTTGGTGTTTTCAGTTAATATAGTCAACAATACGGATTTCTGTGTTGGTTTTGATGCATTTCAGCTCCGTAAAAATGTGTGCTGGTTCTACATAACACCTCCCGGTGGAGTTATGCCACCACGATCCACTCAAAGGCTCCTCGTGAAAAAGATATCAAAGGGAAAAGATAATGAAGACATGCAGTGCAAAGACAAGTTCCTTCTATGGAGCCGCATAGTGAGTGAAGGTGTCCAAGCTAGCGACTTCAAACATCATATTGATTACGAAGGGTGCAAGGAGTTGCCAATTGTTTATAAGACGGTAAGTTCCCTATGTATTTAAGGATTGATTGCATAATTTAATTTACTATTGTGCCCTTCCAAGCCTTCTAAAAATATTGAGTATTCCGACAATTGATCCCATGTGGAATCACAAGGTAGAATCCTCCAACGCCTTGGAGCACCCTACCTTATAAACTGAACATTTTATTTTTATTTGTCAGTCTTGCAACATTTGTCCTGTTACTTCGTACTCACACACATTTCGACTTGTCATTTTTTTTCCAAGTCCCAAAGAATAAGATTTCTTGAAATAATTCGAACATATTCTGTATTTTTCAAAGTTGAGCATCAGCCATGTCTGGGTCCAACAGTCAGCTAGTATGAGAGGCCATTATATTATTCTCATTTCGCTCATGTGCAGCCAGCCACCATTGGCAGCACGTTAAGTGGTCAATGATGGCTCGTTTCTTCCCTGAAACAAACAGATGACGTAGTTCCTATTTTTGCAGACAAGCTTATGCACCTCAGACGAGTTGATCCACTTTGATCCTCCCCATCTCTCCTTCCCCTTCTTGCCAAATATGAGGGTGTCCATGCTGTGCGTCTTTAAAATAATCAACGTTACAGATCACAGCGTTGGTTTCATGATATGGTCATCGTCTCATGAAGACAATTCTGCGGTGTACAAATACACACCGATCAGAGGAATTCTGCTACCAAAGTCCACACAAGCAATCAAGGTTAGAATGACCCGAAAGGAACAGGAAATTCTGCTACCAAAGTCCACACAAGCAATCCTCCTCAGAGACAAGATATTCGCGTGGAATGGCATTGTCACTGAAGGTGTTAAAGTTAGCGATCTCGGTCCATCCTTGGAGAACAAAGATAAAGAGTTGCCCGTTGTTTTTACAAAGGTGAGTTTACTAATTATCTATTTTTTTCAGTTTCATGTGTCCATTACCTTTGTATTTACCTTCCCCGACCCTAGACAAGATCAACATGTTCCAGTTAATGAGCATGTGGAAGCCCCACTTTGGGAATCGACTATTAACTTATACCAGATGTAAATGAGCCGATGTACTTTACACTGCAAGATGATGCTATGAGCGCTCACATCGTATGTTTCCATTTGTCGCAATTAATCTACATATATGTTCTTATATGCAGATAACATCATCTACCTTAGTTGACTTGATCAAGTTTGAACCCCCTGAAGTCTGCTTCCCGTTCCTACCGAGAAAACGGTTGCTATCTTCATTTAAGATAGTCAACATTACAGATTATCACATTGGTTTCAATACACACGTGGAGGAAACAAATGTGGCGCTGTACATTACGGAGCCACCGTGTGGAGTCCTGCCACCATGGTCAACACAAGAACTGGTGGTAACAAGGGTAGCCAAGGAAGAGGCACCGGAACTGGAAGACATACAGTGCAAAGATAAATACTTTGTGTGGAGTTGCTTTGTGACTGAAGATGTCAACGCAAGCGACCTGACAACCTATATGCCAGAAACCGAGAGAAAGGAGCTGCCCATAGTTTTTACGGAGGTAAGCTACATAATATAATTCGCTGGTTTTAAAATTGATTTACTCCTTTGCCCTTCTCACCGTCCTGAGATGCGAGAGTGTGCTGGAGTACGCCAAATAGTATATTAATTAAACGTTCCCTGCCTACATGCATGTTTATTTTTTCTTTTCCAACAACTGACAGCTATATATACTCCCTTTTGCAGACAAGTTCAAGCGAGTTGATTCAGTTTGATCCTCCCGAGCTCTGCTTTCCCATGTTGCCAAACCAGAGAGCATTGTCCTCAGCTAAGGTAGTCAACATTACAGATCAGTACATCGGTTTCAGAATATGTGCACCAAAAGCAATTCAGCAAGATACGACGCAAATCCGTTGGAAGGAATTTTGCCACCACTGTCCACGCAAGTCCTCTTGGTAACAAGAGTGCACAGGAAAAGGAACTAGAAGACACTCAGTGCAAACACAAGCTTTTGGTGTGGAACGGCATTGTGACTGAAGATGTGAAAGCCAGCGATGTTATTGAAACATGTCGGAACCAAAGTGTACGAAGTTGCCCATAGTGCTTACAAAGGTGAGTTCTCTATATAATGAATCTTAGATTTACCCATGTGCTGGCCTTTGGAGCTCGGAAATTGCAACTCAAAGTCTAGTTGGATTTTTTTTCGATAAAGAGAGATTTATTATTAAAAAGTTTTAAGCATTACACCCAGCCTCTGCATAGTTAGGATGCACACAACCATCACAAGTCCAGAAGTTCAAAATAAATAAAAAGTCGAATTACATATCATGATAAGAAATTGTAAAGAAGCCAATGGTGGTCGCGGGCCGATCCGAAGATTATGCTGCCATCCATGCTTATAAAAAGTCTCTCGCCGTATCCTCCAGTCGTGTACATACCTCCGTAAACAGATCGCGATGCTCCACACATTGTAGCAGTGACCAAGAACGAGAGTAGATGTGTACCGGTAGATAACCTGCATGAGAGACGAATTTTATCATTAAAAATCTTGTTGTTTATACAAAGTCAAAGCGATCATATAATGAAAGCGCTCCCACCCTAGTAAGTCGTTTAAACCTATAAGCCAATTTCAAAAAATATTTGCAATGCTTCGTGCTGGGTATAAGGTAGAACCTATCTTGATGATTGACCATATAGAACAGCAAATTTGCACTCGAAGAAGAATAAGTGTTTGATAGTCTCGTCCTTATGACAGAAGGCACGCTTTTTATTTCCATACCAATTGCGTTTCGCAAGGTTATCCTGAGTGAGAATTACCATCGACGAAGATACCACGCAAAAACTTTAATTTTTAGTGGAATCTTCATCTTCTATATTTTTTTTGTTATCATCTACTGGCACATCCGGTTGGATTAGAACTTTGTACATAGAGTCCACCGAGAATTTGCCACTCTTGTGCAAATTTCATCGAAACTCGTCAGTCCCTGCGTCAGATTGACCAAAGCCACACGCGTAGCAACTCATTCCAAAATGCTAGCCGGGAACCAACAAGATCTCTTATCTTTTATGAACGTCACATTTGGTGGGGAAGTTTCCAACACCTGAGCGAGCGTATCGCTTTTGTGACATCCAAGTACAATATTATATAAAGCTGGATATTGTTCTGAAATGTGGCATTACTTAGTTGGATATCCCCCGCTTATCTGGGACATAAACTGCATTACGACCCGTGCATAAATTATCAACGATTCTTCACATATCAATGCATTATGAATAATTTTCAGATTTATGTAAATTATTTTTTAGATATATGTACTAACAAGAAATTTCCGGAAATATATTAAAAAATTAAAACCACACATCAATTAGTAGGAATCATATCCCTCGTTGGATGCAACTTCGACGGTCATTATGGTTGGTGGATATCCAATTAGGTGTGGTATCGCAGCGTCGTTTGGAGCTCCCATACCTTTTACTTTTGTTTTTGTTTTTGCTACTGAGCTCCTCGTGGCTCAAAGAGAACACTTTTATTCGATTATCCTCCCCTTGCAAAAATACGAATCCAAACAAGCGAAAAAAGAACACTAGTAGATACGTAAAGAGTAAGAAGACTTGCCTGGCGCTTTAGTAATGAATAATATATGATAGTGTTCATCGATCAAAGCGGAGTGGAGGTTATCCTCTTTTCGATTTTTTCTAATTCTCTAATCCATAATAAGTGTCTGATTTAGTACAAAGTTATACAAAATCTGCGACACTTATTAGGGATCGGAGGGAGTAGAACATACCAAATGCAATGATAATGAATACTTAATAGCAAGACTAGGTACATACATATAGTACAAATCTAATGCTAAATGATCAACCTAACGTTGTGTTCTCTACATGCATGTTTTTCCCAGCCTTATTAATACATGCTATTTTCATTTTCACAGACAAGTTTATCGATCTCAGACGAGCTGGTCCAGTTTCATCCCCCGGAACACCACTTTCCCTTTTTGCCAAACAAGAAGGTGTTGTCCACAATTAAGATAGTGAACCTTACAGATTACAATGTTGGTTTCAATACATATACCAGGCCAACATCTGCGGCATGGTACTACACAGAGCCACCGACAGGAATCCTGCAACCACGGTCGACGCAAAAACTTATGGTAACAAGGAAGAAAAGGAAGATGCCTTAAAAGATAAGCAATTCAATGACAAGTACTTTGTGTGGACAAGCGTTGTATCTGAAGGTGTCAAATATAGCGACCTTAGTGATTACATTGCTGACCAAGAGAGCAAAGAGTTTCCCATTGTTCTTGACAAGGTTAGTTAACTATTTTCTTCTGGGGAAATTCCCTGATTTTGTACTCGGTTTTGTTATAAAAAACCGATACCATCTGAAACTAACTACACTTCTACCCTTTTCAACTATAGCGATGTAATACAAAGCCCACAAATAAACTAGCCTACATGGCATCATAGTCGTTTGAGTACTCAAAAGACAAACTACACACCGGTAACTATTCGAACCAGATAATGTTTCCTACACTAGTGCAGAATTGCCTACTAGTGGCGTGACAAAAAACGCTACTAGTGGCGTGATAGAAACACTACTATTGGTATGAAAAAAACGCTACTAGTGGGTGGTGTCACACCACTGTTATCACGCCAGTGGTATTTTCTAACCCCACACAACTGACATTCATGTTACTAGTGGCGTGCACCACTAGTAATTTATTTTTCAATTAAGAAAAAAAACACTGTCGGCGCCGAAGAGCGCAAGGCGGCGGACGCGCGTCGGCGCGGGTGAAGAAGCTATCGGAGGGCTCGGGCATGGCCTTCTGGACTCAAGGATGGTACGGGAGGTGCGGCGGGTCTTCGCGGGGTCGATGGCGTCTTCGGCTTGCTCTAGTGCGGCCTTGATTCGGTGGCAGCTTCGGTTCAAACGAGAGACGAGAGATGGAAGAAAAGATGCAACGACGGCAGTTTGGTACAATGGAGAGAAGAGAGAGGGAAGAACATGGATGGCGGCGGCTACGATTCAAAATGATGGCTGCTCCAGGGCGGTTGCTCCCGGGTGGCTCTGTTGTAGTTACACCAGTGCGCTTGCTCCGGTGCGGCTCCTCGCCGGAGCATGCTGATGGCCTGGATGGGAGCTTGAGAGAGATGAAAGGATATGGAGAGGAGAGGGGGAGTCGTTTGATATGTGACAATCGAACATCCGGATGTATTGATCTGTGTGACTCCTATTGAACCAATCAGAGAGTCGCACAGATCGATGACATGGCGTGCCCTCAAACTGACATGCCATTAATATTCTACTCCCTCCATCTCATATTAGCTGTCACTTAAACGATGTATCTAGACGTATTTCAGTGTTAGATATATCTATTTGAGCAACTAATATCGCACGCGTAGGGAGTATATACTAGTGGCGTTACAAATTAGTCCAAATGCCACTAGTATTCTAACATCAAAATTTAAAAAGTCTGAACATCAAAAAACTTTGGTGGTTGAAATTCGGATGTAACTATCTGTATAGTTACTTTTTCATATAGAACTCATCTCGATCCGAAATTGCGTGCAGAAGTTACGGCCGTTTTACCGCTGCGTGTTTTTGCAAAATTTTAGCCTGTACCAGCGGTAGGTCCAATCTAATGGCTAGTGACTTAATATTTACGTGCGCGGTAATGGACGCACCACTAGTAATTGGATACAATTTTTTTATTTCAAACAAATTGGTGAATACAAGTGGCGATACTTTGAGGTCAAGCCACTAGTAATACATATATAAACGGCGTGCTTACAATTCCCCATGCCTCGATCCGATTGCTGAGCTCCACATACTAGTGGATTGGTTTTTAAAATGCACGCCACTAGTAGCCTGTTATTAGAAAATATCAGTGACGTGTCATTATTTTGGCTGCCAATAATAATGCTCGTCTAACCCTACTAGTGCTATGAATATTGAGTAACCTACCATATATAGATGGCAGACTGTAAGGATACTCACAATGCATCATAGATCAAGTATCATGGACACGGTGTTTTGATTCATAGGTATACATACGCCCGTTATTAAAAATGCATTTTAAAAAAATTAAAATTTCAAATAAAATTATACACGAAAAAGGACATACATCCAGACATGTTCGCACAAAAAATTCCACGAACCAAAGACATTATTTGTGGCCTGTGTAAATAAGAAAAAAATGTCTCATGATGTGTCACTTTGAAGCACCGAAATTTGCCTTTTTACACATGCATAAAAAGTACTATTTATGGGGAAACTTTGTGTACAAACATATAACGTCCGGATGTACACCCTACATTTTTGTTTTGAATTTTGCGAAATTTCAAAATATGATTTTTAAATGGTAGGTGCATCTACACCTACGAACCAACCAAGATTTCCCAAGTATCATGCAGTATAATACTAGTACCATATGATATTCACAGTCCATGGTATTATAAGGTTGGGTTTAGTCGAGCGTGCTCTCTATCTTTCTCTTATTACAATATACCTCATACTTTTCTTACATAGCAATGGTACTATTGTTGCGGTGGGACTTGGGAGGAATAAGAGCGTCTCTAACAACTTACCCAAATTTGGCTACCCAAACCGGTTTTGGTAGAGGAGAGAGAGGATATGGGTAGTCAAAAAACTTTGTTCTTTTCCACCTTACCAAAACTAGATACCCATATTTCGATTTGGATACATTTACCTGTAGGGCCAATTTGTCATTCAGTGTTGTTGCTCCCGCGTGCTCTAGACCTAATGTACGAGCAACACGCCGGCATGAAGTAAATGCTCGGCTCGGCGCGATGGATGGGACACGGGGCAGCGGCGGGTTTACCGGGGACGAGGCAGGGTGACGGCGAGGTTAGTGGAGGCGGGGTGATGGGGTGGCCGAGCTATGTCGGGGCACCAGCGGGCTCAGCTTGGTCGGGCGTTGCGGGTTGTCCACGGCCGAATCGACGCCGGTGGTTTGTTGTGGGTCTCGACGGTGGTAGCGGACAAGCTCAGAGGCGGGGAATAGGGCCTGGCGGAGCCACGACGGGTGCGGCCTCCTGCTCGATTCCGTCCGTTAGGGGCGGCGCATGGTCCGGAGGAGGGCAGTGGCGGTCGCGGAGGTGGGACGGCATTGGGGCGGCGTGTTGGAGGGTCGGCGACGGAGGCGACGACCGCGCTGGGAATTTTCACCGCGGGTGGTTGGACCTTCCCGCAAATCCTATGTATGCCAATTTGAGCCAAATTTTGGGTCATGATCCAAAAAAATGAGTCTGGGACCACCTATGGGTAAGCAGTTGGAGCTATTTTTATCGCACACAATACACATAAAAGCAGTTTTTGGGTAAGGGCTGTGTTTTTTGTAAGCTTTTGAAGATGCTCTAACTAGTCAAATGATCACGGAATCCATCTCTGTGATGGTTGATGCGCCACAAACCAATGGTATTTCGTTGCTAATGGCGGTATATTTATAGTTCAACTTTATTTATTCCAGTACCGAATTGACGAAGATGTTTTCTCATTGCATGAAAATCGTGTTCGTTTGCAGATAAGCTCAATAACCTCGGATGAGCTGATTCAATTGGATCCCGCAGAGCTCTGCATGCCTCAGTGGCCAAACAAGGAGATCAAGTTCATTGTAAATGTAGTAAACACTACAGATTTGTCCGTTGCTTTCATAGATATATCATCAGAAGGAATGCAGCGCGGGACAAGGAATCACGGGAGATAGGAATCCTGCCACCACGAGCCACTAAAAGATGCATAATACATTGGACAATTGATGATGGGGAACCCGATTATGATTACTTTGTGTGGAACCGTGTTGTGACCGAAGGCGTCGAAAGCGGGACGTCGTTGGTTACATGGTGAGGAAGAGAGTAAGAAATTGCCATTTATTATTAATAAGGTGAGTTCCTACGCAATTAATGTACTCCCTCCGTTTCTGAATATAGGGTGTATAGTTTTCTGCACGAATATTAAGACATGTGTATGTATAGTGGACTCATTTTTTATCTGGTAAAAATCGCGAGAGATGAGTTCTTAATAGGCACAAAATGAATACAATCAGTTATATCCCTCTTTTGAGACTAGGTCTCATTTTTTGATGGGTCAAATTGTCCATAAATAGCAAATACACCTTATATTATGGATTTCTTTTCAAAAAATTATACACCTTACATCAAGGAGCGAGTATTATTTTGTATGGTCAACGATGATGATCCATTTAAAAGCAAACTGACGATGATTTTAATTGGTCCCAGTTAATAAATGGATGTGTTCTTTTTGGCAGGTAAGCCCATGTCCGTCAAACGGGCTGATCCATTTTGACCCGCCCGAGCTCAGCCTCCCCTTCGTGCCAAACAAGCCGTTCGTGTTTTCAGTTAATATAGTCAACAATACAGATTACCGTGTTGGTTTTAATAGATATGACCCAGAATCAAATGTGGGCGCGTACTTCATTGACCCTGAACGTGGAGTTATGACACCGCGGTCCACTCAAAGACTCGTTGTACAATGGGTACCTGAGGGTACTTCATCAAACTCGTGCGGGTGTGGTTATGGCACCACAAAATAAGGAACGGGAAGACATGCACTGCCAAGACAAGTTCCTTCTATGGACATGCTTAGTGAGTGAAGGTGCCGAAGCCAGTGACATTATTCGCTACAGTAAATACGAAGGGAGCCAAGAGTTGCCAATTGTTCATAAGAAGGTAAGATCCCTAATTATATATGTAATGAATAGGTTCAAACTTTAATTTACTACTGTGCCCATCCAAACCTTCTAAAAAGACATCCAACAATTGATCCGGTACGAGGTTGCCTCCTACGGTTTGGAGCACCGTACCTTTGAAACTCAATGTGAACGCGTTGCTTAACTTTTTATTTTTATTTGTTAGTCGATGCAACATTTGCCATGCTACGCGCGCGCGCGCACACACACATTTCTACTGGTCGTTTTTTGTTCTTCCAAATCCCAAAGAATAAGACTTCTTGAAATAGTTTGAATGTCTTTTATCTTTTTCAAAGTTGAGCGCCAGCTAGTAGAAACAAACAGATGATGTAGTTACACGTTTTTTTTTTTTTTTTTTTGTAATCCTACTAGTTTTTCTCTGGTACCAACTAACCCACAGCTGCATTCTTCCACTTCCATTTTCGCAGACAAGCTTATGCACCTCAGACGAGTTGATCAAGTTCGACCCTCCCCAGCTCTCCTTCCCCTTCATTCCAAACAAGAGGGTGTCCATGTTTTGCTTCTTTAAAATAGTAAACGTTACAGACCACAGCGTCGGTTTCAACATATGGCAAGACAACTCCAATTATGCGGATTACAAAACAGAACCGGATGCAGGGATCCTGGCACCACACTCCACACAGGCAATCAAGGTAAGAAGGACCCCAAAGAAAGAGGAACGAGAAGACATGCAGTGTAAAGACATGATCACTGTGTGGACGGGCACTGTGACTCAAGGTGTCGAAGTTAGCGATCTCCGTACATACTGGACTGACGAAGATAGAAAGTTGCCCGTTGTTCTTACAAAGGTGAGTTCTTTAATCATCAAGTTTGTCAGTTTTAATATTCCATTTACCTTTGTATTTCCCTCCTTGACCCCTCATAAAGTTCAGTATGAGTACCGTGCATGGTTACGGAAATAGTAAACCTAGGTACTGATACAACTATTACGCTAAATGACACAACTCGTAACTATGGGCTCCCTATATGTTCACAGCCTGGAGGAAGCAGTTCAAGCTAGGATCAGCATGGTCGAATCTATTGGACGTAAAGGCTGGAGAAGGTAATTAAGGCATGCATCTTTCTCATTAGTACCATTTTGTTACTATTAGCTAAGAACATCGTTTGCTTGCGGCCAGTCTGCGTGCAGAAAGAGAGTGCATGCGGAGAGTGAATAGTATGACATATATCCATGGTTGACATTATTCTAGCGATTTGTGCCGTAGTCATTTTCCCAGAATTAGAATCGGTCAATACACGAGGAGATACGGCATCACTTTTGTTGATGGCACGGCATGTGGTCTTGTTGATTCATTACGTACGCTATTTTTCTCTGCCAAAGAAATAGTAAAGGAAAATAGTAATCCATCGCTAGTGTATGTACCCATGCCTCAGTATCGATCAGACAGCTGAACTTGATGCACACTCAGCGGCACTGCTAGATTACCATGGTTTCCTTGATCCAATAGATGTCCGGAAGTCAATTTACTGGTTTTCGTTTCATTGATTGATGTAGCACAACCACACCAGAACAGCTTTTCGCAACTGCTTGGCAGGAAAATGTTTCCGCAGGGCCTAAATTGACAGATGTGCTTTAGAAGTGTAGAATTACTAAATGGTCTTTAGTAAATTAGAGGAAAGTGCTCGCAAAGCAATTGTAATTGACATGTTAGCTTTTAGCTCAATTATCTTTTTCTGTAGATGATTAGTTCAGTTATGTTGTATAGTACTAGTTTTTAGCATTTTGCGCTTGTAAACTTCTAATGAAGAGCATAATTTTCTATGTAGGCGCGCCATGGGTTTGAATGGTATTTTGACTGAAGGATCTGGACATGCCAGAATGAACATGTATTGTGTATAGAGGAAAAAGTCAGCGATGAGCTCCCGGATGAGGAACGCATGTAGGAAGCCTGCTTTGCTCGTCAAATTCGATACGATGACCTACAAATTCGGACAATAGCTTGAACAAGTCTATTATTTCTGCTTACAAATCTGTACCAACATAATTTGTGCATTGGCATGTTCACCCATGCCCTTATCTCATTTATACAGTTCCTGGAACTTTCAGGTGGATTTATACTGTATCATGCTGCCATTGGCTGTGCTAGCTATCAACTTAAGGAAACTCTAAACTTGTAGGACAATGAAGAACATCAATGATCTTTGCTGCCTTGGTGGTTGGTGTCCACGTCCTGATATCTAGTATCGAGGAAGTTTGGCCCTACCAAATGCAAGCATGCCGTCGTCTGCAACCTGATGCGGAAACATGGCCCAAGGGACCATCTCCTCGCGGCAGATGCAGAACCTGGTATTGTTCCGACCGTGCCAATTGTCTGAACAACATTTCGATGAAGAGATCAAGTGCTTCTTAGCATAGAATTAAAAGAGCGGAATATATTATATATAACACAGGTCACATATCTGAAAGTGTCAACTCGAAATACATCCAAAAAGGAGTGCAGATTTGGCATCGCGGGCGCTGATCAGTAAGTGCCCTCTCTGCCCAGTTGCTTCAGTGGTTAAAAAAGGCAGTTGGTGACTCAGGTGGTCGAAGAGGCGGCATAGCCCGTAGGGTAGCAAACATGACGAGAGTACATCAGCTAATTTTCCATATAATATTTTACCAGCGTTTGGCCCGTTCCTCGGATAAATGATTGGGGATGAAATACCAGCCTATACTTGGGAAGTTAGAATATCACGGGAGACCCTGCGCTGCACTCTTGGCTCTTGGGCAGGCTATGCGATAAATGGAAGAGATTTTATAGGGAATGGCTGATTTGGATTTTCGGAAGGCAAGCAGAAGCAGTCGCTCGCCTCGTCTCATCATGTGCGGCTGTGGGCCGTGTTGAATATAAATGTATTGCCTAGCCTCTTTCCATCAATTCGGACTTTTGGTTTAGATGGCTAGTGCACAATTTTATACCCGCGGCACATTGACACAACCGCCGCCGCCGCAGATCCCTGCCGCCGTCGCCGCACGATGACACAAAAACCCGCCGCCGCCGCCGCAGATCCCTGCCGCACAATGACACAAAAACCCGCCGCCGCCGCAGATCCTGCCGCCGCCACACAAAACCAAAGACACTACGACCAAAACCGTGTAGTTATTTTTGCGCCTCCGGCGCTATCGGCTACAACAACCACGAGTACGACTACATCGACCATGGCTACATCAAGAACGGCTACATCGACATCGATATCAAGGGCAACGTCTACAGCAACCTATCGGCAACAACTCCAGTCAATAGCGTCCGCTTCGTCATTTGCTTCCACGCCACTCCCGTTGTGACTGCGGGAGGGAAGAGAGGGGAGACCATCAGAGACGCAGTTGATGATGGCGGAGAGGAGGAGACGATGAAATCGCAAGCCTTCAAAGCCAGTCGCAATCGTCCGTTTCACTCACGCTATGACTGAGGGGGAATGTTAGGATACGTACATGATAGATAGACTACGATCTTCTTGTATCCCAAGTTATTAGGCATCTTGGCCACCAAGTCTTGTACTCCTTATATACCCCCACGAGGGTGAGATCAATATAATAACAAAATATTAGGGATTCTACAATTTTCACAGGCCGGCCTGGAACTTGGAGGAGGGGATGTAGAGAGTAAATCGGGTCTTTGGTCAGTTCGTTCCACCATGGGTTACCACCGAAATTACCGACTTAATTAGGATTTCCACATCTGCTAACTGAGATATGTATCAAATATTTCGGTTTTGATTCGGTGCTGGTTTAATCGGTTTTTCGGTTATATGTCCACCCCTAGTGGCATGGAGTCGTGACGTAGAACTCACCAGTTGTTGGTCCCCGACTTGAACCAGGTCATAGAGAAATGTTTCGCACAAAAACAACTGGCCTCTTAGGTCACTTCCCGCGACTCCAAAGCCGCTGACGCCTCCATTTCATAGTCCCTCTCCGGCCACCACCTTCACCTTACCGCCGTCGGAGGAGGTCGGCTGACCGGCAGGCGCCTCCATCTGTTTTTTTCCTTTCTTTCTCGTCATGCTGATTGTTTCTCGCGTGCACGTAAGAGAAAGAGCGCTGCCCTCTGCTGCTAAGGTAGAAATACAGTCCGACAACTAAAATGAAAATTTAGCGATCATATTGCATTGAAAATTGTCTACGGAATTTCAAATCAAAACAATATAATGTTACCATGGATATCACTTTATTCTTTCGTAGGTATTCCTTCATCGGCATATATCACTCAACCCACATGTTCTCTTATCTAATACTACCTCCGCCTTGAAATACCAAAATGTCATGTATTTTGGAACAAAGTAAGTAGTGATTAAATAACAATCCATTTCAGCCATGTGCAGATCAAGAGGGAACTGCGGCTGCAGGTCTTGGACAATGGTGTATGCAGTCTCCCAGCGTCTTGTAGCAACTCTCCATGGGGAAACACGTAAAGCATGACCCGCCACCGATGCATTTACTTACTTCGATGCGGTCCACGTCTATGACTCTACCTACAAAATTGAAATTAACCCAAAATAACATTAAGGTGCCGACTCATAACCATGCATACATATAAGCTCATTTCAACTTGAAGACCATTATACTTATTATTAAGAGGTGAATCGAACAAAAACAAACAAAGAAGATGATGTTTTCTAGCCAACTTACATTGTGCATGGATAGCAAAGCATAGGAGAAGGATCACTAATGCTTGGACGGGCTTCATGCACTTCTCCATGTGAATGGTAACGATCGCAACACTTGCTGGCAGGTTCTTTCTGATTTGGGTGGAGACCACGCCATGCTGGCATATGTATAGAGGGGAATTGATAGACGGATATATAGGGCAATTAATTGATAGGTAAAGACTAATTTTTATGGATATAGGCAATTAATAGTAGAGACTAATTTGGCATGAATTGATACATGGATATCTCTACTACTACTAAGCTCCCTAGATTTCCTGCTCTCTCCTTGCTCCTAGATTTCTTCCAATTAAATAATGACACCATCCTATGGTGGACCCCACTCATGTTACTTGATAGTTTACAACAAGTGAATATTAAAATTGAGGTTGAAAAAATTATGTTCGATATATACACATATTTTATACGTATATGTCAAATTTTGGTGAAAAAAATTATATTCCCAACTACACACAAAAAAAAAATTTGTGGCGGTGAAAAAGGAAAATAGCTCAATTTACCTACAAATTTTACTTTTTGTATAGATCAAATACAAATATTTTTTCACAAAACTTTTAGGGTACATACAATACATACATGTAGTTGTATGCTTACTTCAAAAAAAGCGAAACGTAGATATGTGGTTTCAATATTTTTCTAAAGATGCGGAGAGTTCGGAGCTACTGACACTTTATGACAACACTCTCACTCGTATCCTTTCTTTGCAGTCGGTGCCCACCATAGCGGGGCGCAGCCTATGCCACGCGGCATCATTTCTCTCTCTCCGCTTCCCTCGAGCGGTATTCTACCGAAAACAGATATTCCGTCGCAAATTTTTCCTGTCTCTCCACACACACCTCTTACTTAGTCAAGCCCTAGGACTATAAGGTACCTCCGTCCCCGATGTCGCGCCTCAAGTCCATGGTCAACTTGAACATCACGTGTGCTCACCGCCGGTGCATATTCCGTTGGTCACCCAACGCCAATGAGCTAAAGGAATTTCTAAATCCCTCGCAGTAGTTGCACGTGAACACCCATGTCGCCAGTCACATCAGCCATTGTTGTCGCCGTTGCTGTTAGTGGTGCTCGACTCGGTGGTGGTTGTCTGTAACACCCCTGTTTTCCGATGATCCCTTTTCGATAAAACATGTTTTTGGACTCTCTATATCCATATTTAATTTGGTTTACCGAATCACGAATCCGCCTCTGTAGTTGTATTGGGCTCGTCGAGACAATCGAAATGGACTACTCGTTTGCCCAAATTTGACCCTGGATGCTTCTTCTATGGTCGATTTAAATTCAAGGGCCATGATTATTTTGGAATTTCGAAATTATATTAAAACAAAAGGATGCAGCTGATCCTCATCTCTTTCCCTGCCTCCACGGTGAGCACCTCATCCTGATCTCCAAACAGCCCAATTCATTTTTCCCTTCCTCACCCGTGAGCTCTTCCCTCACATGGCGCCTCCTCCCACCATGTTCCTTTCCTCTCCCCTTCTCCCCTGATCTCAACAGCATCCCCACGTTCAACCCCTCCTCCAGGGGCAGCCGCTGGACCAAATCTTAAGAAGGAAGAAGAAAGAACAAGAGGAGACAAGAAGAAGAGGAGAAGGGAGAAGAAGAGAAGACCCTCACCTTCTCTTGTCCGTTTTCCCTTGCTCAAGCTTCAAGGGTGAGTTCCCCCGCCCTCTATGACCCTCATATGTGCTGTACATGGTGATTCCACAATCTCTAGGGAAGGGGAATAGCAAGATCTATTCGAAATTAGGTGAAAACAGTTCAATATTTCCGTTTCTGGGTCACCAGGGACATAAATCTCCAATTTCGAGTTCCAATATGGCAAAATCAGAGGAGGAACATGTGTAATGTTTTGTAGGCCTTGTTCCCACGATCGTTTTGAGTGGTTAACCATTTCAATCGGAGTTGTAGAGCTCCTGTTATTCCTATTTCATTACAGCTGTCCAAAGTTCACAGACAGTAAAGAATAGCGTTTACCCATGTGGTTTGGGAGCTGTTACCCTTAATATAAATTGAAGATTTGCTCCTTCCCAGCTTATTTGTGATCCATACGTTGTATTACAAAAGTATTCAGTTATTTACCATGATTATTCTTGTTTCCATTTATCTCTGAAGGTAGCTACTTAATATTCTGAAAACTGGAGGCAGCAGAGTAGTATTTGTTGGCTACGACCTTCATAGCTCCATATTCTGAGTTCGAATAGTAGGAGTTATTTGTAGCCAAGTTTCATATGAATCCACAGCCATCTTGTTTGCTTAGTTTCGAGCTTCCTAGCTCAAGATATGAATTCTTTTGTGAAGGGACAACAAAGGGGTTGCTCTCCCAAAATGCGATTAGGACCGTTTTATGTGTTTGATTTACATGCCATGTTTTGGTGCAATGTTTGAGACCTGTTTATGTGTTCCTACATCAGGTTGCAACACCAATCCACCGGAGGTATAGCCTCACACCAGCTCCCTCGCAACGGTTGAGGCGAGTACACCGAGCAACAACGGCTAGATTGCTCTCTTATTATTACGTTCATGTTCACATTATTCCTTTACATTCATGAAATGGTGAACATGTTAATCCCATGTGTATCAT
Source organism: Poa pratensis (assembly GCA_947311845.1). Classification (NCBI taxonomy): domain Eukaryota; kingdom Viridiplantae; phylum Streptophyta; class Magnoliopsida; order Poales; family Poaceae; genus Poa; species Poa pratensis. The sequence goes on along the minus strand of CAMZMU010000038.1, from coordinate 84,643,509 downwards.
TCAATACACCATACCACTAGTATGCTATAGGGATTGGATTTTCATGGTTCTTGATAAAGAAATCCATCATGAGTGTATCTTCCCAGTACAAGGAGTGATCCTCGCTTGCGAGTTTATGGACCTGAAGTCTTCCCAGTACAAGGAGTGACCAGCTTATGGTCCTTCGGGTTCAACCTCAGATGGTCCTCTCACCTTGTGTGGGTTGAAGGGTTCGGATGAGACGTCATCCCCCCTAGCTTTGCCGGCAGTAGCTCGAAGAGTAGTGCATGGTTTCCTTTGGTTGCATGTTTTCTCCATGCATCCTCATGTCATTTCAAGCATGGTTCATGTTCATGATACTAATTTCTAATGCTTTTGTTGTGTACTTGCTGAGTCTTTGGACTCACCCCTCGTGGGCTTTGTTTCAGGTACTTCACCGTGAAGCTTTGCAAGTAGATGAAGGGCGTAGCTCCCATGGGTGTTCACTCACGAAATTTCACCATCCTTTCATTCTCCTAGCCTGATCATGATAACTTTTATACTTCAGTTCATGATTCTTAATAGCTAGGACTTGCTTGATGTGTATTCACCATGATCTGGTTGTTGCCATGTTCATATCCATGTGTGCTTGGAACCTATGGTTCTTGGAATTGTGTAGCATAAAGATTTGTGCCTTCACCACCTAGCTCTAGATGTGGAGTGTGAGTTTTTTATATGCTTCCGTTTGTGTTTCATATGGTTATACTTTGTTATATCAGTTGCCTGTTGTGGATGTCCGTCGGTACAAGGGAGGTGCTGTCGGTTTCCCGTCGGTTTCCCATCTGTCAGGATTAGTGTGGGTTTGTTTTGTGGTAACATCCTTTTTATAAGGAGTGGTGTTATAGTTGGTATCAGTTAAGCTCTAACTTTGCTATACATGCGTAAGCATGTATACCATTGAAAAGATCCTTGGACCTTTCAAACGCTTACTTGTTGGACTTCATTGATTGCTTGTTAGTGTACAAAAATCAAATTGACGAGGACGTCAATTCTTTTGAGGTTGGGTGAAATATACCAATTCTCTTACTAGTATGTTACTAGGTTTCTGAAATAAAACTTGATTAGATGGTTAAACAACATAAAACTTGACACACTGGTGCACAATAGGAACGTTTTCCTTTCAGTTATATGCTTGCAAGTCTTGTCTTGTGTGCAATGATTGCTTGTGGTGCTTTTCAAAGGCATATTAAGCAGTCTTGTGTTCGAGTAGTACTCGTTTCAGGGTCTACTGTACTGGGTTTATATTTCAAGCTTAATTCTGTTTGAAGTATGAGTTCCTATCTTACTCATCCATATTCTATTCTATTCTTTTGCTTGACCGGGTAATGTTCATTGCTTCATGAACGACCCATTTTGCCCTAAAACAAGTCAATCCAATTCTCAACTATTCTATGATACACTGTTAGCACATTTCATGGGATTGCCTCTCCTGTTGTGGTGGCTAATATCTTGTGTATCATGGAACGACCCCTTGAAGTCATTCCGGTGCAACCAACCCAAAGGTGTTGTTTATTGCTATTCATCTGGTGGGAGAATGTTCGTTCCTCTCTACCACCTAAACATGCAACCCCTACTTGTGTGTTCTTTAGAACTGAGTTCATTGAGAAGTACTATCTAGCCTCCTATGTCTGAGAGGAAGGATAATGCACTCAGTAAGTTAAAACAAGGAAATAGAACCATTCAGGACTATATTGTACGCTTTGTGCAACGATGGTAAATGATGATAAAGAGAAGGCTGAGGAAGTTCAAAGATGGGCTAGAGCAGCAATATCGTGTTGTGCTTAGTGTTGTTGGGTCCTCTACTTTTGCTTCCTTGGCTGAGAGCCTGAGACGGCCAAAAAGAGTTTGAGCTACAAAAGGGCTCACCTCTAATGATACCCTCCCCACATGCTTGCCCCAGTAACTTCTCTATTGCGGGTGGCAACTAGAAGCGAGACTACAATGATGGTGGCAAGTCATATCGACGCTTTGGGAAGAAATCCAAAACTATGCCACCTTCTTCCCAATCCTTCAAGAAGAAGGCGCAGAAGGCCTCATCTTTCACTAGGCCACGTGTGCTTCACCGTCCAATGCCAGGTCAAGGGATGATATGTTTCAAGTGTGGCGAATGCCATAGAGCCAATGAGTGCAACTGGTCTGGCATATGCAACGGTTGTCACAACAGTGGTCACATGGAGCGGATTTCTAAATCGAACCCTGCTAGCATCATTAAGTGGCAAACTTTGTCTTCTCAAACTGAGCCTTCACCTGCACCTTTATCCTCGCATGCATCTGCGCAAGCAATGGAGAATGTTCAAGCTTCTCCTTTATCCGTATGCAGCTTGGGGACGTATTCATCAAGTGTATTACTGGCCACCACTTTCATGGTACCACTAAACTATCCAGCACCCTATGTTGCTTCAACCTTGCCACAGATTGGCGTTCCACCTGCATCAACATGCCAAAGAATCCCTTTCCTTCATCATTCATGGTTGGACGTCTAGATGTGGTGACAGGTACTCTACCAGTCAACTCAGTTGAAGCTCTAGTACTATTTGATTCTGGTTCTAGTTTCTCATTCGTATCGCTAGACTTCGCGAATTGGGCAAACATGTCTAGGCAAGAAATCTCTCAGCCAGTGAAAGTTAGTTCACCGGGTGGGCTCCTTTCTCCTGGCTGCGATATTTCTATTGAGGATGAAGACTTCACTGCAAATCTTTTCATCCTTCATTTCGAGCCTTTTGATGTCATTCTTGGCATGGACTGGTTACAAACTTACAAGGCGGTGATCTCTTGCTTTTGGAGAGTCATCACCCTTGATTCCCCTTCAGGAAAAGAGTGTGTCTACCAAGCTAGTGCACCTCCACGATCTTTGTCAGTGTTGGCCAGTCTCTTTCCTGGCCAGCCATCTCCAAAGAGTGGGATACTATGGACTCTTCTTGGAAAGCCAAGTACCCCACTGTGCCTTCAAAAGATACCAGTAGTGTGCGATTATCCTGATGTTTTTCCAAATGAGCTTCCAGGAATGCCTCCAGAGCAGGACACTGAGTTCTGCATTGATCTGATTCCTGGCACTCAACCTATTTCAATAGCACCATATCGCTTGGCTCGACCCTTCCAGGAAGAGCTGAAGAAGCAATTAGATGACCTTCTCGCTAAAGGACTAATTCAGAAGAGTGTGTCCGAATGGGGTGCACCCGTGCTCTTCACTTCTAAGAAAGATCTCACTTGGCGCATGTGTATTGATTTCCATGGCATCAACAAAGTGACTATCAAGAACAAGTATCCACTCCCTCGCATCGAGGACTTGTTTGATCAGTTGAAGGGAGCTAAGGTTTTCTCTAAGATTGACTTGCAATCTGTATACAATCAAATTCGGGTTAGAGAGCAGGATATCAAGAAGACTGCTTTCTCCACAAGGTATAGGCATTATGAGTTCAAGGCCATGTATTTTGGTCTAACGAATGCCCTCGCCTGTTTCATGGAGACAATGAACAACATGTTTCACACTTATCTCGACAATTTTGTTGTTGTTTTCATTGATGATATTCTTATCTATTCCAAGACGGAGGAAGAGCATGCTCGACAACTCAGAATAGTGCTTGAAACCTTGAGGCAACACAAGTTTTATGCCAAGTTGAAGAAGTGTGAATTCTGGCTTTCAGAAGTTGGCTTCCTAGGCCACATCATCAACCAACATGGCATATCTGTTGACCCAAGCAAAATCTCCACGGTTGTTAATTGGGCGAGGCCAACTAAAGTCAAGGAAGTAAGAAGTTTCCTAGGCTTTGCCGGTCATTACCTTCGGTTTGTGAGGAACTTTTCCACTATTGCCAAGCCATTGACCATGTTGACGCAGGTCAATTCCAAATTCCATTGGGATGAGGCTTGTGAGAAGAGTTTCTGTTATGTTAAGGAGCGATTGGTGACTGCTCCAATCTTGTCGCTACCTGAACCAGGTAAGCGTTCTGCAGTCAGTATATTCTGATGCATCCCAACTTGGAGTTGGTTGTTTGTTGATGCAGGATGACAAGGTCATTGCCTATGCATCTCGGCAGCTGAAGCCTCATGAGCAGAATTATCCAACCCATGATCTAGATTGTCTGCAATCGTTCATGCTCTTAAAATCTGGAGACATCATCTCTGTGGCGAGGCGTGTGATATGTATACTGATCACAAAAGCCTCAAGTACATCTTTACTCAGGAAGAGTTAAACCTGAGACAAAGAAGGTGGTTGGAGTTGATCAAGGATTATGATCTCACCATCCACTACAAACCCGACTGAGCCAATGTGGTGGCCGATGCTTTGAGCCGCAAGGTAGTTGTTCCTACTGCGGCGACCCTTCCGTCCGAATTGGAGAGGATGGATATTTCCTTCTGTTGCGCGGGCACTCCTAAGCAGAAATCCAAATGACCCTTGAGTCTGATATTGTGGAGCGCATTAGGCAAGCACAGGAACAATATCGTTTACTGATGCAGGCAGCTAGGCGTGTCCGTGAAGGAAGGGTAGATCCATTCACCATAGATGGTACTTGAGTTGTGCGATTTCAAGGTCACCTTTGCATTCCGCCAAAGGCTCAAGTAAAAGATGATATACTGAAAGAAGCCCACCGTACTCCTTACACCATTTATCCTGGTGAGACCAAGATGTATCATGATCTAAAGCAAAATTTCTGGTGGAAGTGGATGAAAGTAGATGTGGCTAAGTATGTGGCTTCATGTGGTGTTTGTCAATGAGTCAAAGCTGAACACAAAAGCCCTGCTGGAAAGCTGTGATGAGGTTGCTGATATGAGTTTAGATGTGCTATGCCAATGGAGGCCATGACTACATATATATAGTGAGAATCCCACCAATAAGGAAGAAGCACACGGATCGTGTGTTTCTTTCGATCGCTTGTGAGCCGTTGGATCAGGGGTGTGTTTCTTTCGAGCGCTTCTGAGCCGTCGGATCAGCACTATCACGACCACTTCGTAAGCCATGCGACCCTATATATAGCCCACCTCCTCAGACAGGTTACTCACTCACACAAAACATTCCAGCGTCACTCGGAGAGGCATCTTTGGGCAACCAGCGGCAAGACGTCTCTGATGACCTGCGACCGTTCCAAACGGTTGCAGATCATCAGTGACGTCTTGCCGGACGGTTGTAGAACATCAGAGACGTCTTGCCGAACGGCACACAACTAGCGTCTACCTTTGCCACCGAATCCAATGGTTGGATTTAGCCTACCTGCTGGCATGTTCCCTGGCATTATTGTGTTCGTCCTTGTTCACCGGCCAGCCATTGGAGCCACCTCCTGTAGGACGGTGAATAAGGACAACACAACGACGCTGTTGGAAACACAAGCCCTCAGGTAGGTTGAATCCAACCACTGGATTAGGGTGACACAATGATGAATTGCCGAGGAGGTGGGAGTGGTGGTGGTGGAAGTGGTAGCCATGCTCACGACCACGCGATGATTTGCAATATACAAAGCATTCGGCACCGTAGGTTTAATACATTACTACACATCACATAAAGGGTTTAATACATTACATTGATTTACATAAAAGTCATGAACCCTTCTTCGCGTATGATCGCTTCGGCCGTAACCATGGAGCATCTTCATTATTTAACGGGATGCTTGGGTCATTCTCACTGTGAAGGGCGGAATTTCATCAAACTTATCATAATCTGCTGACATGTCTGTCTTGTCCTCGACTCCCACGATGTTTCTTTTCCCTGAAAGAACTACGTGACGCTTTGGCTCATCGTCTGATGTATTCGTTTGCTTTTTTTTCTTTTTTTCGGTCTGGAGGACATGTCCTTCACATAGAAAACCTGAGCCACATCATTGGCTAGGACGAATGGTTCGTTCTTGTAACAACCAAGATTCTTGAGATCCACTGTTGTCATCCCGTACAGCTGGTCTACCTTTATCCCTTCTCCATTCATGTTGACCCAACTGCACCGAAACAAAGGGACCTTAAAAGTAGGTCCATAGTCAAGTTCCCATATCTCCTCTATGCGACCATAGTATGTGTCCTTTTGCCCATCGTCGTTTGTTGCATCAAAGCGGACACCACTGTTCTGGTTGGTGCTCTTTTTATCTTGGGCGATCGTGTAAAATGTATTCCCATTTATCTCGTACCCTTGGAAATTCAATACAGTCGAAGATGGTGACGCGGCCAACAAGTAGAGCTGATCTCCGACAGTGGTGTCATTCATGTGTTTTTCTTTAATCCAGGAGTCATCCTTCCCCGGGTTCTTGGAGCGTACATAATTCTTGTGTTCCTCGATATACGGAGCCACGAAGGTGGAACTTTGTAGAACTGTGTAGTGTGCTTGAGTTAAAGAATGCCCGTCCCTACATATCAGTGCTTTCTTTCCTAGCGTGCCTTTTCCACTCAGTCTCCCCTCATGCCGCGATTCAGGAACACCAATCGGCTTAAGGTCAGGAATAAAGTCAACACAGAACTCAATGACCTCTTCTGTTCCATAGCCCTTGAGATGCTTCCTTCTGGCCTAGCACGGTTATGAACATATTTCTTCAAGACTCCCATGAACCTCTCGAAGGGGAACATATTGTGTAGAAATACAGGACCGAGAATGGCAATCTCGTCGACTAGGTGAACCAGGAGATGCGTCATAATATTGAAGAATGATGGGGGGAACACCAACTCGAAGCTGACAAGACATTGGACCACAGCCTTCTGTAAACTTGGTAGAGTTACTGGATCGATGACCTTCTGAGATATTGCATTGAGGAATGCACATAGCTTCACAATGGGTACTCGAACATTTTCCGGTAGAAGCCCCCTCAATGCAACCGGAAGCAACTGCGTCATAATCACGTGGCAATCATGAGACTTCAGGTTCTGGAATTTTTTCTTTGCCATATTTATTATTCCCTTTATATTTGACGAGAAGCCAGCCGGGACCTTGATACTGCTCAGGCATTCAAAAAAGATTTCCTTCTCTGCTTTGGTAAGAGCGTAGCTGCTTAAGTATTGACGCCCTTTATCCGTCTGCTTGTTGTATGGGTCTTTCATACGTTGCTGGTCTGCCCGTGCTTCCGGTGTATCTTTTGTCTTCCCATACACGCCCAGGAAGCCTAGCAGGTTCACGCAAAGATTCTTCGTCACGTGCATCACGTCGATTGAAGACCGGACCTCTAGGACTTTCCAATAGGGTAGCTCCCAGAATATAGAGCACTTCTTCCATATGGGTACGTGGTTGTCAGCGTCATTCGGAACAGATAGACTGCCAGGACCCTTTCCAAAGATTACTTCTAAATCCTTGACCATGTCATATATAACATCACCATCAGGGAGGTTAGGCTTCTTCCGGCGATCTGCCTCACCGTTGAAATGCTTGCCGGGCTTTCTTACGGCATGACTGTTCGGAAGAAATCGACGATGCCCCAGGTACACATTCTTGTTTCCCAAATGTATACTTTCAGTCTTATCTAAACAGTGCGTGCATGCATTGTATCCCTTGTTTGACTGTCCTGAAATGTTACTAAGAGCAGGCCAATCATTGATGGTTACGAACAGCAACGCTCGTAGGTCAAATTCCTGTTGTTTGTGCTCATCCCACACACGTACACCTGGTTCGGACCACAACTGCAAAAGTTCATCAACTAATGGCCTTAGGTACACATCAATGTCGTTGCCGGGTTGCTTCGGGCCTTGGATGAGCACTGGCATCATAATGAACTTCCGCTTCATGCACAACCAAGGAGGAAGGTTGTAGATACATAGAGTCACGGGCCAAGTGCTATGACTGGAGCTCTGCTCCCCAAAAGGATTAAAGCCATCTGTACTTAGACCAAATCTTAAGTTCCTTGCGTCATCTGAAAATGTCGGGAACTCTCTGTCGATTTTTCTCCACTGGGACCCATCGGCGGGGTGTCTCAACTTCCCGTCTTTCTTACGCTCTTCTTTGTGCCATCGCAACAACCTGGCATGCTCTTTGTTTCTGAACAGACGTTTCAACCGTGGTATTATAGGAGCATACCACATCACCTTAGCAGGAACCCTCTTCCGGGGGGGCTCGTCATCGCCCTCAACATCACCAGGGTCATCTTGTCTGATCTTGTACCGCAGTGCATTGCATACCGGGCATTTATCCATATTCTCGTACTCACCGCGGTACAGGATGCAGTCATTAATGCATGCATGTATCTTCTGCACATCTAATCCTAGAGGGCAGATAGCCTTCTTTGCTTCGTATGTAGTCTCGGGCAATTCGTTATCCTTTGGAAGCTTCGGCTTCATTATTTTCAGTAACTTCTCAAATCCCTTGTCAGAACAACCAGTCTCTGCCTTCCATTTCAGCAGTTCCAGTGTGGTACCGAGCTTTGTGCTGCCATCTTCGCAGTTTGGGTACAGCAACTTTTTGTGATCCTCAAGCATGGCCTCCAACTTTAGCTTCTCCTTTTCTGTATCGCATTCTCGCTTTGCATCAGAAATGACCCCACCAAGACCATCAGCGGGCTCATCTGATGCCCGATGTTCACCTCTTCTTCTTCAACGTCTTCCATTACAGTATCACCGCATTCCTCAGGGAACATAGGATAGTTGTCATCATCCTCCTCTTCTTCATTGTCTTCCATCCTAACCCCTCTTTCTCCGTGCTTGGTCCAACAATTATAGCTGGGCATGAAACCTTCCGAATCACGTGGTCTTGAATGGTTCTCGGGTCAGAGTACTCCCTGACGTTCCGACACTTCTCACATGGACAAGGCATAAAATTATTCACTTTGTTTGCCTCAGCCACATCGAGAAATTTATGCAGGCCTGCAATAAACTCGGAACTGCGTCGTTCGCCGTACATCCATCGCATCCGTGCATCCATCTGCATCATATATATAATTAAGTTTATCAAATACCATTACAATAACATCTTGAATAGTGAAATGACCACCGTACATCGACACGTGCAATATTTCTGTATCAATTACAGATGAAAAGGATAAGTTGCTAACCTCGGCCGAGGATATCATCTTGTGTGAACTTAAGTGTGGCTCGGGCATTTCATCGAACACATCTTGTGCGTGGCAAAGAAAAAAAAACTAGCACCCACTTCCCACCAATCCAACCAGAAAAAAAACAGAGGAGAGAAGAGAGGGGGGTGGGGGTTATATATAGGCAGGGAGGTATTGGTCCCGGTTCTTGGCACGAACCGGGACCAAAGCTCCGCGCACGCCACGTGGCCGGCTCTGGAGCTTTGGTCCCGGTTCTTGCCAAGAACCGGGACCAATGCCCCAACCGAACCGGGACCAATGCCCCACGGGGCCCTGGCAGCTCGAACCGGGACCAGTGCCAGGCACTGGTCCCGGTTTTTGCCTGAACCGGGGCTAATGGGCAAACAGGACTCTGGACCAAAGGTGGTTTTTCTACTAGTGATTCATCTGTCAAGGCTTATAAATATTCTTTGGCTCCCCTTGTGTCGAATCAATAAATTTGGGTTTTACTTCCCTCGAAGACTGTTGCGATCCCCTATACTTGTGGGTTATCACTCCAATGCAATATTTCCAAGTTAGACATTATTTTCCGAGATGCCATTTCTGATCCAGGAATTATCTAGACACCTTACACTCCTCCAAAAATTATGCCATTTTGGGAAGGTGCATGATTTCACCTCCTGAACATTTCATTCCATTGTCCCAACCTCATCTGAGCAATATTTGAGGTACTTCCTTTGTAATGCCCTTTTCTTGCCTTTTTGCAATTTCCAAAGGAACCCCTATTGGTATGTCTCCAAAAATTCTATGAAAATTAGGGAGTGACCCCTAGAAAGTGTGTAACCCATTTATGCAAAAATATTGGATAACTTGCTAAGAAAATGTTGGACTTTTTCCCTGTGCAAGTTTCTGCCCTAAAACCAATTTGTGTTCAAAACACACCAAATGATTTTTGTAGTGAGGAGTAAGCACCTAGTTGCAAGCTCTAGTAGATCCTGCACCTCTGGACCAAGTATTGTTCAAACCAAAAATGGTTTGCCTCTCCAAACAAGCAAGTTCAAAATAGTCCAGTACTGTTTTTCTAAGAAACTAGTCGCACCAACTTGCAAATTTGCGCAAACTTTGGTCAGCAAAGTTGCTGGAAATTGATTTTGGCACCGAGTGACGCGGTTAGTTTCCTTCTTAGAGCCCTAGGACGATAGAACCGTCCTGATGCCGATGTCGGCATGGCCAGCAGCGTGGTCACCACCGGCAGAGGCAAGCCGGGCGGCACCACCGCGCTGTTCCTCCGACCTCCCCTGCTGTTCCTCTGTCCCAGACCAAACCAGCAGTGCCGCACCCCCTCCTGCTCCCCGGCTCGCACCCAAGACGCTCCTATCCTCTCCATTAAAGGCTTGGCCGGAGTTAGGCGCCGCCACCGCGTGTCGGCACCGTACTCGACCGGCCAGCTCGCCTCTGGCCTATAAAAACCCACCCCGAGCCTATCCTCTCGCTCCCCTCACTCCCCTCCACCTCCCAGTACTGCCAGAAGAGCAAGAAGAGCACGGGAGCCTCGAGCTCTTGCTCGAACCCGTGGGGTCGCCATGACCGGACCTCGAGGTCCGAGGTGCCACGGACCCTGGTCTCCCCCTGCCCCCTGACCCTCCCCTCCAGAGCCTCTCCCTGCAGTGACCACGTCCCTGCCGTCCCGGAGCTGGCGGAGCGACACCGCGGGGAGCCTCCCCCGTTCTTCCCCGCCATGGCCGTGAGGCCGGAGCCGCGGGCGACGCTCCCGAGCCAACCCTGGCTCTGGTTTTCCCCCTCCCCCGAGCGCGGTGGTCCGTGGCGAGCCGTTCCCGCCGACGGTCGGCCGGCCGGCGCGCCGAGCCGCCCGCTCCGGCGACCACGGCGGCCTCCCGTGCGCAAGCCAGCACGGGGAAGACGACGATCCGTTCGTCAAATTTTTTTTCCCGTTTCAGCCGTACCGAACCGTTTTCTTCGACCCAGTGGGCCAGCAGTGGCAGCGGCCAGCCCTGGCCTGCTAAGGCGCAGCAGCCTTGGCCCGGCAGCGGCCCGTCCAGGCGAGGCGCAGGCGCACGCAGCGCGCGACGCGCGACCGGCCCAGCGACGGCCCGTTTCGTTTTTTTTTACGCGCGCAGGTTTTCTTTTCTTCTGGTGAGTATTTCAAACGCCCGTAGTTTTTAAACCGTAGCTCCGATTTAGGTGATTCAAATTCCTAAATTCAAGTTTCGGAGAGACCTATCCAGTGGTACCATTCTTACTGTATTTGGAGCAAATTATTTTCACTGCCTTTATTTAATACGTCGTTGATCGCCTCGTGGAGTAGGCATTCTCCGGGATTCCGACCCCCGACGAGTCCGAGACTTTCCGAACCGTTCCGAGACCATCTCCAGAGGCTAGCTAACCCCTTGTTGTGATCAGTCCCGCAATGTTTGCTTGTTTGCTTAATATCATGCCATGTGTTATGTCTGTCTACTGTTATGCTGCTATGTCTGTCTGTTATTATTATTGCGTGTCTGTTTATTGTCTGTATTTTATATGAGCATTGTATTGCTGCATTTGTCATACTGCATGTTATATTATTGCACTACTCTATATTGCTTATCTGTGCAACACTCGCATTCTCGGGCAATGGCCGGGTCTCCCGCCTCAGTCAAGGGAATGGGGGAATTATTACGACTGTGCGTCTCGCATTTTGCGGGGCTTTGTTTGGTTCTTTCCTCTTCGCCGAGGTGAGGAGCGGACGAATGTCGTCTTATGATCCTCGGGGTCGGGGCATTTGCCAAAAGCGTTAGTTGCCTTGTCCCCCCGTCAAATATGGTTGGCATAGACCAACCGGACTGCGACGCTGGGGAGCTGACTTTTCCGTGGTTCTTTTGCCGAGATTGCTGACACCACGTCGGGGTAACCTTGAGTGGAATGGATGCTCTCTCACTTTTATGAGTGCTTTTCGGTTCATTCTTTTACGGTGACACCGGCCGGGTTGCCCGCCACCGTCATCCGTTTGAAATATTATGCCATTATTCTGTGAACACTAACCCCCGAGTGACACCGGCCGGGTCTCCCGCCACAGTCACCCGGGTATTATTATTATTGTTATGTTGATACATATACCTGCAAGTGTTATATCGCTAATGTCTTGTTGTTGTTGATTTATGATGTCGTGATTATTATGCTGGACTAATCCTCTGTTTTGGAACTTGTTGTGATGAAACTTGATTAAATGAAACACCCCTCCAAACAGCGATAAGGTTTGTTCATAGTGCCACTAATCTGAACCCTTGCATGCGATATCACCGTCGTCTCATGGGAGGACCGTGACCTAGTAGGTTGCTAGGCCCCTTTTGTGCCATCCATTGGGCGCAGTCGTTCGGTTGCGCTGTCCGAGGGAGAGGTCGACAGGCACGGGTTCGACTGTGATAGGGAGTCCGGAGCTAGGCATACCTGGTAGCGCCAGGGGATGTGCCAGATTTACTTGCCCGTTGTGCCATGCGCATAGGGTGGTGCGGGAGAGTGTCTTAGCAAGTGGACCGTCACGAGAGTGTATTTTGCTTAGTACGACTTTGGGCGTGATAAACCTGAGGTGTCGGCTGAGTAGAGTGCATTCTGATAAGTGGTAAAGCAAACTCTCGAGAGCATCAACCTAGCCAGCTAGCCTCGTTCCTGGGATATGGAACAACAGTTCAGTGTCAGTCACACTGTGTGTCCTCGTCGTGTCCGGAGGTTAAACTTAAGTATTGATTGAGATAAAGATGAACAACCTGATCTCACTAAATGAACAATAAGATGATGCAGGGAATGTTACTTGTTAGGTGAATGGGATGGCGGTGTGATGCGTTGGAAGCCTATAGTTAGGCCAGAGCCAACATCAACCGTGCATGTCCCACGAGATAGCCAGAGTTGGCTAGAGGCTTGGAAGCCTGATTGTGTTGACATGGGTAATTATAAGATTTGGTACCCATTGGTATACTCGTCTACTCGTCACAGGTAAGCTCGTTGTGTGATTGCCGGTGCACGATCCAACCCCACCTGGCTTGGGCTCTGCACTGGTGATACCCCATTGTTTGCTTATGCCATGTTTTGCTTGTGATGCCATGCTACTTTTATGTCAAGTACCTAGAGTAGACTCGTGCCATGTGTAGGATTTTATTTCAAATGAATATCTTGCTGCATGATTGTTGGATTGTTTGCAGTAAGTGGCGATACTTGCTGAGTGCATAATAATGTACTCACGGGCCTCGTGTTTTGGCCACATTTTGGCGAGGATTCATCTTCTACCTTAGCAAGGATTTGGAGCCAGAGCGTGCTAGGATCAGTAGCCCAGCCAGATACCTGTGGAGTGGAGCCGCTCCAAGCCGTTGCCTTAGCCGTCTTCCGCTGCCAGTTAAACTCTGTCCTGAGCCATGCTTGGCTTGATATTTTGTCATGCCTTGATGGCCTTGTAAACCATTTGTAGCACTTCTTGTGCCTGATTGTGTAATGATTTCCACCATGTTGGACTGTCGCGACGTGCGGCCAGATATCTTGGGCTGGCGCACGGGACGACCGCCTCTCTGGTGACATGTGCCAGGGAGGGGTGTCACAAAACCACGTCTCCGGGTTCCGTGTCTTAGAGCCGCCGGAGCGTGGGTTGAGGAGTTGCCATCAGTTGTTTGGGGGTATCAATACAACGCCCAACAGATCCACGAAGATGACCCCTTTCTTCATGGTTTATGGGGCAGAGGCAGTTTTGCCAAGTGACATTATTCATGACTCGCCTCGCGTGGCGGCTTACGTTGAGACAGAAAATGAGACAGAAAATGAGAAGACCCGGCAGGATTCTGTTGATCTGCTGGAGGAGAATAGAGAGCAAGCATTGGAAAGATCAGCAATTTATCAGCAAGATTTGAGGCGGTATCACAGCCGCCGGGTTAAAACTCGCACTTTCCAGGAGGGTGATCTAGTATTGCGATGGGTGCAGTCCAAGGAAGGGATGCACAAGTTATCTCCTCCGTGGGAAGGGCCCTTCATCATAAGCAAAAAAATTGAACAATGGTTCATACTATTTGGTGGATGCTAGGGAAAAATCAGATATAGTCAATGACACAACACACTCCACCTTTTCCATGGAAGAGCGTGAGAGGCCATGGAACATTGCGCAGCTACGCCCATATTATACTTAGTATGAGAAAGATGTGAAAGATGTAATACACGATGTAACAGGCAGCAGGTTTCAGACGCGCTCTTTTCCTTACCAGGGTACCTAAGGGGACTGGAAGGTTTTTAGTGAGGCGGCTTGCTGACCTAACCTTTTCTATCAATAAAGTGAAGATTGAAACAGAAATTTTGTTTTGTCTCAGTTTACGTTTCAGTTTTATAAGCCGGACATTTTCTTGTGTTACATATGCATTGTGACAGTTCTTTGTTAGGCTTGGTCCTGGGGGCTTGTCATTGAGACAGCTAAGTTATTTCCCCAGGACCCGACACATAAACTTATCCGGGTTTCGAATTTAGTAACCTGGCGGACAGCTTTGTAGTTGTCTTATGTTAACTACAACAGTACGCATGATAGTTTCAGTAGCAATTGTTTAAGTTTTTATTTTTGAGGATGCCCATAGAGTGCGTCCCACCAGTATTTTGGATCAATGGGGTACTGAGGCATAAGCCCTTTACTTTATAAACATTGATCCAGGTCTTGGGGCTCTTACTTTAAAAGTCTGTAGCTGCAATCCCAAGACCCGGCTTTATGCCACTAGTATTCTTGATTCTCTTCCTGTGAAGCTGATGTGACCCGCACTTATATGGCCTGATTGCACACCTGGAAATTCAATCAACTATGATGCCCAGTGGGACTTGGTTCGACCCTGTTTTTTCAGAGAAGCTGCACCAGGGTATCCATGCGAAAGCCGACTCACGGTTAAAGAAATCAAAAGGGTCATCTAGACCACAGAAAGACAAGCATTCAGTACCAAAGGCTCCACATAGTTTCACCAAAGTTTAAACAAGTGCCAAAGCACACATCACAGGCATAGTATCAAAGTACTTAAGCTATTACAATAAAGTGCCCCAAGGGCCAAATGACATAAGTTTTCTGGCAGAGACGCAACATCTGCATAAGTTTAAGAGCCGGCTTCGGGAGCCGGGTTAGTAGATGGGGTTGTAGCCGGGGTGCCGTCCTTGGCGCTTGCCGAGTCATCCTTGGTTGTCTCTGTTTCTGCTTCCCGGGTCTTGGGGGCTCCCTTGCTGCGCCATGTCACAAGCTGAAGAGATTGGAAGTAGTTTTCATCTTCATCTTCCACTGGTGCGCGCGATGGAGGTGGCACAGTGGGAGTTGTGGAGCTAGGTGCAGTAGAAGCACTAGGAGCACTGGGGTCTGCAGCAATGGATTCCTTGTAGCTTTGCAGGAGGTCAATGCGTTGAGGCTCTTCATCAACAATTTCTTCGTTGGCCTCGTTGTAGCCGTATTGTATGGAGTTCAGTTTCAGACCATTGGCAATTTGAGTAGCCACGTGCTGGGTCTGCTTCACAGCCCGGCCATAAGACTTCCTGTCGAAAGGAGTGCCATCTGCGTTGAATTGAGGAAACCCTGAAGCAAGGGGACCCGGTTCTAGGTTGGGGTAATAGGCCTTGGCCAACGCCAAGCCGCGCATCGCCCCGGCTCTGCACGCGGACCTCTTCAGCAGTTGGATCCAATTTGGCATGGTGGATAAGTGACCCAGCACTTCAGTATAAGTGCTGGGCGGGTTCTCCCAATTTCTCGCAGCCTTGATGACTTCGCAGCTCCCAAAGTATAACTGGCGAACCAGTGTATACATGCATTTGATTTTATCAGTGGTGGTTTTGCGGATGTTGCCATCGCGTGCGCCTGCAAAGGGGAAACCAGTGTCAGACATAGTTTATATGCCGGGTTTGACACAGGAGAAATTTACCGGGTTTGAAAGTATTGTGCTTACCAACAAGGGAGGCAACCATAGCATTAATCATCTTCTTCAGGCGGGTCAGCTCGTTGGTAGTTGTATCCAATTTTCTGTTGGAGATTGGTCAGCTGCTCCTGGAAGTTCTCTTCATGCTCTTGCATGTCCCGCTTCAGATCAGAATTTTCTTGCGTCAAGGCAGTTATTTTTTCTTCCAAGCCTTGGAGTTTGTTGGTCCCTTCAGCCCGCGTCTCAGTCTCAGCTTTTAAGGCTCCTTGGAGCCGGGCCACCTCTTCATTGGCTTGGTTTACATGTTCCTGTTACAAAGAAAAAAGTGTACAATTTAGCCTTTTGGGGGCTACAAAGTCTCAAAAGTTTGCAAGAGAACAGTAAAGCCCCAGGTCGCCGCAAGCGTGCAACCCGGCACTTGGGGGCTACACAGACGAACGTTTTGAAATTGTCTACTTAATTAGTCCCAGGTTGCTGTGGACAGCTAACCCGGCACTTGGGGGCTACAGTATTTGAAGTTTTAAGAAGTTTGTACAGTTAAAGATGCAAAAGTCCCAGGTTGCTGTGGACAGCTAACCCGGCACTTGGGGGCTACAGTGTTCAAAGTTTTTGTTATTATGAAGCAGTTCTACGAAGTAAAGTACTAAGTCCCAGCTTGTTGTCAACATACAAGCCGGGCCTTGGGGGCTATAGGGTTGAAAATTCTCATCTGAAGTTCCTGGTGTTTCAAGCACCAAGTTTATCAACAAGTGATAAATTTGGAGCTTGGAGGCTAGGCAGAGTATGGTTATGCAAGAAGTAAAAAGGTAAGTAAAGTTAAAGGCATACCTGGTACCGTTTCTGAAGCAGGGAGACCAGTTCAGTTTCCAGGTTTTTGTGGTGAGCAAGGCGAGAAAAATATTCTTCGCACAAAGCTGGCGTAGACATGGAGTTCAGAGCCGCCAGATCCAAAGAAGGAACCGGGTCTTTGCCTTTTGCACTGGGATCCACCTTGATTTCTGGAGCGGTGACCTTGGCGATGGCAGTAGATACGCCAGGAGCGGGGCCTTGCTTGGACCCGGTGATCTGGACTTCCGGGTCAACATCTTTGGTCCCAGACCCATGCCCGGGTGATTGTGCATCTGGACTTGGTTCTGGAGCAGCTGGTGGAGGACTTGGTGGTGATGCTACCACGTTTTCTGCGCCAGATTCTTCTTTCTGACTCGCCTCCTCAACTTGTACCTTCATTGGAGAGGGTTCAGTTCTGTTTGGTGGAGGAGATGCGGCTGGAGAAGATTCCGGGTCTTCCTCCACAATAGCTTTGGCACTGAAATAGAAATAAGTGTGGTTAGTTATAGAAAAAGTCAAAGTGTTGAAAAATGAAGAGAAAGGAAAATAGTTCTAACCCGGCATTAATGCGGAAATCCTCGGGCGTGCTAACCGCGTCCGAGGAGGAATCTGACAAACGAGAACGTTTAGGGACCCGGATTTTGCCAGCCAAAGGGTACTTTTTGCTGGGCGTCTTCTGGATCGATTTGGCCCAGCTTGACAAAGAACTTTGAGGGATACCTGAGCTCAGTTGTACGTGGGCTGATGAAGACCGGGTCCGCGGTCTCTTGTTGGCCTCAGCTTCCCTCTCAAGTTCCTTTTCCTGTATTTGTACTTGAGTTTGAGATGAGTTCATCGTGAAAGTTGAGAAACGAGAAAATGGCACCTTTGCAATTGCAGCTCGGGTCCTCTTTTGAGGAGTGGGTGCAGTAGCTTGTGGACCCGGCAATACATCTGGAGCCGGGTCAGTGGGGCCTGGAATAAAATGAGCCGGGTTATCAGTAGAAGTGTCCTTTTGGGGGACTTCGTTGTTAATCAGCTCGAGGAAGAGCCGGCCTACGGAGTCTGGCTCACCTTCTTCTTCTTTTGCTTCTTCTTGGTCATCACTTTCTGTGTCCTCTTCAGTAGAGGACGTAGGGGTGTAGTCCGCACTCCACCACTTGGAGTCCTGGGAAAAAGAAGTGTTAGTGAGGCAATTTGCAAGAAATACCGGGTTACAGTTTATATAATCAAGTGGGGATAAATTCATAGTGTAGGAGGCTTGTTTTTGGCACTGTACGGGGCGAGCCCGTTCACTGCGATTTCAGTTTTCTTTTCGCCAAGGAGCCTCTTGGCATTCTTCACAACTTGGTCTTCTAGCAGTGTAATCTCTGAGTAGCGCATATCATCAGTGGTCTCTTCTGTGTATTCATGGAAGAGCCGTGTCCTAATACTGAGGGGCTAGATGAACCAGCCGACCCAGCACTTCACCAGATCTGTTCCACGGAGCCCGTGGGCGAGCAGAGCTCTAGCCCGGCTGTGAAGGCCTTCAAGCGCTTCCCTTCTCTCTGGGCTAGCATAGCTGTTCATTTTGGCGTTGTACACTAAAGGAGAGTTTCTGAAAGCCGGGAACCGGGCTTCATCTGACTCGGGAGATGTGTCTTTACAGTAAAAGTAAGTGTTTTGCCATCCCTTTGGGTGGCTGGCCAAAGCGAGAGCCTGGAAAGTGCACTCCTTGCGGCGTTGGATAGAAACACCCCCATATGGGCCAAGGGGTTGATTTTTCCGAGACGGGTTGCAATAGAAGATTTCAAGGAAGAAATCAAGGGATGGAGGAATCTGCAGGTAATCCTCACAAAAGACGACGAAGTTGCTGATGTTTAAAATGGAATTGGGCGCCACATCCATAGGAGAGAGCCCGTAGTATTTGAAGACTTGGCGAAAAAAGAGGGAACCTGGGGGGCGGAGACCCCGGGTTACGTGATCAAGGAGTACAACGACCTCACCTTTCTCTGGTGTGGGCCGGGTCTCCTCTCCAGGTGCGCGCCAGTGGATCTCATTCTGAGGCGGGAGTTCGCCCCGGTTCACGAAGGACTGGAGAGTTGTTTTGGTTGCACTGGACCGGGTCCAGTTCACTGGAGCGGCTGCAAGAGCCGCGGAGCCAGATCCCCCAGCAGTGGAACTGAGGGGTTTCTTTGCTGTTTTCTTGGCAGCACGGGCCCCCCCAGATTTCACCTTCTCTTTAGTCATGGCGAAGAATCTCTGGACAAGAACAAGAACAACAATGGCGATGAAGAACACGGGTACCAGATGCAGATGCGTGGAGAAAGAAATACGGTTTGAATCTAGACAAAATAAAAGTTGAAATCGGAGGCGCAGTACGGATGCAAGAGGAAATCGAGATTACCTTGGAGATTGATCGAGATTAGAGAGCTTGATCGAAGATCGGAGTTCCGGCGGCTGCGGCGGCTGTGACGCGAGCGTGAGGTAGGAGAAGAAGATGAGAGAATGGAAAATGACCGCGGTGGCTGGTGGCCTGGTATTTATAGCCGCGGTGAAAACCCTAGGGGTATTGAGGTAAAAATGAATGGATAAGATAAGCATCTTCTCCTGGAAGTCAGCGACAAACAGACAGGACAAAAGGAATATTCCTTGGCTAATTAATGGTCAATAAGCGAGTCAGTGGAGTTGGAATTTTCGCTAAGTGTTGGGTGTGAGACCCGGAGGCATATGAGTAGTAATGAGAAAGCCGGGTTATGATATGACCCGCCAAGACGAGCTGGCCTAAATAGCAGAGGATGAAAGTTTATATGCATGTGTACTTGTTGTCTTTTCATTTCAGGTGGTTAACCCGGCAAGCCAGGATACCAGCGTTGATCAAAGAAACTAACACGAGACAGAAGCAAAGCATGGCAACCTGGTTACCGAGTTAACTTGGGGGCTACTGATGGAGGGATGATAACCCGGTAGGCCCACGAAGAGGAAAAGCATGACCCGCCAGGCAGGAGGCCCGGCGAGGCCAGCTAACCACAAATTGGGCCGGGTTATGTCTCTGGGCCAGCATCTTGGCGGTGACCCGGTTAAGGAAGGTGATATTCCAGAAGGTACAAGAGGCGGTTCGAGAGGCGGTTCAAGACTTGGAATACACGAAGAATAAAGGAGTTAGGATAGGACTTGGAGTTCGGATAGAACCCGGCTCTATTGTGTACGCGGTCAGAGGGCCCGGTATCTATATAAACCGGCCCCTGGGTCATAGCTAAAAAGACTTTCACAACCCCCAAGCTTTAGGCGAGAGAATCATCGAGAGAAACTCCAACCTTGTAACCTAGATCGAGATCCGGCTCTGTTGTGGTAGCCGGGTTATCGAGATCGAGATCAATAATAAGATAGCAGGAAGTAGGTCTTTATCTCCAATGGAGAGGCCGAACCTGGGTAAACCTTTGTCCCCTGCAGTGCTAAACCATCTCCAGACACTAGAGTCGCCTTGCCCAAAACATCAAGCTGCCCAAAGGTAGCATCTGCCGTGTTATCTACCCCACGACAAGTTCGGTTGATCTACATAAGAGATCCGAGAGTTTCATGTTGTGCAAATAGTTCTCTTGGGATTTTCTTGTAACGGTCCATTAATTAACTGGATAATTCTCTTGTGCTTGACTAATAGATTGGGGCAAACCTTTTGCCCCCGTTTCAAAAGAATAATATCTTTGAGCTGCTGATTTCCTTTGCCGCGCCTTATCTGATACTCTGATCAGGCTTCCAGGGTAGCACGGTGGATTTCCGTTTATTGTCTCAAGCTTGCATCTTGCATGTGGTGTGGAGGGTGTTGAATTGTATGTGCTAGATGTGTGCAGCTCGAGGCCTGGGCCACGTGATGTCAATTCGGATGTATTCAGTATCCATTTGTAAATGTCTAAATTAATCGAGACTAGTCGAATGTGCATGCTTCGCCTCACCGGCAAGTAAGGCCCTCATTTATGTGTTGTTGTTTACAACCACTTACAAGGACTTTTGCAACACGATATTGTGTATTATAAGCTGATATCCATATGCAGATAATATACAAGAGAAAATACAACAGCTTTCTTTCTTGCTTCGTATAAATGTGAATGTCTATGTGTATCATAGTACTTAGACCATAAATTATGGGTTGTTGGGTGAATTGTTCCTCCCATTGCGTAAATTATTTTTAGGTCTATAAGAAATTTTGGCATGACAATATTGAGTAGGATCGATACAGTAGTATCAATCCCAATTCACAGACAGTAAGTCAGATAACACGTTACACAAAATTTGACTACTAAAATAATATCCACAAACCGTAGTATGATAGAACTTACACTTTGTCATTATAAGTGCTTGCAAATTGCTCGAAGAAGTCAGAAAAAGGTGCCCGGAGGAGCCATACGAGCGTGTTGATGTATCATATTACTTCCTCCGTCCTAGTGTATAGGGCATAATTTGCAAATCCCTTTGACCAAGGTGTTAGCTAATTGGGGCTAACAACTTGCATGCATTGGTGGGATAAGTAACTAGACAATTATGGTGAGGATACTAAATGCAATTGTGCCTAAAAGGTGGAGAGTTTTGGGACAAATTGTTTTTGAAACTAGATGATACCCCGCGCGTTGCGGCGGAAATTTGTAACAAAACAGAAACTTTGCAAGAGAAGCTTACCCCTGGTGGAAGTTTGTAGCAAAACTATCTGAAAAAGCTATATTATACATAGTCTACTTTTTCTTAAGCAGAGTACTCCACAAATGAAATATCAGCCTGGGATGTCTTTTTTAAATCGTATTTAACTTCTGTACCAATACTAAGACTCGGATTTAAAGACAATAGGGTTGTTTTGAGCAGGTTCCTCTTTGAAATAATTTTACCAATAAAGAGACATTGTTTGCGCACCAGAGCTTACTTTATTAATTTATAGAAAGCATACGAACTTCACATTATTTGTAACTTGTAAGAGTCTTAAAAGGTCCCCTTTTAGCTCTCCCGTGAAAAGATGATGCAACTAATGTTCTAGGCCGACAAAAATGTAAATGGGCAAAAGAAAAATCGTATGGGGAAAGGAGCGTGAGTGACATACCAGGAAAGTGAAACTGCGTGCAGTGCGTAGGGAAATAATGGTAGCTTCCTAACCATGCGCATATCCCGGTCTCCACTCCGATCACTATGCAGCATAAACAACAAAAAAAAATCCTTAATCTGTCGTACTGTTCTGCATTTCCATGCCCACCGATAACCAAGCGTGTAGGCTCTGGCTGTCTGGCAGTTGTCTCAGGCTTTTTATGGAGCATCATCGACGTTGATTAGCACCTCTGCGTTCAGCGAGCAGTACCTGACGGAATAGAGCGAGAGATGGCCAACCAAGTATGCCGATGTTTTGCAGGATGATTAAGCCCAGTTGTGGTGGAGATAGATGACCACCCGTGAAAGAGATGATACATATGGAGCGCCTGGAGTGGAGCTTCATAACCGGTGGACGGAGAGGACGGCTATCAACTGGGGACGGCAGTGTGCATGGCGAGCAGAGCCGACGAACCGCGAGGGGAACATCGAACATACAGTAGCGCGCTGCAGTGGGTTAGTGGGTAGATTAATTAGATGTTGCGGTAAGACTGAAGGGGAAGCAGAAGCGACATGACGAAGGGAACTGGAAGTGGGGAGCGACATTTACACAGGCCAAAAGCCGAACAGCCAAAATCTTTTTGGCGGAAGTCTAACGGCTTGATTAATTACTCGTTCGGTGATTATCAACCAACAGCTAAAAGGCTGAAACGCCAAAACATGCATAATATGCTGACGTGGCAGAGCGCATGACATGGCAGGCTAAGATTGCTTAGGGATGCTTGGTGAGGTGGATAGCTTGCATGTGTAGAGAAATGAGTTAGTGGGGATGAACTATTTAGTTATATAGGATTAGCCTTATAAACTAGGATGGATGGAGTCCTTGACAATAAATTATCGGTTGTTGGATGCATGGTTTGTCTACCCATGCATGCAGTAAATTATTTTGAGGACAACATAAAACCGTGGCAGGACAGTAATGATTAGAACCGATAGCCGATAGGGATTCATCATATATTGATCACCCCACATCCCTCAATATGAAGTCACCGATGAGTTCCCTTTCCACATCCCAACCTTTTTCTTACTCATGCAGTCCTCAGGCATCAACGACCATGAAACCACGAGAATTACACGGTAGATAAGCTAGTAGGAAAATGAGGCACCGGGAAGCACAGTGCCACAGCCTAGGCACCAACCACGTAGCACTCGGTTATGGTTGCATCTTACTCCCTCTGTTCTAAATTAGATGATTTCTATTTGTTCACATGTCTAGATACATCCGCATGTGTACAAATGGAAGTCATATAATTTGGAACGGAGCGAGTACTTGCTAATCATTCAACCCATTTGTCAATCAGTGCTCAGACAACAATGTCATTCTTGTAGCGCATGGTGGTGTTGGCACCGCCAAACATAACATGATCGATTAATCTAAAGAGAGATAAGGAAACAGTGGAGAAAATCTTGTGTGGATGTGTCAAGTGTTTGCTTACCATTTTCGACTTGGTAAGCACCTGAGCACGCTATTGGGGTTTGCTTTGATACTTGAATTTGAAAGAAACCGAAATTATCGAGAAATTATTTTCATACATTTTGCTAAACAATGTCTTACTTCAGCACTTCCCCTGCGTTTGGCCCAAATTATGAAATTATCGTCCCTGTCCCGCAAAGTCGCATGGAGTCAGAGTGAGAGATGCGGCGGCGCTAGGTTTGCTGCCGGCCACCGGAGATAGACGGCAGGCCCGCGCTGCTCCTCCCCGCTACGAAGGTCGTCGGCCGGCTGCTCCTCCCCGGAGTTTCCCCTCCGCGCGAGCCGCTCCTCTCCTGCCTGTCCGCCCTCCACGACCACCACCTGAAGCTGTTCCGCCCCGCCGGGAAAGCTCACAGGCACTCGCCGCCGCCCCCATCTCGCAGGTCGTTTCTCCATGACATTTCATTTATTTACAAGAGAAGCAGGGCATCGATCTTTGAGCTGATCTGATTTACTTTGCCGCCCTTGTCCAGCCCATAACCGCTCGCTCGCGCCTTCAAGTGCATCTCTTCATAATATGGCAAGATTGCCTCTGGGGAGTGTTGAATCTTCTCTGTAGCATGTATGTAGCTCAAGGCGCCGAGGTCGATTCAGATGTCTCTGTCATGGAAGCGCAGGTGTGCTCTCCTATTCCCCTCCCCTAATGGCTCTGAACTCTATCATGTTCTGCTAACTGTGAGTATATCCATTTGTAAATGAATAGAAACTAGTAGAATGTGGATGCTTCGCCTCACCGGCAACTTGAGCGCAAAGGCCCCGCCATCTCCATTGGCACATGAGATGGCGTAGCGTCTTGAATGAGTATGGATCGACCGCTGAACTCACCGCTGAAGCTTCTGCGTGACCGCCAAATAAACAAGTAAAAAGGAAAGGCTGGGGATCCACCACTGCCCAATTCACTGTACTAATCTATCTTGTCCCTGTCAGGCCCTATAATGGATGGCAAACTGCTCACTTGGAATGGAACTAGCGCCACAAAAAACAATCCACCAATTGCAACTAGGGCCACAAAAATCAATCCTTGACTAAATACTAGTCGACGCAAAATGTCTCACGTTTCCTTTATATTATTTTAGACGAATTGAAATGGTCTTCCTGCTATCCTTTTCATTGTTCGTATTTATCCTCACAGGAAAACAAGGGAGACTTCGAAGTTCCCGGAGGTACTGCCTATATACGCATTCACGTTCATCAGGACACCAATCACCGGAGGTTTCATTGCTCATACTATTAACATACGGACCCAGCCCGCTCCACTGCTAGCAGGTATGTACATATTTGCAGACCCAGGATCGCTGCGCTGCTACATCTTGGCTCTTCTGTTGTATGTATACATGGTTGCTTTGATCCGCTCAGGACTCAGCGTACATGTTGCTCTAGAGATATAGATCTAGATCGTGTTTAACTGTTTACCACTTTCCATTCCATCCCAGTTTTGCTGACAGGGTTCGTCGTCCCTTTCCCAGACGGGCAACTGGTCAAGGCTTCGGGGTTCCAATTTCAGGAATTTGAAAATTACTCTATACTTTCTAGCCTCAGCATCTCGAATCAAATGCAGAGTTTGTTTGATAGAATCACTCATCTCCCTAAACAGTTCCAGTTTGCGCTCCGTTGACCACCTACAGGGCTCAGCCCAAGTCTCCAAATAGGTACGTACGCAACTCCTTGTTTGGATGCTTAGTTTCATCGCTCATGAATGAATTCCATTATTAGATTTATGTATGTAAATATGTTCCACTGTGCTCTTAGGAAGACATGGAGAACCTGGAAATTGACGTATTGCAGAGTATATTTGACGGAAGCATCCAGCCAAGAAATGTAAAGTTATCAGCATTACAGAGCATCACCGAGAATTTCTCCGAAGACCGAATAATTGGCGACGGTGGATTTGCAACTGTTTACAAGGTAAACTTCACGTTTCACAAAAAATCTGGTTTAAACAACCTGAGTATCTATTTTTATTTGGTTCCACAAAAGAGCAAAACGAAACTACTGGACAAATGTTCCATTGCTAGATGCAGAATTTTATCAAATTACCACTAGGATTTCTGTGTGCGTCTCAATAGGGATTACTATCGGACATGGGCATTAGAGAGCTCCATCCCCACGCATCCGTCTTTGCGGATGACGTCGTCACCTTCATCAAGCCCACTGTGAAAGAACTGGCGGTATACTCCGCTGTGGTTGAGGATTTTGGAGTGGTGTCGAGGCTGCGACAAACCTTGCCAAGTGCGCGGCACATCTCATCAGGTGTGATGCACAGCACGACGGGATAGTGATCCAGTGACTGCAACGTGCGGTGAAAACTTTTCTCTGCGCATACTTAGGACTACCGTCGGGGTCAGGGACGGAGCCAGAAAATGAATATAAGGTGGGCAAAGCTAGACTAATCACGGTGTGTCATCTCATGGAGGGGGCTAAACCAGCTAAATTAGATTAAACATTGAGCCATCATGCTTAATACTACTACGAAAATCATGATCATAGGGGGGGCGTAGCCCCTGCTCGTCCCCCCTTGTCTCCGTCCCTGGTCGGGGTTGAGAAAAGCCACGGCAGCCCAGCTTCAGGGCCTGGTTGATGGTGCAGCGAGGAGGTTGGCGGTGTGTGGAGCCAAAATGATGAATCACGGTGGTCGGTCGGCACTCATGAGATCCACACTCACGTCAATACCGGTGTATGCGATGCTCTCGCTAGACCATTGCCCCGTGGCCTCGTGGCTTAGACTGGACGTCCTATAACCAAACGTGAGGCGTCTCTATGCTATACTGCCGGGCTAAATACTTTGGTTGTTCAATGTCGAGTTTTATGCATGCCAGATTTTCTCACAAACTTTTGAATTGCATGTTCAAATATTTTCTAATGCCGTCCAAGTATGAACAGGGTGTCCTCCGAAATGGAGAAATGGCAGTGAAGAGGATAAAGAATATCCATACAATAAGCGAGAAGCTATTTCATCGAGAGGTTAACAGTCTATTGATGGTCAAGCATAAAAACATAGTTCGGTTTCTTGGCTTTTGTGCTCATACTGAACAAAAACCATACCAACCTGAAGGATCAAGCGAATACATTTTATACGAGGATAGAGAAAGAATACTCTGTTTTGAGTACATAAACAATGGAAGTCTTGAAAACTATATTGCAGGTACACTCTGGAATGTGATTGCCTGAAGGCTACTCTTCACCGAAAATCCTATTTGGATCCCGAGCACCTGCTTTTTAAAAAAATTGAAAAAAAATTATACGAGTTTCAAAAAAATCCAAAAACAAATACCAGGTGATACATATACATGTCCTCTACATATATGCCGATCATGGGTGCAAAACAAATCGTATTCCGAGCTACATAAAAATAAGAAAATTCGGGTCAGTAAAAGTGAAAATAGTATGTTGAATCTATTAGAATTTTCTCTTTTTATGTAGCCCAAAATATAGGTTATTTTTTTACAAATTTTTTTGCGTATGTACGTAATATGTATCTGTATTTTTGTAAAAAAATTCAGATTTTCTTGAAGCAAAAAAGTACGATCTTCAAATTTTTAAAACTACCGGGAGTAGTGGTGCTCGGGAGCCAAAAGTCCCCTTTGACTCTTCACTCTCTTGTTAACTGCTACTCTTCAGTAACGGGCCACAAATTATTAGGGGCTGACTAAAAGTTACGGAGTATATCAATTATTTTTTTGTCTAACAGTGGACAAATAAACGTTGGAAGACCTCACGCTCTTCTGCCTTTTTATTCTGCAGATGAATTAAGAGGGCTTCAATGGGACACCCGTTATTTAATAATAAAGGGAATATGCGAGGGGCTGCAGTATTTACATACGGAAAAGCGTATAATGCATCTGGATCTGAAGCCAGCGAACATACTAATAGATGATAACATGGTAGCGAAAATAACTGACTTTGGTTTATCTAGAATGGTGGATAACTCACAAACCAAAACTAAAAACCTCTATTTTACACCGTAAGCATTTTACGAAAACAACAAGCATTTTTCTTACCTTTGCTACATTCCAATTTATGTGTTCTATAATTAATATATTCTTATGCAGAGGTTACTCCGCTCCAGAATTCATAGACAGTCGCACCATGTCACCCAGCTATGATGTGTATAGCTTGGGCATCGTAATAATCCAACTGGTGTCAGGACATAGGAGTATTCCCGATAGTAATAATGTAAGTGTTTTTTTTACAGTGTAGATGGTCCCTTTTGTAAATATTTGGCCAAAATATCAGTTGCTTATCGTTAGGAGGTTTTGTGTACCCCTAAAAAAGTGTACGGCTCAATTCTAATAAATGATAGAGATTAAAGCATACTGTTTCGATTAACAAGGGTAGTATAGTCGCATTTAAGTTGATGAATTTTAGCTTTATGATAATCAACATAATTTCACAAACGAGACAATGTTACGTTAATTATCCTCTTGTGATAGGTCTAATATGTGCCGCTCGCAGATCTAATATCGACTAACTTGTTCAACAACCTAATATTGAAATAAGGTAAGTAGTAATTCAGCAACCCATAATTTTTTTAGCGAAATTGGAATTCCATCTTGGTATAATTCTACTTTATTTGCATTCCATGCATTCGATGACATATTAAATTTTCATCCTGTTACAGTTTAAAATAGATATTTTTAAGAAATAAATTGGTGTATTGCTTCCAGAATCGAGCTGGCATGGTTATGCTACCATATGCTTAGACAAATTGCAGGCATATATACTTCGTCTTTGTTCTATATCAAATTTGTGAAATGGCAGGTGCTTAGAAGATGGAGTCACAGAATGCATAAATCAGGGAAAGGAACACCATTCAGATACCAACAGATAACCAAACTCATCCAGATTGGACTACTCTGCCAAGAAAAGGACCCCAATAAGAGGCCTTTAATATCAGACATAATAAGTGTTTTAAATGATCTGGAAAGCACAAATAGGCAAATCAACAACACAAACGAATCCACAGTTGGGAAGGTAAGGGATCATGTGCTCCTCATAACATTAATAGTAGTAACATTTCATTGGTTCCTCCATTGTTTTGTTTCCAAGAGAGTACAAACCAATGTGACTTTCTCCTTATGTGTTCCTTAGGGAAGCATAGTAACAAACCACGAAAATGGAACCCACATTCTAGGAGAGGACTTTTGGATGTGTGCTTCAAAATGAGGATGCATTCTTTTCGCTAAGCACTCACATATGAATAATATGATAAAAGAACAAGTGGTAGTATATTGGCAAAAGAGTGTGTTGTCAGGGACTAGGGTGAGTGGTAATATGGGGTTATTAGAGATTTGTTAGCTGTGAGGGCATTATGGATATTTTACCTAAGATGTCATAACTAGGTCGCCGCACTCGTTATAAGGCTCGTGTGTATCTCGTTGAAGGCAATCAATAAGAAAAAACCCTAAACCTTTATCATGTCTTTACCTTGTTTTCCTTTACCCTAGCTACTTTTCCTGCATAATTAGCTTGCTGTTCTTCCTGTATCTGCAATTTATCTTTCAATTCCTACAATTACTGTCTTGAATTCCTTCTTTTAGTAGCTTAGTCTAGTTGGGATCCTGACATGTGTCTATAACCACTGCCCGATGTGTATTTCATTAATATGAACCCAAAATTTTAATTAAAATAAAAACATTCATTATCTGCCAACACTGTAATCTAGAAGTTTCCACCTTAATGTAAACATAGCTAATGAGAGTGCATGAGCAATATGTCTCATTATTGCAGTGCATCTTGTTTGGCTCTTGCAGATAATACCCTACATGGAGGATGACATGCTTGGGATTGAGCCGCTCGTGCTACGATTTCCTATCGAGCTCAACACTCACATATCAACTTCTCTCGAGATAACCAATGAGACAAATGCTTGTTTTGCCTTCATCGTCCAAACGACGAGCCCCCTGCCATACTGTATTCAACCAAACAAACACATTGTGGCTCCACGGGCGAAGTATAGTATCAAGATAACATTGCAACCACTAGACCATGCACCGCAGGATTGGCAACATAATGGCGATTTCATTGTTCGGAGCACCAAAGTTAATGAGAATCTTATAAGTGAGGATATAACTGATGATATATTCAATAGAGAGGAGGGTAAATTGGTTGATGAGGTAAATGTAATGATTACATATAAGGCTGAGGTACCTCCAGTGGATGTGTCTCCTGGATGTGTCTCCAGGATGTGTCTCCACGGTCCACAAGAATCCAATGTGTCACAAACAACGGAAGAATCCAAGGTAAGCGTGGTGACTTAATTAAGCTTGCAACGAGTTTAATTACCTTCATTAGCATAAGCAACAATCATTTAAGAATTAGGATCTAGTCGACTTGGGTATCATTAGAAATGCAAGATAAAATAATTAGCATTTACCATATAGCGTCCAAATAATTACATTTACCATATGCAAGATAAGCTTGTTGACAATAGAAGTCTAATCCTCATTGTGATTTCCTTGATTAGACTATGTCATCTATTAGTTTTATGCAATTCTAAATGTAGATAAATAATATTAATCAATGGGCTGTCCTTATATATTTCATGTCGGGCATAATCTTTCATTCCAAATTTCATCTATGAGTTCTATGCATTTTAAGATTATCTTTGTAAATAGATGAGTTAAGTAGCTGCTAATCTTTGTGAAAAACAGGATCTAGATGTCTGTCAGCTGTGTGCCTAGTTCCTTTAAGTTGCCTTCAGAGTTGTAAAATATGTCTGGCTTATAGTTCTAGTGTTCTACAGTAGAGAAGTTCACTCTGTCATTCACTCTTTAGAAAGGAAATCGAAAAACTTCACCTTGATGCAATAATTTTGGCATGAGGAACTATGGTGCATGTATATCTGTAGGTATGCACTTCAAATGAGGATTCTCCTAAAAACAATATATGATTTTTAAGGAATGGTTTTCAACAAGTCTGTTATTAACAAATTTGTTTTTTTGAAAATTACCGTTGATTCATTTCATTGCGTCACATTTTTTAGTGAATAAAAGAATGAAAAATCCTAACCAGAAACTTTAAATTATTGAAATTATCAATCTCGTGATGGTTCATGATTGGTGTTTCAAGAATCAATAATTACTTGTTGTGTTAACGTTACATACTCAACTCCCCTTATGTACATTATTTGTACTCTAGTTTGGAAAGAATCGGTGATGTGGTCACTAAATTCCTCAACTTTAAAACATACGATGTTTTCACAAATTGCACTTCAACCAGATAAGTTAGAATAGCCCCTATTTGGTGGGATACTTGTTACATTTGGATAATGGTGTGTTAGTGAGTAACTCTTCTATATAGGAATAACTCACACTTGAAATAGTTTTGGAGCCCGGCTTTGGGTACCACCGCCCCCTCCAAAACTTTGCTAATAAGGACACGTGTCGCAGATTAGTATTCTTTGGGCACGATTAAAATATAGCAACCGAGACATGCATGTATATAGCCACATAGATTCTATTTGGTTTTCAAACTTTAAAATGTTTTATCTCTTAAATGATAAATCAAATTTCATATCCGTTTTCACGGTTAGCTTTCTCGTGACGAGATCTTTGAACCTCCCATGTTGATATGTTTTGACAACTTTTTTTAACCTCTAGTTGCCAGATTATATTCACTTGGTCACCATGTATAGTCAAGATGGTTACTAGGTTAAAATCAAATATTTACCAGGTATTTTGAAGTTTTCCCCTAACTAATGTAATCCTTTCCGTGATGGTAATATCATATTTTACATGCTTAGAGTGGATCAACTACTCACTTTCAGAACATGTAGATCATGGCTATGACAAAAAAAAACGTAAAAATTATTAGATAACTACGTATTATTTGGATGGTAATTGTTACCAAGTAACATATTATAACCTGACAATTGACGACGAAAAAAAAGTTTATCAAAATATATTAAGATGGGATCTTGTTTTAAATTTCTTATCGAGACGAACCCGACTGTGAAGACGGATCTTCAATTCGATTACAGGTTTGAAAGATAATTAGTTTTGAATTTTCGAATTATAAAAATATTGCACGCATGCGGGTATTCGGTGCCCGTGTGTATAAGAAAAGGAATTCTTACCCACTGCACCAGACGGAGATTGTTGGTGGGGGCACGTTTCCTAATTAGAAAGAGAAAGGGTAATACGGTTTCTCGTTGCTAATCCAGATTAAATTTATTTGGCTCGTGATGATCCATATCGAAACACCGTGCGCAGCACAACTACTTGTATTATATTTTGCGAGGAGCTACTCTTATGCCTAGCCTCTTGCAGAGGCGCTTGACTGCAAAAAAATAAATTGGGTAGTCCGGATTAGCAACGCTGGACGCTTAGTTGGTCGCTAAGCAACCGCAAATATCACGTCAAACTGTTCTACGCTAGAAGAAAAAAAGGCATAGCGCCCGACTCTTGGTCTTGCGTCGACGCTAGACAAATTCCTGGCCTCCGACGGGATTTAAATCCTAGCGCCCGCTCTAAGAGGCTGCGTTGTACATGGCCTAAGTGATCCAGAAAGGGCGGTGCCGTGGCTAATGCTGACGCACAACGTCGTATTCAGAACCGTGTTGGACAGAGTCTGCTCGCTGATGGGGAGTGTCATGGATCTCTCGGCCGCGCCGCCGGTGCCAGGGCGCCGCCCAGGCCAGGGCGCTTGTGGCAATCCAAGCGGGCACGAGCAGCATACCGACGGTGGCCTATGGACAACGACCAGGGGAGGTCATAGACCACGTCCTGTGGCTTGCCACACAGGAATTTTGTTGCCCTGCCAATTCACGGTTTGATATTTGCGGTTGGGGTTAGCGACCAACTAAGTGTCCAGCGTTGCTAATCCGGATTCTTGTACTTATGTTTATCCGTGCATATTTAAATTGGGTCATACGGATTCTTAGAGAGCTGGATATGACTTAATTATCCATTAATAAAAAAATACATCAATGATCATCATGCCCTTAGTTACGAAGGGGTAAAGAGCAATCTCAGCCCTTGATGTGATTAAATTTGTGCGTTGTACAGAAGCATAAGTCATAGTTTAGTAAATAGGTGTTAAATGGTTGAAAAATCATCTAAAACGTGAAATGGGCTATACTTACAAGAATTGAAAGGTAGTATTACAGTTTTAATCATAAGAGTAGTTTACGAGCAAGTTAATGTTGTCCAACTGATTTTTTCTAAGAGGTTTATGTATCCATGGCTATGTTTTTCTTTTGCAGATAACTGCATTTACCTCACATGAGGTGATCCAGTTTGACCCCCCTGAACTCTGCTTCCCCTTAGTGCCAAATAAAAAGGTGTTATCCTCAATTAAAATAATCAACATCACTGAATTCTATGTCAGTTTCATCTTATGTTTCTCGGAAAAAAACGCTGCAAAGTACTCCCCAAACGATTCTGAATCAATCCTGCCACCAAGATCTACACGATCGCTCACAATAACAAGGGAAGAAAAGGAAGATGCAGTAAAAGAGATGTCCCTCAATGACGAAGCCTTTGTGTGGTACGCCATTGTTGCCCAAGATATTAAAGGCTGCGACCTTGATCGGAAAGATTACAACGAGTGGAAGAATCTGCCCATCGTTCTAACGAATGTAAGTCTACTATTTTCTTTTGATAATGTTCACTAAGTAGAGTGAATGACACTTTGTGTTATCCCATTAAGTATATGTTTGAGAATCAATATTTGTTTCCTTTCTAGAATCTTTTTTTTGGCCGACCAAGGGTGAGGAATTTCGGCACTGCATTATAAAAAAAAGCAAAATCTCTCTCGCTATATATAGGCGTTGCACGCCGCTGCCCCCTCGCGGTTGCTGACCGCCCTCATCTGATCGCGCTTAGACGTTTTTGTTTTTGTTATAGTACACGCGCTGCTACTATGCAACGGGAAAGTCATGTATAAGCCCCAAATAAAGAGATTTGAAACTTGTAAATGCTATTTTCGAAAAACAAGCTCAATAATATTCGAGAACTATTGCTAAAATTTGGGTAACTATTGCTAAATAGTGTAACAGATATATTCGAGAACTTGGTATTTTT
The DNA here is from genome assembly GCA_947311845.1 of Poa pratensis. Classification (NCBI taxonomy): domain Eukaryota; kingdom Viridiplantae; phylum Streptophyta; class Magnoliopsida; order Poales; family Poaceae; genus Poa; species Poa pratensis. The sequence continues at coordinate 84,610,253 of CAMZMU010000038.1, read as the reverse complement.
ATTTATTTTAAACATGATAGATGTATCATAAAACAACATGTTAATTGTATCGAAGAACATCGTAGTTGTTTTTGAAAGACGTAGGGCGTGTTTGATTTTCTGCATGGATCTTAGCCCATTTGGCTCCGTGGCTCCGCAGGGCTGGACCAGAAAAAATGAGGCCCAACCACGTTATGCAGCAGTTTTGGTTGCATGTTTTTACTGTCTTGCAAATTTCCTACCTAGTGTTCGGTGCCCTATTTACGTGGCTGAATGTGGATTAGAGCTAAAACCTGGTGTTTGGTTACACCCTTGTGTCGTGTTATGCTCACCACATGTGAAAGTGGTGATCTTACCACCTCTTAGAACTAAACAACCGAGATATAACTCATTCTAGAGCAGACCTTACTCTCCCAGCTGGGATACTGCTTCCGCTACGACGCGCCACCCCGCCGGATGAGAAGGAGGATGATACAACCACTGCCAAACACACGGGCTTCACCCAGCGGTACTCACCGGTCAGGGCTAGGATTTGTGACGAAGGAGGGGACATGAGGCATGCTGGCTAGGGGTAGCCGCCTGTGTCGGCCCATGCTGATGATGCGGGGGCATCTACAGTTCAAAACTTTTTTAAAATTATTCACCCTTTGCTTTCCCTAGAATATTGCTACAAAAATTATGTCCTAGCAGAGAATGTTGCATTTGTTATGCAAACAAGAGGGAAATTGACTTGCTTATTTCAATTGAGATTTTTCCGGCAGCCAGCTTTGGCCTCGTCAGCCAGGGCTTGAAAATGAAACCGTCCTCCACCAGCTTCTTCAGCGTGTCCACCAGAACATTACGCATGCCATCCTGCTAGGCGTCGTCCTGGTGCGATTGCACTACCGGTATAAAAAACATATTGATCGTCTGCAACAGCCGTGTGTCCTTTTGTTTGCTTCAAAGCGGCACGCGACGATCATGTAGCGTAGAAAACCTACTATTGCAGAAGTGGCTGGCCGGCGTTGGCAGCAGAGGCGGCCTGTTTGCGGACAGAAGAGCGTGGCATGATGCTATTCACAGTGAATGGTATTGTAAGGTTGGCTTTTGTTGAGCGTGCTCTCTGTCTCTCTCTTAATTGCAATATTGCGTCATACTTTTCTTATATTGCACTGGTACTAACAATGATTCCGTAAGTGGTCAAATGTATTGAAACCCTATGCGGGAACGATTGTCTCGTTGGAGGCATCGGCTACGTGTTATATAGTTGGGAAAAACCCCCAACGTGGTGTTTACAGAGTTGTACGTATACGGGTCGGAGTACTACTCCGTACCCTATACGATAGACATTACATCATCTAACAAAATGATCACGGAATCCATGATTCCGTGATTGATGGAATGCTCCACAAGACAATGATATTTTGTTGTTAATGGCGATTTACTTCTAGTCCAACTTTATTTATTCCAGCTGAATCGAGTTGACGAAGTTGTTTTCTCATTGCACGAAAATCGTGTTCGTTTTGCAGACAAGCTCATTAACGTCGGATGAGCTGATTCAATTGGATCCCGTAGAGCTCTGCATGCCTCAGTGGCCAGACAAGGAGATCCAGTTCATAGTAAATGTAGTAAACACTACAGATTTCTATGTTGCTTTCAATGCATATACAATCAGACGGAATGCCGAGGGGCACAAACAATCATGGGAGACAGGAATCCTGCCACCACGATTCAGTAAAAGATGCATACTACATTGGCCAATTGAGGACACAGCAGAGCCCACTTATGATTGCTTTGTGTGGAACCGTGTTGTGACTGAAGGTGTCGAAAGCGGAGAAATTGTTGGTTACATGGTTGAGGAAGAGAGCAAGAAATTACCTGTTTTTATTAATACGGTGAGTTCCCAATTACGCAATATATTATTTTGTATGGTCAATGATGATCAATTTTACCCGCAAAAAAATGATGATCAATGTAATAAATTAATAAAAACAAACTGATGATGATTCATTGGGCCCAATTAATACATGGCTGTGGTTGTTTTCGGCAGGTAAGCTCATGTCCCCCAAACGAGCTGATCCATTTTGACCCGTCCGAGCTCAGCCTACCCTTTGTTCCAAACAAGCCGTTGGTGTTTTCAGTTAATATGGTCAACAACGCAGATTACTGTGTTGGTTTTAATAGATATCACCCAAACAACAATGTGGGGGTGTCCTACATAGTACCCCCGGGTGGAGTTATGCCACCACGGTCCACTCAAAGACTCGTTGTACGAAGGATACCAGGGAAAAACGATCGGCAAGAGATGCACTGCGAAGACAAGTTCTTTCTATGGACATGCTTAGCGAACGAAAGTGCTGAAGCCAGCGACATTCTTAATTACAGTTTCTACGTAGGGACTAAGGAGTTGCCAATTATTTTTAAGAAGGTAAGCTTCCTAATTATATAATGAATGGGTTCAAAGTTTAATTTACTATTGTACCCTTACAAACTTTCTAAAAAGACATGAAAATTCCAACTATTGATCCCATAGAGGTGGCAGCAAGGTTTTGGTTAGCTGTCAGTAAATCCGTTTACCGACCGGTAACCGAGTTTCCCGAGCACCCCGATAAATGTGCTACCGGTCGAAAAATTCCCTAGATTTTTTGAAAATTTAAATTTAATTATCTGAACTTTGCTAAATTGAACGTATTATTTTTTTCATAAACAAGTCTACAGGCGTAGCACGGTCGCATGGGCTTGGTTTTCTCTCTTGGAGGTCCAAGGTTCGATTTCCCGACTCTTGTACTTTTTTAGTATTATTTTGCCAGTGAAAGATTAAATCTCCGTTATTATGCAAAATAAGTATAAATCAAAGTTTGAACCGGCGAGCTATAAGCATATACCTTTACGCTACAATTAAGTTTGTTTCAAGTTTGAGTTTAAAAGCTAAATAATGTTTGAGAATATTTGAATTCAACAAGAACGTACATGTTGTTTAACTTTTATTTTTTGAGTTAATTCCCTTTTAATTTTTAGTTGGGCATTTTTTACACCAATTATCTTTTTCATGAAAGTTTTATACCGAAAATTCCATCTAAGACATTTTGAACCCTGTTTTACCCCATTCAAGCTTATTGCTCGTTCTATTATATAGTATCGGCATGTAAGGTCGATGTTGCGTGACAATAAACTCTAAATCTCGAAGGGGATTATGGATGATCTCGTTCAACTTATCTCTTCTCTATCCGTTCAATTCCTTGTCATCCTCCTGATATCCTCAAATTTCGATCATCACCTCACACCTTACCCATGGCACACATCTGAGAAATAGAATCTGAACTTTCATAAATGAGGTAATCTTGACGAATTTTCATTAGATGGGGTAATTTGTGTCACAATACACAAATAGGGCGTAAAAGTAGAGTTCACTCTTTTTATTTGTTTGCGTCGCAGCATTTGACCTGCTACTCACAAATGTTTTGACTTGTCATTTTTTCGAAATCCTAAAAAAATAGGACTTCTTGAAATAGTTTGAACATCTTTTGTCTTCAAAGATGAGCGCCAGCTAGTAGAAACAAACAGATGATGTAGTTACACGTACTAGTTTTTCTCTGGTACCAACTAATCCACAGCTGCATTCTTCACACTTCCTTTTCAGAACGAGTTGATCCAGTTTGATCCTCCCCGGCTCTCCTTCCCCTTCTTGCCAAACAAGAGGGAGTCCACGTTTTGCTTCTTTAAAATAGTCAACGATACAGAACACAGCGTCGGTTTCAATCTATTGGTTGAAGAAAACAATTCTGCGGATTACATAATGGGACCATGTGCAGGGATCCTGCCACCACAGTCCACGAAGGCAATCCAGGTAACAAGGACCCTAAAGAAAGAGAAACGAGAAGACAAGCAGTGCAAAGACAAGATCAGTGTGTGGACGGGCATTGTGACTCAAGGTGTCCGAGTTAGCGATTTCCTCAGATACTCGAATGACAAAGCTAAAGTGTTGCCCGTTGTTCTTACAAAGGTGAATTCCCTAATTATGCAGTTTATTAGTATTCAGTCTCCATTTAACTTTGAATTTTTCCTTCCTGACACCTAAAAAGTTCCAATAATTCGTCCCGTTGGGATTCGCCAATGAACACCGTGTACAGAAATAGTATTAAAGTACAATTGTTAGGATAGACTGTCTTCATCGTAAACCTAGGTACTGATACAACTATTACGCTAAATGACACAACGCATAACTATGCGCTTCCTATATGTTCGCAGCCTGGACGAAGCAGTTCAAGCTAGGATCTGTTGGACGCAAAGGCTGGAGAAGGTAATTAACGCATGCATCTTTCTCATTACCACTTTTGTACTCAGCTAAGAACATCGCTTGCTTGCGCAAAAAGGGAGTGCATGCGGATGCGGAGAGTGAATATGACATCTGACATTGTCGCTAATAGTCTTTTTCTATCGCTAGTGTATGTACCCATGTCTCAGTATCGATCAGACAACTGAACTTGATGCACACTCAGCAGCAACTCACCATGGTTTCCTTGATCCAATAGATGTCCGGAAGTCACAATCACACCAGAACAGCTTTTCGAAACTGCTTGGCAGGAAACTGTTTTCGCAGGGCCTAAATTAACAGTATGTGCTTTAGAATTGTAGAATTACTAAATGGTCTTTAGTAAATTAGAGGAAAGTGCTCGCAAAGCAATTGTAATTGACATGTGAGCTTTTAGCTCAATTATCTTTATCTGTAGATGATTAGTCCAATTATATTGTATACTAGTTCTTTTAGCACTTTGCGCTCCTAAAATTCTAACGAAAAGCATAATTTTCTATGTAGGCATTTTGACAGAAGGATGTGGACATGGCAGAATGAACATGTATTGTGTATAAAGCAAAAAAAAAGTCAGCGATGAGCTCGAGGATGAGTAACGTCTGCACGAAGCCTGCTTTGCTCGTCAAATTCGATAGGATGACCTAAAATACAGACAATAGCTTGAACTACTCTATTTTTTCTTGTTATAAATCTGTACCGACATAACTTGCGCATCGGCATGTTCACCCATGCGCTGATATCATTTGTATAATTCCTGGAACTTTTAGGTGGATTTATACTGCATCATGACATTGGCTGTACTAGTTATCAATTCTTAAGGAAATTTTTAGGACAATGAAGAGCATCAGTGATCTTTGCTGCCTTGCTGCCCACCTCCTGATATCTAGTATCTAGGAAGTGTGGCACTAGCAAATGCAAGCATGCCGCCGTTTGCATCCTGATGCAGAGCATGGTATAGTTCCAACCTTCACTGGCGTGCCAATTGTCTGAACAACATTTGGATATAGATGTCCTCGATGGACCACTAAAATTTCTCAGGAATATTTAGGAATCGATTGGGCACCATATTCGAGAGTTATATTTAATCAATGGAGAATCTTTGTATATTTAACAACTAAAATTAGTGAGGTATTGTACGTATAAATTAATTTATAATACGAATAGTTTTCATGGATGGATAGAAAATCATTAATAAATGTTTGATGACATGGATATATAATGGCTCAAATAGTGGATGATGTGGCTTATTAATAAGTATTAGTGGGGATGACACATGGACAATTGATTGGTTAAGAGATTGGATGTTGTGCATAGCTTGCATGTTGAGATAGAAAATATTTAATGCAAGTTAGTGGGGTTTTGCTTTATAAAATGTATAGATATTGCGGCAATTTGTTGTAATACTATCTACTTTGTATACACGGGACACAAAATTTCGTTGTCATAGTCATGAATATATTGCAATGCTCACGAAAGATCACCATGGTGGGATTCTGGGTCTAATTATCATGAAGGTCGGGGGCAACTCAATATACCCCTTTTGTTTAAGTGAATCTACTGTTTAGTGCGGGCTGAGTTCTAAAAACTTGAGGGACTAAATGCACAAACATGCTTAACTGATTCTTGTCGTACGGTGATGATTAAAAGTCTCTAGAGGGGTCCAAGATTTGATAATTCTTGGCCGACCTGCACCTATAGCTGGCCATAACATATGGTCCGGCAAGTATTTTACAAAATTTCAGCCAATATATCTATTTCTCCAATTCTGATGACCTTGTTGCATAGAATGGTTAAGGTAGGCCATGATCCACAACAATTCCTTATGGTTGCTTCGCCTCTGCTACGGATGTGTGAATCTCTATTCGTAAAGGCAAGGAACATACTGTCGGTGTAGCTCAATCAGACCTGGTGAAGGCCGTAGTTTAACCTCATTGTTTTCGACGATTACTTTGCACCGGCGGCACGTAGGGGTGTCTCCACAAAGCCTTGGCGCCCCCACCCACCGGGGACAATCGCAACGAACTACCGCGCATACCGATAACAAGGCGATTGATATGCTGTCTGATCTAGTAGCATCACACATAAGTTCTTCATGAAGTCACAATAAAATATAAATGAATGATCACATGCCCAAACAAAAAATAATTATCTCGGCAGAGCTGTGTCCGACGAACAGCGCAACATATTCAGAGAGAACCTATGGATCTAAACCTCAAAAAAAGAACCTATGGATTTTCCATTGTCTTGTCCTTGGTGGCGCATGCATTGATTTCAGCTGATACAGAAAGCAACTAATAACCGTAAAAATGTTGGCCAAGAAGAAAAATCCTTCATGGGCTAGACTTTAATTAACTTGGAAGCATGCGGTAGACTAAAACAATTCAATCAGGGGCATCATGAGGTGTTTGATGGTGCTTTTGCGGGTCCTGGTTACAATAGGGTTTCGCCAGACCATAAACGTGGGGTAACAGTGGGTGGCATCGAGCAGCTGGAGGCGTGGACAGTGGTCGAGGAGGGCAACAAGCATCTCTTCCTGGAAGAAGCCGCTCTGGATCACGATGCGCTCCAGCAGAGGGAGATTCTTGATAATCCACGTGATGAGTTTCCTGTCATCGATGCAGGGCCAGTCTGCGACATCGAGACTTCTCAGCAGCGGCGCTCTGCATGCAGACCACCGATGATGAGGAGTAGAGTTAGTAGATCAGATGACTTGTGCAACGACATGCATGGGCGATGGGAGTACATGCCTGTTGGGCGTTGGTGAGGTGAACTAGGACGCGACATCTTCGTCGACATGGCCGGCGAACGACTCGCACCGTCCGGCGCTATGATCCAGGGCCGAGAGCGCCATGGCTTTCCATCCATCAGGTGGCTGTTCTTCGTGCCGGACATCAAATAGATCGATGCTGCGCCATAGCAAGAGCTCCTTCTTGGCGAGCCGACGCCAGGGAGAGCACACGAGCCCCGCGCCGTGTAGGATATCGATCTGCGTGAGCTTGCCTAGGACGATGCATAGGGTGTCCAGGTTTCTACACGTTTTGGGCTATGTCAGGCTTCTACAACTTTGATCTTTTTTTTTTAGCATCCCTTCTACAACTTTGATGTAAGCAACGAGACCGTCCATGTCTCTCTTACGGATTTAAAGCTCGCGCATAGCCCTGCGCGTCGCCAGAGCCCTCCTCACCCGAAGCAGTACCCATCCTCCGATCAAGAGGCCCAAAAGAAACGTTTCATCCAACATTCCACCTCGTCGAGCAGCAGTAGTGTAAACATGTTGTGAAAGTAGTGTTAAATGATGGTTGATTCTGGCAGTACTCTAATCTTTATAGTATTTTCTTCCGTGAATCTTAGAACAAGTTTCTGCTTGTATTCTCACAGCAAATGACCACAACTTCTCCAGAAATACCATTACGCAGAATAGTGATACAAAGGGGCAAAACAGAAGTAGCATCTTCTTCATCCAGTCACAATAAAATAAAAATGAATGATAACAGTAATTATCTAGGGCTCTAGGCAAAGCTGTGCCCGACGAACAGCTCAACATATTCAGAGAGAACCTATGGATCTTCCATTGTCTTGTCCTTGGTGGCGCAAGCATTGATTTCACCTGATACAAAAGCAATTGATAACCGAAAAAATGTTGGCCAAGAAGAAAAATCCTTCATGGACTGGACCTTAATTAATTAACTTGGAAGTATGCGGTAGCAGCTATTGGTAAACACATAAAGAAATGCTTGACAGCATATACTAATTGGGTTCAGTATCACCAACTCGTACTTGTAAGTTAACACAAGACCTTGTAGGCATCATGAGGTGTTTGATGGTGCTATTGCGGTTGCAATAGGCTCTTCCCAGTCCCTAAAGGTGGGCCGACAGTGGGTGGCATTGAGCAGCTGGAGGCGCGGGCAATGGTCAAGGAGGGCGACAAGCATATCTTCCTGGAATAAGCCGCTCCGGATCACGATGCGCTCCAGCAGAGGGAGATTCTTGATAATCCACGTGATGAGTTTCCTGTCATGGATGAAGGGCCAGTTTGCGGCATCGAGTCTTCTCAGCAGAGGCGCTCTGCATGCAAACAACCGGTGAGTAGAGTTGGTCGGTTTTTGGTAGATCAGATGAACTGCGCGACTCAAGGGCGATGAGTAGGAGTTAGGAGGAGTACACATGCCTGTTAGCGAGGTGAACTAGGACATCTTCGTCGACGTAGCCAGCGAACGACTCGCACCGTCCTGTGCTGCGATTTATCGCGGCGCGGGACATGGCTTTCCATCCATCAGGTGGCTGTTCTTTGTGCCGGTACCACCGGTTGCCGTCCCGTAGATCGATGCTTCGCCATAGCAGGGGCTCCTTCGTGGCGAGCTGGCGCCAGGGCGAGCGCACGAGCCCTGCGCCGCGGAGGATGTCGGCCTGCGTGAGCTTGCGGAGGACGATGCATAGGACGTCCCGGTGCAGTGATGCCCAGTCCCTGTACTCGTCAACATGGTCCTCGCGGCGGCGGCACCGAGACGATTATGTGCAGGTTAGGGTTTTGCGTTTCCTCTTGTTCATGTTCATGCATCTATTTCTCGTGAATAACGATGATGAGTTATGGGTACGTTATTCCCGTGAATAACGTATGGAGAACGCTTACTGCACCCATGGCTAGCGAAGCTAGCTCGATTAGCTTTTCCTTCGGCCCAGTAGTGTCTGGCCCATTGTTTGATGCGTAAAATGAGGCAGCAGCCCAGTTTATCTAACGAACCTGGTTTCTCAACTTTTTTTTTTTATCTTTCGATATCGTGTACATGTGTTAATTTTGTAGAAGAAACGCATAAGGTATTGTTGCAAAGACACAAGCCAGGTTTTTTGAAACTTTTCTAGACATTTGTTACACGTTTTTATTCCTAGTTTTGTTTAGTGTTACATATGTGGTTTCAAATTGTAACAAATTTGATGATTTTTTCTTGCGAATTCACACGCCACATGTTGCAACGTTCCTTGACGTTGGCTACAAATTTTGACTTTTTCTCGGATTCATCGATGGAGTGTTATGTGCTTTTTCAAAATGTTGCAAACATTTTTATTGTAATCGTTTGTGACTTTTGGTGAAATAAGTGATGATTTTTTCTTGAAAATGAATCTATATAAAAAAGTTGTTCTCAGCCACTTTTTTGTTGGCGCAAACATATATTTTTTTATTGTAAACTTTTATGATTTTTGTTGAAATACTTGGTAATTTCTGTTGCAAATGAATCTTCAGCAACGACATTCTTGCTTACCCACTTTTTTGTTTAACCATTTTTTTTGTACCATTACTTGTTTCTGAAATATTGCGGCAATTTGTTGCATTACTATATATTTTCTGTAGGCTAATTTAGCCTACCAAAATCCATGTATTTTAGGATAGAGTATGTAGTAAATAAATAAGAATCCACTTTCATATATGCAGAAGAGGGAACTGTGGCTGCAGGTCCCGGACAATGGGCTGTGCAGTCGTCGAGCGTCCTGTAGAACTTCTCCATGGGGAAGCAAGTAAAGCACGACCCGCCACCGCCACCGATACATCTACCGATTTCGATGTGATCCACGCCGATGACTCTACCTACAAAATTGTTATTAACACAAAAATAACATTAATGTCATGGTCCCAAGTTGAAGGCCATTATATACTTATAATTAAGAGGTGAATAAAAAAATCACTAGAAGCCGATCCCATCTTTTTTTCAAACTGGGCTACCCTTTTCCATTAATTTTCATAACAGAAATACAGTCTTTGGAACAGCATACAACAGGATACAGGATGGAAACCGCTGCCTAAAATGCTCGTCTTGAAACACAAGGCTACTAGACGAAAACCTGCCCGGCACTAGATCTAACTACAGCATGGTTTCGGTTTCATCCAAATCCCAGGAGATGGGGAGTTACACAGACCACAGTACTGCCCAGATCAATTAGCTAGCACAGGAACTAACACCACCAACCAGCCAGAGCAGCAACGCAACACAAAACAAACATTCAGAGAAGCCGCAGCCGACGCACCTTTTTTGTCAGGACACTGACCTTCTATCATCAGCATCCCAGGTCCTCTACCAACACGGCAGCACCTTGCTCTTGACGAACCAGTTCGGACGCCTTCTTAAGCCGAGCCCATCTATTGAAGGCTCACGAAGATTCGTTGCGATCTCTTAGACTCCATACTGATGAGCTGGCAATTTCTTCTATTAACCCTGGTAAGGCATATCCTTAAAAAAAGATGCTTGTAGACAGGTTGTGAAAGTATTGTTAAATGATGGTTAATTCCGGCAGGAGTATAATCTTTATAGCATTTTTTTCACTGAATCTTGAACAAGTTCCAGCTTGCATTCTCACAGCAAATGACCACAACTTAAGGGTAGCAGGTATGGCCGGGGTAGCAGGTATTGGTAAACACGTTAAGATATGCGTGACAGCAGATACTAAGGGTTCAGTGTCACGAACTCGTACTTGTAAGCTAAAACAATTCAATATAGGGCATCATAAGGTGTTTGATGGTGCTTTTGCGGATCCTGGTTGCAATAGGATTTTGTCAGACGCTAAATGTGGGATAACAGTGGGTGGCATCGAGCAGCTGGAGGATTGGGCAGTGGTCGAGAAGGGCGAGAAGCATATCTTCCTGGAAGAAGTCGCTCCGGATCACGACAAGTTTCCTGTCAATGGTACAAAGGGGCAAAAGACAAGTGGCATTGACAAGGCGATTGTCATGCTCGGTCTGATCTGATAGCATCACACCTAAGTTCTTCATCATGTCACAAGAAAATATAAATGAATGATCACAACCCAAAAAAAATACTTATCATATTCAGAGAGAACCAATATATGGATCTTGACAGCAGATACTAATTGGGTTCGGTCTCACGAACTCGTACTTGTAAGCTAACACAAGACCTCGTAGGGCATCATGAGGTGTTTGATGGTGCTGTTGCGGATCCTGGTTGCAATAGGCTCTTGCCAGTCCCTGAACGTGGGCCGACAGTAGGTGGCATTGAGCAGCTGGAGGCGCGGGCATTGGTCCATGAGGGCGACAAGCATCTCTTCCTGGAAGAATCCGCTGCAGATCACGATGCGCTCCAGCAGAGGGAGATTCTTGATAATCCACTTGATTAGTTTCGGGCCATCGATGTAGGGACAGTTTGCGACGTCGAGACTTCTCAGCAGCGGCGCTCTGCATGCAGAACACCGATGAGGAGTACAGTTAGTTGGTTGCATGGTAGATCAGATGAACAGTGCAACATGCATGGGCAAGTTCGCGACGTCGAGACTTCTGCGCTCCACATGCATGGGCGATGAGAGTAGGAGTTAGGAGGAGTACACATGCCTGTTAGCGAGGTGAACTAGGACATCTTCGTCGACGTGGCCAGCGAACGACTCGCACCGTCCGCGCTGCGATCCACCGCGGCGAGCGCCATGGCAGGGGCTCCTTCTTGGCGAGCCGGCGCCAGGGCGAGCACACAAGCCCCGCACCGTACCACCGGGCGCCGTCAAATAGATCGATGCTGCGCCATAGCAGGGGCTCCTTCTTGGCGAGCCGGCGCCAGGGCGAGCACACAAGCCCCGCGCCACGGAGGATGTCGGCCTGCGTGAGCTTGCCCACGACGATGCATAGGACGTCCCGGGGCAGAGACGCCCAGTCCCTCCACTGGTCAACATGGTCCTCGCCGTGGCGGCGGCGCCGCCGAGACAATAATGTGCAGGTTAGGGTTTTGCGTTTCCTCTCGTTCATGTCCATGCATCTGTTTCTCCGTGAATAACAATGATGGGTACGTTATTCACGTATCGGGCGGTTTATATGATGTCCGGCTTCCAAGTATAGTATTTTAAAATTTTCAGCCAATCTATTTCTCCAATTCCAATGACCCAGTTACGTAGAATGGTTAAGGTAGGCCAGGATTTCGCGGGGGAAAAAAGAGGAGGCCAGGATCCACAACAATTCGTAGTGGTCGCTCCGCATGTGTGAATCTTCAGGCTTCTGCAATCTACACCTTTCATGTGTGCAACGAGACCAGCCATGTCTCTCTGACGGATTTAAATCTCCCGGGGTGTACAGTAGAACCAGAATGAAAATTTGAGCGACCATAGAACACTGCAAATTGTCGACGTAATTATCAAACTAAAACCATATATTGTAACCCTGGTTATCTCTTATTATTTTTGTAGTTATTCTTCACCGGCACATAATATATCACTCATCCCACAGGTTCCGTTATCTAATACTACCTCCGTCCTGAAATATAATACATTTTGGTAGGCTATCATCTGTTTTAGGATAGAGTAAGTAGTAAACAAATAACAATCCACTTTCATATATGTGAAGAAGAGGGAACGGCGGCTACAGGTCCCGGACAATGGGCTGTGCAGTCGTCCAGCGTCCTGAAGCACTTCTGAATGGGGAAGCAAGTAAAGCACGACCCGCCAGCGCCACCGATACCTCTACCGATTTCGATACGATCAACACTGATAACTCTACCTACAAAATAGGTATTCACACGAAAATAACATTAATGTCATCGTCCCAAGTTGAAGGCCATTAGATACTTACAGTTAGGAGGCGAATCAAAAAAAACATACGGAAGAAGATGATGTTTTCTAGCCAACTTACATTGTGAATGGATAGCAAAGCATAGCAGAATGAGCAATAATGCTTGGATGCGCCTCATGCAGTTCTCATGTGAATGGTAAGGATTGCACTACTGGCTGGCAGGTTGGTTCCTGATTTTGGTCGATACCACCCAATGCTAGCATATATATAGAGAGGGATTGGTAAACGGATATATATGGAAATTAATTGCTAGAGACTAATTTGGAAGGAATTTAGATGGATATATATAGGATAATTTGTCATTAATTGGGGGCTAATATATGGGTTAATTTGTGATTAATTGAGGGAATGAATTGACGACGATGGTTGTAATATCCTTCCAATGTTATCTTGTCGTGCGCGTGACTGGAGGTGGCATGCCTATCATTGACCGCGTGGAAAAAAACTAGTGCCTTTGGAAATAAAGAGGGCAAGGACTGGCCCGTTAATTATTTAGATGCCCCATGTTATATTTTAGACGCTACGCAGAAATATTGCAACAACACAAGATTTAGGAAGCCCAGTCAGGCTAATTTTTAAAAATAGTACATTTTTTTATATAGAAATAATACGCAGTTTCGAAAAGTTGCAACAAAATACACCGTCGATATGGGCCAAGCCGATAGGTACTTGTCTGCTTCGCGGCTTGGCTCACACCGAGTGTGTATTATTTTGCAACTTCCCAAAAATTGACGTGAAAAGTGAGCTAGCTCCACGCAAATTTGTATACACCTTACGACACTTAAATGGGATCAGAGGGAGTACATTTTGGTAGGCTTATTTAGCCTACTGAAATGTCATGTATTTTAGGATAGAGTAAGTAGTAAATAAATAACAATCCATTTTCATATACCTCTATTCTATCTAAAGGGATTTTTCCCTATCTCAAAATTCTGTACATAAACCTCTATTATATCTAATCGGATGGCGGATTTGACCGCCTTTAACCTCAAAAAAAAAAAATTGTCGACAAAATTTCAAATTAAAACCATATACTGTAACCCCGGGTATCTCTTATTCTTTTTGTATTTATTTCTTCATCGGCACATAATACATCGCTCATCCCATAGGTTATGTTATCTAATACTACCTCCGTCTTGAAATATAACAATTTTTTGTAGGCTAATTTAGCCTGCCAAAATGTCATGTATTTTAGGATAGAGTAAGTAGTAAACAAATAACAATCCGCTTTCATATATGTGCAGAAGAGGGAACTACGGCTGCAGGTCCCGGACAATGGGCTGTGCAGTCGTCCAGCGTGCTGAAGCACTTCTGAATGGGGAAGCAAGTAAAGCACGACCCGCCAGCGCCACCGATACATCTACCGATTTCGATACGATCCACACTGATAACTCTACCTACAAAATAGTTATTCACACGAAAATAACATTAATGTCGTCGTCCCAAGTTGAAGGCCATTAGATACTTACAGTTAGGAGGTGAATCAAAAAAAACATACGGAAGAAGATGATGTTTTCTAGCCAACTTACATTGTGAATGGATAGCAAAGCATAGCAGAAGGAGCAATAATGCTTGGATGCGCTTCATGCAGTTCTCCATGTGAATGGTAAGGATTGCACTACTTGTTGGTAGGTTGGTTCCTGATTTGGGTCGAAACCACGCAATGCTAGCATATATATAGAGGGGGATTGTAAACGGATATATATGGAAATTAATTGGTAGAGACTAATTTGGAAGGAATTTAGATTGATATATAAGATAATTTTTCATTAATTGGGGGCTAATATATGGGTTAATTTGTCATTAATTGGGGGATGAATTGACGACGATGGTTGTAATTTCCTTCCAATGTTATCTTGTCGTGCGCGTGACTGGAGGTGGCATGCCTACCGTTGACCGCGTGGAAAAAAACTAGTGCCTTTGGAAATAAAAAGGGCAAGGACTGGCCCGTTAATTATTTAGATGCCCCATGTTATATTTTAGACGGCACGCAGAAATATTGGAACAACAGAAATTTTAAAGAGCCCAGTTAGGCTTTTTAAAAATAGTAAGTTTATATAGAAATAGTACGCATTTTCGGAAAGTTGCAACAAAATACACCATCGATATGGGGCAAGCCGACAGCGAAGCCGACGAGTATCTGTCCAGTAGGCACGGCCGTCATGCACGAGGGAGGCTTATTAGCGCTGGTCGGCTTCACAAAAAGCTGATAGGTACTCGTCGGCTTCGCCGAAGCGGACAAGTAAATGTTGGCTTGGCTCACACCAAGTGTGTATTATTTTGCAACTTCCCAAAAATTTCTCTAAAAATTATTACAAAATGTATTATTTAAGAAAAGAAAGCCCCAACAAGATGGTTGTCTTGCGTATCTAGAGGCAAGATGCAGCAAGCAAAGCTGAGCTGTGAGCAGAAAGACTCAACCCAACCAGCTCGTTCGGAGTACCGGCGCAGTAGCACCAATCAATGGCGCCGCCGTGGTCTGAACTCCCAGAGGACCTCCTATCTGCGGTCTTCGCCCGCATCTTTTCGCCCGCCGACCGCGCTCGTTTCCATGCCGTGTGCCCTGCTTGGCGCTCAGCCTCGTGTCCGCCGTGGTCTGAACTCCCAGAGGGCCTCGTAGCCGTGGTGTTCGCCCGCGTCTTTTTGCCCGTCGACCGCGCTCGTTTCCAGGCCGTGTGCCGTTCTTGGCGCTCGGCCACCTGCCCCCCTGTGCGGCAGCTGCCGTGGATCATGCTTCCGTGTGGCGGGTTCTTGAACCCCTCGGACCGTGTTATGCGACGCCTTGTCTCCTTCCCCGAGACCGCTTGCTGCTCTGATGACCAGGAGGAGCGTTTTCATAACAGCATTTTCTCCTTCCCGGAGGCCACAAGATGCATTGGTTCTACCGACGGCTGGATCGCCATCGACTGCGCGAATGCGGACGCCGAGAACAGGCATAAGTACCTCTTGCACAATGAGTTTTCTAGCACGACATTGTCCCTCCCTGAGCTGGACGCTGCCATCGGCCATGTTTCCGAGCTTTTCAAGATCCGCAAGGTTCTCTTGCGGTCGACGCCGGATGACGTTATTGCTATCATGACAAACCACCGTAGCTGCCCCATCATCTTAACCCGGCGTGGAAAAGGTGTGTGGTTGCCCATGTGGCATGCAGCTCCCCTCACACTCATCAAGGATGTTGTGTTTCTTGGAGACAGACTTTACGGGATCACCCTGGACAAGCGTCTCGTCTTCCTTGACATCGCCTTTGATGATAACGGCGTACCCATGGTTACCGGCGGCGAGTGTGTCATCGGAGAGGATTTCTATCTGTGGAGCAATGAGGAAGACTATGATGATGATGATGATGATGATGATGATGATGATGATGGCGACAACGACAACGATGGTGATGTTGTTGCTGCTCATGCTGATGATGGCCACTCTATCATCAATGAAGATGATGATTGCAGCGACGACGAGGACGAGTACGAGAACAATGCCAGTGGCCACTGTGACAGCGACGAAGATGATGATAGCAGCGACGGCAAGGACGAGAACAAGGATGATGGCCACTGTTACAAGCCGAGCTAGCTAGATCCTCGATCGATTGTTTGGTGCTGCGTTTCTGGTGAATTATATAGAATATTACACACCCGACTACGAGTACGTCTAGAGTTCGTCTCCATGTCCTACTGAATATTACACAACCCGCATTTCACATCCAGCCCAAATACGGTTCAGCCAAATTGTCTTTTGTCAAGAATCAAGATAACTTTTTTTATAGGAACTGTATAAAGATCTTGATCTTAAGTGGTATTGTCAAATATCTTAATTTTGCTAGACGTGACTTCCTGGAACATGTTGGCATTTCCATTAAAGGCTACAGCACATTTGAGGTCACCCTGCTCCAGCACACGGATCCCACTCGAATCTTCATAGTTTTGTGCAGCAACGAGCCGGGACAGACATATTTTAATGGCGCTCAATGGACAGAACTTGTTGCTTCATATGGCACGCAACCTGCTGAGAGGTGCACTTTTATGTATGCGTCTGTCATCCTGGTGAATTTTCTGCAATCCTTCACCAGGTGACTCGAGTGTAGCTTGCCATCTTGCCCTTTGAACATGTGGAATCTGCACTCCTCATCTAGCTCCTGATCACCCAAGCCTTCGGGTGAGTCCTCCCGGCGTTTGCGCCAATCCTGTTTGCGATATCCATCTCTGCGTGTTTCATAGTCACGGTGGTCGTCCTGGCGGCTCCTACCGCGATCATCTTGACGACCCGCGCTTCGATTGCGATCGTCGCGGTTGTCGTAGCCAGCCGCCACGAGTTCGACTCCATCCTTGTCGTCGTAGCGTTGGGATTTGCGTTTGCGTCTGCCGCGGCCATCTCGTCTATCCCAGCTTCCATGGTTGCTGTGACCGCGCGGCGACTCCTGATGCTCTCGCACCATGTCTTCTCCGTCCGCCCACTCGTTGGCTACTTTCATGAGTTGCGCTATGGATGTTGGCTTTTGGCGGAATAGCGCCTCCCGGAAGTCGTGCCTGGCAGCTCCTGCAATAAAAGCGTCGATTGCCCTGTCTTCCGACACCACTCCCACGGAGTTACGCATCGTAGTCCACTTTCTGATGTACTCGCGCAGCGGTTCGTCTGAACGCTGCTTGCAAGCTTGCAGCTCTGCGAATGTCGTAGATCGATCGCATGTTGCGAGTAAGTTTTTGATGAAGTCCTCCTGGAATCGTTCCCAAGAGTCATATGAATTTTCGGTTAAGCTTTTCAGCCAATCCCGCGCAGTTCTAGACAGCATGAGCTGGTTATACTGCATGGCGGTTGTGGTTGAGCCCCGTTGACAGGAGACCGCTGTTCTGTAGTCCTCTAGCTAGGATGAGGGTTCCTATCTGCCGTCAAACTTGGGTGTTTCAGATGTGAGTCTGAATCTTTTGGGCATCTTCGCCTAACGGATGCGCCGAGTGAAGCATAGCGCCCCACAAGGCTCCCACTCGTTGCCTGAGTCTGAATCGCTGCTCCGAGATCGAGTGGATCTTCTGCTTCTGCCTCTGCTAACCCGATGCTGTGTCATGACATCGCGGCGATCACCACTCGCCTCGCGATGCTGGGTTTCATGTCGAGCTGGTCCTGACCGGTCTCGGTCGCCTTGGTTTGCGACTGCACGGTCGCGGTTTTCCCTTGGTTGTACCTCGCGTCGCGGGGTGGCCTCACGACGGGTTCTGCTCCCTCCAGGGTGTTCCTCGACTGTGGCTAAGGCTCCACCCGCCATGTGGAGCGACTTTATTTGCTGGCGATGCAGGGCCGCGTTTGGGTCACTATCTGGAGGTTGCGTCGCCTTCAGGTACGTGGCCACTGACATTAGGGCTCGCTGAGCCGTTTTGGGGATGGGGATTCCATCTTCGTCGAGCGTCATGAATGACACATCTAGATCGCGGGTCAGCGCCGCCCTCTCGCTTGCTGTCAGGTGTGCCAGCCTAGATCGCGAGCGATGATGCGAGGAAGTTCTTCTTGAGGAATAGAGTGACGACAGCTGGGCGCGTCGTGCACTTGACGCGCTTGCAGCCTTTCTGCGCTCGTCTAGAGTTGAATGAAGGTTTTTCAACCTTAAGGTCTCCTGCCAGAAGATGTATTTGTGTGCCGCGAGTTCTTCGGGTGTCGAATCCTCGGGCATCATGGTGCACTCGTCTATAGACTTGATTGCTTTGATCGCCTGTTCCCTTGTGATGACGATCGTGCTGCCGTCTGGCATGGTTGTGTTCATTGGGTAGTTCCTGACGTCGGGACGGCTTGCTCCACTCGCCGACGTTTCGGGTGCTCTGTCCTCTTGGTTCTCGATCTGCACCATGCAGATCTGATTTGGAGCGTCACGCGAAATTTTGCCTTTTTCACCGCTGCTGCGATTGTTGATGAAGGCAGCGGCGGTGTTGAAGTAGAAGTCGATCATGGCCTGACGTCCGCAGCCATCGTCGCTGTGGATGGACTCGACATCCATCGCGTCGTCTGACGCGGTTTCTTTTGCTGATGAAGGCACGTAGTCCTCAGTCGAAGGAGACGCGGGTGCCGCTGGAGACGCAGCGGGTAGCAGATCCATCAGAGATTCCATCTCTGAAGGTGTTGGTGAAGGCACCGGAGTCGATACAGGTGTGGCCATCAACGACATCATCTCCGAGAGCATCGGCGATCTCGGCGGAGTTGACGCAGGCGAAGTCGCCGATTTTGCGGGTGACGATGGAGCCGCAGGACCAGATCCAGTCGATGGAGATGCGGGTGTTGAAGGTTGTGCCGTGACGAACGTCCCTGTCTGGTTAGCAGTAATGCTTGAAGGACAAACGGGTATGTTCTCACCTGATTGCAGATCCGAGTTTGCGGGTTGTGATCCCGGCGAGTGCGGGTTGTAGTCGAAGGAGACGAAGGGGATCAGCCCCGTGATGGTGATCGACGAGCTGCCGTTTGCGGATGCAGATTGAGCCGGCGAAACCGTGAATCCAGTGCCACTCGTTCCCACAGACGGCGCCAATTGACGAGGGTTAACTCGGCAAATCCCCTGGTAGCGCACCTAGGATTAAGAATAGGAACGAGATTGGTAGCATTGGCGATTATCTACGGCTGACAAGCAAGGATTTACCCAGGTTCAGGGCCCTCGTGTGGAGGTAACACCCCTACGTCCTGCTTGTCTGATTATTGATGAGGTGAACACAAGTGTTACAAGGGTCTCGGCGAGATGTCGATCTCGCCAAGGGTTCTGAGGCTAGAGTGTTTCGTGTCCTGGATCGGTGACCCTCCCAGCCTTTATATAGGAGGCTGGGTCTCGGGTTATCGTAACCGACTAGGATTACAAATATGGCAGGTCTAAACCGACCTAAGCTATGCCTAACTTGGAGAGCAATCCTTCCTTGCGAGTCCCTTCATGGTCCTTGATCTTGCAATCTTGACGGGCCTCCATATCCTGTATGTGCACCGGGTACCCTTACAGTGGGTCATCCGAAGGGTAGCCCCACGTCACTAGCAATACTACTATCTCCCTAAGTAAGAACCTCTTATGTATTTCCACATAGAAGCACTGATTTTGCCCATTACTATAGGAGTACCGATCCCAGCACTTTTGATAAGATCATGCCATTATTTTCTTGGATGTGGCACTTATTTTTGTAGATCAATAGGTTTGTTGAAAAACAGAATCGTATAGTAAAATTTTAGATGTTTATGTAAACCAGTGGGCATATTAACAGAGTTAAAAAAATACTAGGATACAAATCATACTTATGTTGGCAGCAGAACGATATGCTCACTGTTATTAGTTGTCACAACATCAGTAACAATGAAAGTATATTAACTCAAGGAAAATTTCTTGAACAGGATCAATTCCCTGTTACACATTTTAGAGATCACATGACACTTTATTTTCTCCTTTATTAAACATAACAGTGAGTACTAAGTACCAGTACCTCTGAAATTATTAACTCCACTTTCTTAGCTGTAGCACCATACGTGACGACTACACATATACTTGATCCAGAGGTTTCACCTTTGTATTTTTTTCAAACGAGGCACCCTATGTTACAACTGCACCTATACTTGATTTTCTCCATGGTCCTTTATAAATTACTTGAACTTTCAGCCTAGCATGATTCAGAGCATCATGTCATGTCATTTTTCAAGTAACTTTGCAATGCAACAGATCCATCACGATATGGAGGATGCATGTAGTCCATGTCTCTTGATGATATTAAGTAGGATTAACCTAACATGTAACTCATTGTACTGTATGGAGTACATAAACAACACTTCTCCATATTTTGGCTGAAATGCCAATGTTTCTTTTTCTTATGCTGTATTTACATCATGTTGTTATTCTTATGTTATAATAATAGAATACGATTGTTTTTCATTTAACCATACTTTCACGTTCCTTGTATAGTTTTTTCCAATGTGTTCAAGAACCAACATGGCTCAACTACAGGTAAGTTTGTTTGTTTTATTTATAATATTTTTTCTGTAGATACTAATCTACATTATCTATTGTATATAATTTTTATATTCTAATAACAACTGCAGATATCGCTGGTGTGGTCATGTATGTTGGCCCTCTTGATCACGACACGTATTTCCCTTCAGGAATGAGGGAAGTAGCGGTCACTAATGCTGACATGGAAGTCGTTTTCCTCCACATTTTTCACGAACTAGCCGAACGACATAGAGACGAACTTTTTTCAGGTGAAGCCAATGTTGGCTTCATCATGGCAACCTCTATGGAGGTTGATCAAACATCCAGTAAGTCCTTTCTGAAAAAATTGTCGTCGCTATTTTAATGTCACTATTACTAATTTGAGGATTGACAACAGGAACTCTTCTTAGCACCGGGACAACAGCTCTATGCTTTCATCAATGCTCCGCATGTCATAATTTTGACTTTCTTAAAGGTTACTCTCGGTCGCACTTATCAATTTGACAGGTTTCTCCACAATGAGACTAACTGTATGCTTATCATTTGTTATAGGTGTGCGTTATCAAGTTATAAATGACTTGTCTTTCCGTGATGTTGTCAAAAATGTTTTGCTGATTAGGAATGATGCACGCAAACCTCTGCCCAAGAAAATCAGGACCGAAGCTTCGTCATCTCTGGATCACATTTTCAAATATTTATGGGATGGCAATCGCTATCATGCATCTCCAACGACCGCGTATTACGAGCATACAGGCGCCACTGCCAACAAGATGGATGAACTGGACTAGGCCGTAGGTCCTAATAAATAAGAAGTCGAGTGGTTTGAAACTTCAAGTTTTTTGGGTCATTAGATCTAAGTCTTTGCTTTTCGCTTGTGGAATTTGAACTTTCTGATATTTTTAATGTCAATTTGACGATGGATTGCTATGTGAACCTTTATTTTGGGTGTGAAATTAAACAAGTTGTTTTATTTTTCTCTACAATCTTTGTTTTGGAACTTCGTTTTATTATACTTCATGACTATTTTGTTATACCATCGGTTCACTTTCAGAAATAAAATTACACTTTTTCAATGATTAAAGGACCGTGCTACCTAGCGACCGTGCCCCACCTGACCCCTATCATACGGCGCCCGTTCCCGTACGCGAGAGCACATCGCACCAGCTCTTTCCAGCTAGCACACCCCAATACCCAAACCGGACTTCTAGGTGAGATATGGGCCAAAAAAACAGCCCAGCTGCCAATAGGCCCCGTAATCATAACCTGACGCCACGTAGCTTTACAAGGAACTTGATGAATATCACCTCGCCACGGTCAGCATCTTTCTTCAAAAATTCTACTATGGGTACGAAAACTGCCACCTTCATGCCTCTGTACTTATCAGGTGCCCCAGGGCAAAATCAAAACCAAAAAGGTAGACACCTATGGACAAGATGAATCTTCTTCACACCTATGATCCAAAGCAGCAAAAGGTACTACTAAACTAGAGATCATGTAAACACACCATGGCATAGGTTTTTTTATCACTAGTCACAAAAAGATAGAATCTGGTAATATACTTAGAAAAAAAGAACATGAATGAAGACGGAAAAATCTATAAAAACCATGTAGACACAACTATGACAAATTTATATCACTAAACCATAGAGATAATCAACTACTTAAGATACATAAACTAGGCAATTAGGTATCCATAACAACAAAGTTGGGGAAATCATAAACTGGGGACAAGAAACATATCTGTCGAAAAGCCAAAATACAAAGAACACGAACCTGGCAACCACAAACTATGAACCTGGCAACTAAACACCAGAAACCTGGCAACTAGACACAAGAAAATTGGCAACTAAACTATGTAAGCCTAACAACAAAAATCTGGAACCTTCGCAAACAACACAAGGAACATAGTGTATTTGTAGAGTCAAAACAGTAAACCTTTCACCTAAAACTTTTTGCTTTGCACAACATGCTCCATCCCTTACTCTACACATATGTTTTGCACTTCCTATCCATCAACACACCATTTTCTTGTAGCCGTGTCATCATAAACTCCAAATACTCTGCAAAATTATGAAGCAATGTTAGATAACTTTGAACTTACATCGTTTTGAATTTTGTATCAGGTTGGGAGTACATGGTTGTCCCAATGCAGTGTGATGATGAAAATGAAACAATGTTAAAGCAAACCACTAACAATGATATTTCAGAACGACAAGGTACTTCAATTCAGTAAAAGAAAAAAATCATCAATTGCCAGATTATGTACAATAAGTTGCCAGGTTGTTTATTACTAGTTGCCATGTTTTCCACACTATGAAAACAGATCATACAACGTTCTTGCAAAAATGTTGCTGAAGGACACTATGAGTGACAAAGATGTAAAATGCAAAGGGATGGAAGTGTCAGCTGCCACATTCTGAAGATATGTATTCTTCTGTAGGTGCCAAATTTATACCATGTAGTTGCCAGATTAATACCATCTAGTTGCCAGGTTACTACCATGTAGTTGCCAGGTTGATACCATGTAATTGCCAGGTTAGGTTACTACCATGTACTTGCCAGGTTATTAACATGTAGCTGCCGGATGTATCTAATTGCCAGGTTACTAACATTGTAGTTGCCAGGTTACTAACATGTAGTTGCCAAGATAGTTTTTCACATATAATTGCCTGCTAAAATAAATGAAAATGTACTGTTTTGCCAAGGATATGGTTCATTTGGGGTTACTGAAAAAGATGACACAAGCTTACATCCTCTAAGGTGAACACCTAACGCGACAGAGGTTGAGCAGACCAAACTAACCATTAATTAACCCAACTACCCAGGAAAGCGGGATGCTAGTTGAATCAAGAGGGCAGATGAAGTGTGTCGTCTACAAGGATAACACTTGATCAACTGAACACTGATCCTACAAAGATAGCAAAGTTTGGTTGCCAAATCAGACGATGGTTAAAAGCTTATTGTTTATGCACATAAACCAATTTAAAACTGAGCTAGATGCATTGAACGAAAGACAACAGTGAAAAGATGCTGGAGCACACGATCTATCATGCAAAGTAACCAGGTTATCCGAGTAAAGTAACCTGATTGTATTTTGCCAAATACAAAGCTACTTTGGAAATAGAACTGACCAGATTGGCGTCCGACGATATACAATCCGATTCATGACCAACGTTAAAATAAACTGTGTGTGTTACAGTCGTTTGCCCATCCCACGGTATAGTTCAACCGTCATACACTTATCGTACACGAAAAACATACGGAGTAGTACGCAGTAAAGTAACCAGGTTACCCTCACAACGTCTCAAACAACACTCAATATCCCTATTTTCTTTTCACTTTCGATTGTGGATGCAGACGCACAGGCACAAAACCAATGTGTGGATGGCACTGGCAGACGGTAGAAAGTACTGATGAGTTATACCTTGTCGAATCTGGCAGCAGAGAGTTGCTTTGCTCGATTGTTGGGCGCTAATTCAGTAATCAAGCGACGAGGCTGGGCGCATGTGACGCGCCGACGGAAAGCTTGGGCAGCCGGTCGAGCTCAGCGACACGAATTGGCTGGTCGACGTTTCCCCCTACCGCCCAGTCGCCCACGTATAGCAGCGTCAGTGACACGAATTGGCTGATCAGCGACACGAATTAGCAGCGCCTCGCACTTGCTCTGACCACCATCACCGCCGCCATGCCTGCTCCTCCAAGCAGGAACGAGCGTCGTCTCCCGTCGGCGTGCCTGCTCCACCATGAGCATGAGGCCGCCATCGTCTTGCCATCTCTGTGGTGGGCGGGCGGCCGTTGTTGCCCGCCTGCTCCACCAAGGGCGCACGGCCGTCGTCGTCGTGCTTGCTTCGTCATAGGCTCCCGTCCGCCGTCGCTGTTCCAGCTCCCCCAAGCATTGCCCGCTGTCGTCGTACTTCTCCACACACATTCGTGAAATCGGCGTCTCCGCAGCGGCTGCGCCGATACTTTTGCTCCGCCATGTCCGCCACCGCCGCGACCTAAACCACCACACGAGTCGGCGCCGCCTCCTGCTTCTCCAGCATCTGCTCCCCACGCTCGCTGCCGTTGCGCATCCGCCATACGCAGTCGCCGAGCCTGCTCCGGCATGCGCGTTGCCACTGCGCTGATTCCACGATCCGTGCCGTCGCCGCCGAATCCGCTCCGCCTTGCGCCCGCCGCTGCGTCCTGCAACTCCGCCTGCACTCACCGCGTCGCCCTCAATCTCTCTCTCTCCTCTTCTCTATCTCCGTCTCTCTCGAAAGATCAGCTCCGATGAGAACCACACAAATGGGAAAAAAAAGAACGACCTTATCCGCTCAGCTCCAGGCCGCTCCACAAGACCAGGTTATCGTGGGTCCACACGCCAGCGTCTGTAAACAACGATGCAAACCTCTCCTGACACACGATGCATGGCGCGCAGATCTTGATGCGGCGCCGGACGGACGCGTTTCGTGGGGCACGTCCCCTTATTAGATTTACCGATTATAAAATAGACCCTGTCTCATAGGATTAATTTCCGTTTATATGATGTCTGGCCGCCAAGTACAGTATTTTACAAAATTTCAGCCAATCTATTTCTCCAATTCCGATGACCCTGTTGCTTAGAAGTTAGAATGGCTAAGGTAGGCCAGGATCCACAACAATTCCTTATGGTTGCTCCTCTTCTCCTCCGCATGTGCCCGTGTGAATTATTCCTAAAGCCAAGAAACACAGACTGTCAATGTAGCAGTAATCGACCGGTTGGAATCAGACCTCGTTGTTTCCTGAGATTACATTGCACCGGCGGGACGTAGGGTTGTGTTGACAAGGCCTTGGATCTTCAGCGGTGTCCAGGTTTCTACACGTTTTGGGCTATGTCAGGCTTCTAAAACTTTGGTTTTTTTTTTTTAGCATCCCTTCTACAAGTTTGATGTAAGCAACGAGACCGTCCATGTCTCTCTTACGGATTTAAAGCTCGCGCATAGCCCTGCACGTCGTCAGAGCCCTCCTCACCCGAAGCTGTACCCATCCTCCGATCAAGAGGCCCAAAAGAAACCTTTCATCCACCGTTCCACCTCGTCGAGCAGCAGTAGTGTAAACAGGTTGTGAAAGTAGTGTTAAATGATGGTTAATTCTGGCAGTAGTCTAATCTTTATAGCATTTTCTTCCCTGAATCCTAGAACAAGTTTCTACTTGTATTCTTACAGCAAATGACCACAACTTATCCAGAAGTACCATTACGCAGAATAGTGATACAAAGGGGCAAAAGAGAAGTAGCATCTTCTTCATCCAGTCACAATAAAATAAAAATGAATGATAACAGTAATTATCTAGGGCTCTAGCCTCTAGGCAAAGCTGTGCCCGACGAACAGCTCAACATATTCAGAGAGAACCTATGGATCTTCCATTGTCTTGTCCTTGGTGGCGCAAGCATTGATTTCACCTGATACAAAAGCAATTGATAACCGAAAAAATGTTGGCCAAGAAGAAAAATCCTTCATGGACTGGACCTTAATTAATTAACTTGGAAGTATGCGGTAGCAGCTATTGGTAAACACATAAAGAAATGCTTGACAGCATATACTAATTGGGTTCAGTGTCAGCAACTCGTACTTGTAAGCTAACACAAGACCTCGTAGGGCATCATGAGGTGTTTGATGGTGCTGTTGTGGATCCTGGTTGCAATAGGCTCTTCCCAGACCCTAAACGTGGGCCGACAGTGGGTGGCATTGAGCAGTTGGAGGCGCGGGCAGTGGTCCATGAGGGCGACAAGCATCTCTTCCTGGAAGAAGCCCCTCCAGATCACGATGCGCTCCAGCAGAGGGACATTCATGATAATCATGGTGATGAGTTTCTTGTCATGGATGCAAGGCCAGTATGCGACGTCGAGACTTCTCAGGAGAGGCGCTCTGCGTGCAAACGATCGACCAGTGAGGATTAGAGTTAGTCGGTTGCCGCGAGATCAGATGAACTGCGCAACATGCATGGGCGATGGGAGTAGGAGTTAGGAGGAGTACACATGCCTGTTGGCGAGGTGAACTAGGACATCTTCGTCGACATGACCAGCGAACGACTCGCACCGACCGGCGTTGCGATCCAAGGCAGCGCGCGCCATGGCTTTCCAGCCATCAGGTGGCTGTTGTTCGTGCCTGTACCGCCGGGCGCCGTCAAATAGATTGATCCTTCGCCATAGCAGGGGCTCCTTCTTGGCGACCCGGTGCCAGGGCGAGCCCACGAGCCCAGCGACGCGGAGGACGTCGGCCTGCGTGAGCTTGCCGAGGACGATGCATAGGACGTCCCGACACAGCGATGCCCAGTCCCTCCACCCGTCAGCATGGTCCTCGTGGCGGCAGCGCCGCCGCCGAGACGATGATGTGCAGGTTAGGGTTTTGCGTTTCCTCTTGATCATGTCCATGCATCTATTTCTCCGTCAATAACGATGATGGGGTATACGTTATTCCCGTGAGTAACATATGGGGCCGTTTATATGATGTCCGGCTGCCAAGTACAGTATTTTACAAAAATTCAGCTAATCTATTTCTCTAATTCCGATGACCCTGTTGCGTAGAAATGGTTAAGGTGGGCCAGGATCCACAACAATTCGTAAGGGCATCTCTAACTGATCCCCAATAACCGGTTAGAGAGTAAAAAATACCCTTTTACTCCTCTAACCGGACCTAACCGAACTCTCAAACCGTTTAGAGTAGTAAAAAATTTACTCATCGGCCTTCCCGACTCGTATATTTACTCATCCAACACCACGATGAGTAAAAGATTCCCTGCCCGTTTTTGCGTTCACACTGCCTATATCTTCCTCCACGCACCGCCCGTTTTGCTCCCCGCCTCCGATCAGTCGCCGCCCCGCCGCCATGGTCGCCACCAAGCCAAGCTGAGCATGGGAATAGCTCCACTTCAACTTCCTCTACGCCGGAGTATGTGGAATCGATCTGCAGCGCAACAAATTGAGCTCACGGTCACCGTTTCCTCCGGCCGCGACGAAGCTCCGCCGTGGAGAAATTCCCTCGCCCCCGAGCTCCTCCGGCCCTGCCGCGCATGGGGGAGGCTCCACCGACCCCTCCTCTTTATCCTCGTCAAGGGAAATAGGCCGGCGCCGTCCCGTTCCTCGCCAAGAACGTCTTTCTTCCACCTGCTGCTCGTCCATGGTGAGCAGCCTGCCTCGTCAAACTGGCCGGCCTCCCGCCGCTGGCCCCGTCCTGCTTGGGCGGCCTCCACACGTGGCCCCGTCCTGCTCTCCGGCGCCGTCGATCTCACCTAGCAAACTCGCTTTCCTCCCAGCCTCGGTCACGAAATCAAGGGAGGAGCCGGCCTGCCGCCGCCAGGTTCCGGTAGCGAAGGTCACCGCCGTCCTGGTCCTGGCCGAGTGGAGATGAGGCGGGGACTCGACGGAAGGCGCCCCCGGTGGAGAAGGTTTCCCGCAGAAGTTTTCTGCCATGACTTTTTAATCTGTATTTTCGTTTTGTTCATCATCAGCGGTCGTCCGAATCCTCTCTGTTTTGTTGGTGATGCGAGCAGGAGCTGGCTGTGGTCATCTGCAGAGGGAGCGGCGGCACCAGGTCTGTCCGGCGGCATGGTCATCTGCAGCTCGCCCCGTGCGTGCGTCCGGCAGGCCCGGAATTCAGCTATAGTTCGTCCTCGTGTATTGTTCTCTAGACTAAATACAGGTTATGATTTTGGATGTTTTTGGTGCCAGGTTATGAGCTTTCGGATGTTTTCGGTGCCAATTGCCAAGTGTTCGATGAAATTTTTGAGCCAAATTTTAGTTTTAGTGTCGTCGTATCGGCATCGTAGATAGGAGACGGGGGGTCCTCTAGCCGCTGGTTAACCGAGGGGGTAAAAGGGAGCGTCGTCGAGGTCGGGATTGAGCAAGGCAGTTTACCCAGCTTCGGATCTCGCAACGGTGGCGAAACCCTACATGCTACTATAACTCACTATAATGGCAATCGCCTTGGTCAGGTTACAATGAGTACAGAAATATGCCCTTGAGGCGTCCCTGGTCCGGCTTATATAGGCGGCCAGACGCAGGGGTACAAGGTGATAACGTATCCGGCAAGTATACAGAGTCCTAAACCTATCTGGCAAGTATGCCGCCTACCGCCTATGTCTTGTTGGATTCTTGGGATTCGGTCTTGGGCCTCCATCTTGCCGGCATCCGCCAACCTTGAGTTGCCGGCTATCTGGGCCGCCCGGCAGGCAAAGCCTTAACCACCACTGCGGGCCACCCTGGACTAGCCGGATTTGCCATGTTGGTGATACCACTAGTTGGTATAACCCAAACATTAGCCCCTGGAAGGGTTGAAGTTCTTCAGGCGCCGTCTTCTTTTGCCGGTAACATCCATCTTTTCTTGTGAGCGTCTGAAGAGCTTGAAGCATTCCACAGTTGAAAAATAGGCGGAAGTCCGACAAATGTTGCCGGAACAAAGCCGCCAACATGGGAAAGACGGCCTGACTGCTTGTCAGGAATCTTCCTCGTGTGGTCTTGTCAAACTGACAATTTCCGTCAAATATTGACGGATGACGTCATGGGGTCCACGATAGTCTGAACCTCATGATGATCTTTCCACTATGCGCGGGAATCGAGGAGACAACCCCGCTTACACCGTTGCCACGACGTGTATACCGTGGGCACGTGGCGGAAATCTCGCCGCTGCCTCGTCATCCCACGCACAAATCTCGGAGCTAGGAGGATAAAATCCTCCACTTCGCACCGCGCCGTTCCATTCTTCTCCTTCGCGCACACACCCTAGCTTCCCTTCACCCCGAGCTCTCCTCCCAGCACCAACTCCGGCGAGGCACCCCTAACAGCGCTCCCATCCTCAGATGGCGAACACCGGCGAGCAGATTCCCTCGGGGGAAGCTACGGCGGCGGCGGCGGCGGCCGCCGCATCTGGATTTGGACCAGCCGCGGCGGCGGCGAGCACCATCGCCTCGAGTTCATCGTCCCCCACCACGGCCACGGGCGGGGATCCTTCTTCTTCTCCGGCGCCGGTCATGACAACGGAAATGTCCCCCTCCCCCATTTTCGCAACTCCACTGGCGACGGCGGCGCCAGAGCTTCTGGCCGATACAGAGGCTGCCACCGGCGAAGACAGCGACGAGGAGGAAGAGGTCGCAGACCTAGGCTCCAGATACTGGCTTCCGTCATGTTTGACGGAAGCTTATATGAAGCAACTGGAGGAAGGCGGCTTCTTGCCGCCAAAAGCTGAGTGCAGTTGGCGGCTGCCAGGAGAGGAGACTGTCCCCGAGCCGGAGGAAGGGGAAAGAGTTGTCCTGACCTCCCACCTCATCCGCGGTATGAGCTTGCCTCCCTCCGCCTTTTTTTCTGCCGTCCTCCAGCACTATGGGTTGCAACCACACAACATCGCACCCAATAGTATCTTAGTTTTAGCCGGTTTCCAAACTCTGTTTGAAGGCTACTTAGGAATAGCACCTACAGTAGAAGCCTTCAAATACTGCTTCATATGCCGCCGGCAAACTATTTCTGGCGGTGCGATGGCAACCTGCGGCAGCGTAACCTTCAACTGCCGCCAAGGTGCCTGGTATCCCAAGATCCCCTACGTGGAGTCCGTCAAGAATTGGACCAGCACCTTCTTCTATTGTAAGGACATCCCGGCTCCCGGCAAAACGGTGGGCATTCCGCCTTTTGTCAACTCTCCCCCAGAGCACCAAGCCCATTGGACGGAGAAGCCGACCACCATTCTACCAGAGGAAATCCGCCTTGCTTTTAGGCGGATCGAGTTTCTCACAAAAACCATGGTCCCTCCCCGCCTTGACGGAGTTGACACCGTCGTGTGTTGGTTATCAAGGCGGATCATGCCTTTGCACCATCGCCCACTCAAGATGTGCGAATACAAGGCAGAGGAGGCTGACGGCACACTTAACGAAAGTGTGCTGCAATTCCGGCTGCGAGAACTCATCCAGCCGAGGCTCATCAAGACGACCGAAAGCGTCGCCATGTTCACGCATGACAATCCAGTCCCAGAGGTAAGGCGTAACTTCCTTTACTTTTTTGCACTTGCTTTCCTTGCCGGAGCCAAGGCTAACTTGCCTTTGCTTATCCAGCTGGCGACCTTGACGGAGGAGGACTTGGCCCCCAGATACTACGATGCTGGGGCCAGACCTAAGAAGCGCAAGCTCATCTCCACCAAGGACCCGGAGAAGAGGAAGAAAACCGCCGTCACCATTGAGGCGGAAGACGAAATTTTGGGAGATAAGATCCCCACCAAGCGGTAAGTTATTGTATACTTGGTTTATTTGATTTTAGGCTACTCCACCGCTAACTTGATTACATCTTTTTTCAGCACTAGGCCACCCATGATCAAGTTGCGCGCCAATGTGGAGGCAGCAGCCGGCAGAGTCAAGCCGGCAAAACCTTCGCCGGCAACCGCGCCAGCCACCCCTGCCTCCCACCCCACCGTGTTGTTATGCCCGGGAACATTCCAGGTGGACAGGACGAGGATGGTTGGCCCAGGCCACTCCGCTGCCGAAAAGGCGGCAGGCAAGAAGGTTGCTGCTAGCACACCCATACGAACGGCTGAAGCTTCGGCTAATGATGCCGAACGTATCATGGCCATCAAGAAAGAGACGGCGGAAGCAGCCAAGGCTAAACTTGGTGGATCGACCTCGCACCCCGAGCCTACAGTTGGCGTGGAGACAATAGATGCGCGCCACACACTGCAGTCCATGTGCGATGGTACCAAAAACTGGTACAGGCACATGAGGACCCTCCAGGACACTCTCCGAGGACAGCTTGAGGTAAAGTAGTACATAGTTGTAGCCCCCGACTACTTTGTCGGCTAAAACATTGGTTTAGCCGGCGGAGTGGTCCATTAACTATGACTAAAAACTTAACCTTTGTGTCCACCTTTCCGGCAGGTTACTTTGGCCTCCAACCGCGAGCGTTTCACAGCCGCGGAGAGCAAGAACAGGGAATGCCGGGACCTCCAGCAAGAACTGGAGTTGAAGAATGCCCAACTTGCGAGCTTCGAAGAGGCACGCAAGAAAGATGAAGGTTTGAACTTCTTTGCCTTCTTCTCATCCGTCAAGTTTTCCATGATTTCTCCGACAAGTACTTTAGCCGGAGCTTTTTCCTTTTCCTATTTTTGTAGAATTGTTAAGCACTGCACAAGATATCCTCAAGAACTCCCCTAACATGCAAGCTTTGATGAACAAAGCTGCAGATCTTGCCCAGGAGGTTATGAAGCTGAAGGCGGACCACGCCAAGGAGTTGGAGGAGCGGGACATGAACCATGCCACCGCCGTCAGCAAGTTGACGGAGCAGATCCAGAATCTGACCGGCAGCTTTGCCGAGGTGACAAAGAACTCCAAGCTCCAGCAAGAAAACCACGCCAAGGCGGTGCAACTTGCCGAAGAAACTCTTGCCAACCACTTGGATGAGATCAACGCCACCCATGACCATGTCCTTGGTAACTTCTGCCTTCTTTCCATTCATTCTTGTACTTTTTGGAAATTCTTGCCGGCACGTGCTTAACTTTGAATTTTTATCTTTTCAGCCCCGGCAAACTTGAGCGACGCGGACGATGCTTCGCCTCACCTAGCATGTGTAAAGTTGGTGAGCTGATCACCGACATCATCAGCGCAGGCCAAGCGTTCGCCGCCAAGTTCTACCCGAGCGAAGGCAGTGATCCTGTTGTCCTCGAAGCGGTGCCAGAGCTTTTGAGGAAGGCGGCCGACGAGCGTGAGAGCGTGCTGCGATCAGCTGCCCGCGGCGCCGCCAAGGTTGCCCTCTCCCTGTGCAAGGCTGTAAGGACCCCCTCAGACCACCGGTCCAAGATGTCCACGTTATGTAACCAGATCACGATCCCAATGATCAGTGCATCGCGATCACATAACCAACATGGTATACAAAGTTACATCATTCAACGTTCATACAAATCGTACATAAATGAATAGTGGTCACTTGACCAAGTCCACAAACATCGTCACGCAGGACGGAACTAACTATGTTATAGCGGAAGCTTTCGGCTAGCGTCACAAAAATGTGGCTTTCTGTGGCGCATGTAGGATGTGCGCCACAGAAATGCGCCTTTCTGTGGCGCACGTACAACATGCGCCATAGAAATGTGCCTTTCTGTGGCGCATGTAGCATGTGCGCCACAGAAATGGGCCTTTCTGTGGCGCATGGGGTGGGATGCGCCACATAAATCAGCAATTCTGTGGCGCACCAGGCCCCATGCGCCACAGAATTTTTTTCACTCAAATCGCACACCCCCCCCCCCCCCCTCGTGGATCGCCTCTTTGGTTTTGCAGACAAGAAAAGAAAATGATAAAAAATGCAATAAATAGAATCCTTTGAGATATAGTTAGGTTTTAGTGTCTAGTTGGTACAGAAATTTTGAAATACGAGTTTTGACCTTTTTTTTGCAAAAAACAGGAAACAAAAGTTTGAACGGCCATAACTTTTGCATACGAACTCCGTTTTCGACGTTCGACCTATCAAAATTCTCAGAAGAAAAAGATCTGTCCAACCAAACACCCGCGTCAGTTTGCGGCTTTCGGACCGCTCAGAATTGCCAAAAGAGGCCGGGAAGGTTGAGTTTTTGCCACTTTTGTAAAAAAAGTTCGGGAATTTCAAAAATAAGATTTTTTTCTACAAATTTAAAAAATAGAAAAGCACCCCCTTCTTCCTCTCTTTTCCCCTTCTCTCCTTCTCCTCCACTTCTCCTCTCCCCTTCTCCTCTCCTCCACTTCTCCTCCACTTTTCTTCTCCCCTCTCATCTCCCTTCTCCTCCACTTCTCCTCTCCCCATCTCTTCCACTTCTCCTCTCCCTTTCTCCTCCCTCCGCCTTCTCCTCTCCTCTCCTCCACTTCTTCTCTCCACCTCCGGTGACCTCCTCCACCACCTCGGCGACCTCCTCCTCCTCCACCACCCCGGCGACCTCCTCCTCCTCCACCTCTCCGGCGACCTCCTCCTCCACCCCGGCGACCTCCTCCTCCTCCACCACCCCGGCGACCTCCTCCTCCTCCTTCTCTCCGGCGACCTCCTCCTCAACCCCGGCGACCTCCTCCTCCTCCTCCTCCTCCTCCTCTCCGGTGACCTCCTCCTCTCCGGCGACCTCCTCCTCAACCCCGGCGACCTCCTCCTCCTCCTCCTCCTCTCCGGCGACCTCCTCCTCCACCGCGACGACCTCCTCCTCAACCCCGGCGACCTCCTCCTCCTCCACCTCTCCGGCGACCTCCTCCTCCACCGCGACGACCTCCTCCTCCACCATCTCCGGTGACCCCCTTCCTCCACCCACCCACCTCCGGCGACCCCCTCCTCCACCCACCACGGACCAAGCCACCTACGGCCATGGCCACGGGCACCATGGCCTCCGACGAGCTCCGGCCAAATTCCGGCGAAATGTCAAAATTCCGGCGAAATTCCGGTGGCCAGATCTAGATCCAGATCTAGATCTGGCCGCCTTTTTTTTGAAATTCAAATAAACTTTTGTGGCGCATGGTAGTGGGGTGCGCCACAGAAATATTTCTGTGGCGCATGCACTTGGGGTGCGCCACAGAATCTTGCACTTTTCTGTGGCACATGGACCGTGCGCCACAGAAAACACATTTTAGTGGCGAGATAACTGTGGCGCATCCTCCATGCGCCACAGAAAGCATTTTTGGTGTGCCACTGATAGCCTGTTTCCTAGTAGTGCAAGAAGAAAAAATCCTTCATCGACTAGATCACTAGACCTTAATTTGGAAGTCTGTGGTAGCACGTAGGTATTGGTGAACACGTAAAAAGATATGCTTGACAGAAGATACTAATTGGGTTCAGTATCACGAACTCGTACTTGTAAGCTAAAACAAGACCTCGTAGGGCATCATGAGGTGTTTGATGGAGCTTTTGTGGATCCTAGTTGCAATAGGCTTTTGCCAGACCCTGAACATGGGCCGACAGTGGGTGGCATCGACCAGCTGGAGGCGTGGGCAGTGGTCGAGGAGGGCGACAAGCATCTCTTCCTGGAAGAAGCCGCTCCAGATCACGATGCGCTCCAGCAGAGGGAGATTCTTGATAATCCACGTGATGAGTTTCCTGTCATGGATGAAGGGCCAGTTTGCGGCATCGAGACTTCTCAGCAGAGGCGCTCTGCATGCAGAAGACCGGTGAGGAGTAGAGTTAGTCGGTTGCTGGTAGATCAGATGAACTGGGCAATATGCATGGGCGATGGGAGTAGCATCGAGTTAGGAGGAGTACACATGCCTGTTGGCGAGGTGAACTAAGACATCTTCGTCGACATGGCCAGTGAACGACTCGCACCGTCCGGCGCTGCGATCGACCGGGTGCCGTCAAATAGATCGATGCTACGCCATAGCAGGGGCTCCTTGGCGAGCCGGCGCCAGGGCGAGCACACGAGCCCCGCGCCGCGGAGGATGTTGGTCTGTGTGAGCTTGCCTAGGACGATGCATAGGACGTCCGGGCACAGCGATGCCCAATCCCTCCACTCGTCAACATGGTCCTCGCGGCGGCGCCGCCGAGACGATGATGTGCAGGTTAGGGTTTTTCTTTTCCTTTTGTTCATGTCCATGCATCTATTTCTCCGTGAGTAACGATCGTTATTCCCGTGAATTTACTGCCGACCTATCGCGGCCTCGCCTAGGTCTTCTCCCCTAGCGAAGCTAGCCTGATTACCTTTTTTTTTCGGCCCAGTAGTGTCTGGCTCATTGTTTGATGCGTAAAATGATGCAGCAGCCCAGTTTAGCTAACGAACCTGGTTTCTTAACTTTTTTGGATTCTTCGATATCGTGTATGTACATGTGTTAATTTTGTAGAACAAACGCATAAGATATTGTTGCCAAGGCACAAGACATGTTTTTTGAAAAATTTCTCGACATCTGTTACACTTTTTTATTCCCTAGGTTTGTTTAGTGTTACATATGTGGTTTCAAATTGTAACAAATTTGATGATTTTTTTCTTGCAAATTCGCACGCCAGATGTTGCAACATTCCTTTGCGTTGGCTACAAATTTTGTGTTTTTATCGGATTCATCGATGGCAGAATCAGTGACGTCATTCAAGGTCTAGACGGGTATAAGAAAAAGAAATTGCTCTATTTTTATAGTACTAGAAGGAATCAATCATATGCTCATGTTAATTTTGTACTATTTTGATTCTTTCAGCATATTAAATATCGTGCCATTGACACTTATGCCAAATGAACTGATGCAAGGAGAAGCCTGCTATGGAAAAAGAGGGAAATCCAAGGCCAGTAGTAACTCTCGAGTGGGGAAGCATCGTGGACGACAGAAGAACAAGGGATGGGACGGGAAAGAAGGAGCTGTGGTTCCGGGTTATCGCAGGTTGCTGCGTTTTGTTTGCTGCCTACTCTCACCGTTGATGATTCTCATGTCGTCAACTCCCTGGAACATATGTATCTTTATCTGTGCAATTTATGTAGAAAAAATGTGGAGCTAGTGTTAAATGAGCTTAAGTGGAGGTGTGGCCAAGGAATGAACCTGGACCTGTGTCAGCCATACATATATTTTTTTCCAACTAGTTCCTGCATGCATTCTCACTGGGAAGGACGTACCGGAATTTGCGTCCATAACATTTTAAGTTCTTCATCAAGTCATAGGAATCTATAAATGAATGAACACCTCAGCATACTAAGAGGAGTAATCTCCGGTTACTGATCGATTATCGGAAATCTCGGCTGAGAAGAAAATTCCTTCATAGACTAGACCATAATTAGAAACTTTTATTTGGACGAAATATGTAGCAGCAGGTACTGTTAAACCCGCAAACACCTGCGTGACAGTAGTCACAAAGTCGTACTAGTAAACTAGTATAAGAAAGTGAGGGGCATCATGAGGTCTTTGATGCTGCAGTTCTGTATCCTAGTTGTTGTTTTTTTTTACGAGAACGGCAGAAGCACTGCCTTTATGCATTAAACAAACGGCAGAAAACCCATAACAGGTTAAATGACATTGTCAGGTCTTGAGCCAGACAATTCCCAGGAGAATCCCGTGTATTGATTTATTCCCAGGAGAATCCCGTGTATTTATGCATTAGATAGTATGGCGAACCGAGTGTCTGTACCAATTTGATTATTCTTCCCAGTGTATTGCACGCTGTCCCATCAACATTGATGCCTGAAGAATTGTCGCTTGGAGATGGCCACCGCAAAACAAGACGACAAGCAAACGATAAATCTGGCAAGTGGTAGCAAAGGAAATCCAAACCGGCCATGTAAGCATCGTCATAGTCGACTGATAAACGAGTGACGGGACAGGCAGCTGGAGCAGTGGTTTCGGTTGGCTGCTTACTGATATTATGATCATCATCGTCATCATCTCCCTTGAACCTAAGAGATAATTGCAAACAGGTTGTGAAAGTAGTGTTAAATGATGGTTAATTCCGGCAGCAGCCTAATCTTTATAGCATTTTCTCCACTGAATCTTGAAGAAGTTCTTACTTGCATTCTCACAGCAAGT
Source organism: Poa pratensis (assembly GCA_947311845.1). NCBI lineage: Eukaryota > Viridiplantae > Streptophyta > Magnoliopsida > Poales > Poaceae > Poa > Poa pratensis. Next base: position 84,573,062 of record CAMZMU010000038.1, on the reverse strand, counting down.
GGGCAGAACTTTTCATTACGCATAACAATGATCCAAAGGGGCAAAAGACAACTGACACTGACAAAGCGATTGGCATGATCTGATCTGATAGCATATTCAGTGAGAACCTAAGGACCGTCCATTGCCTTGTCCCTGGTGGTGCATGAATTTATTTCAGCTGACACAGAAGCAATTGATAACCGGAAAATGTTGGCCAAGAAGAAAAATCCTTCATGGAGTAGATCACTAGACCTTAATTTGGAAGTCTGTGGTAGCAGGTAGGTATTGGTGAACACGTAAAAAGATATGCTTGACAGAAGTACTAATTGGGTTCAGTATCACGAAATCGTACTTGTAAGCTAATACAAGACCTCGTAGGGCATCATGAGGTGTTTGATGGTGCTTTTGCGGATCCTGGTTGCAATAGGCTTTTGCTTGACCCGGAACGTGGGCCGACAGTGTGTGGCATCGAGCAGCTGGAGGTGTGGACAGTGGTCAAGGAGGGCGACAAGCATCTCTTCCTGGAAGAAGCCGCTGTAGATCACAATGCGCTCCAGCAGAGGGAGATTCTTGATAATCCACGTGATTAGTTTCCTGTCATGGATGAAGGGCCACTTTTCTGTAATGATGGTTAATTCCGACAAGTAGTGTTAATTTTTATAGCATTTTTTCCCCTAAATCTTGAACAAGTTCCTGCTTGCATTCTCACAGCAAATGAACACAACTTCTCCAGAAGTCCCATTACGCAGAACAATGATACAAGGGGGCAAAAGAGAAGTGGCATTGACAAGGCGATTGGCATGCTCACATAAGTTCTTCATCCAGTCACAAGAAAATATAAATGAATGATCCACTACTGAAATTCAGTGATTTCGGTTTTCGTTTCAGCCAAAAGACCGAAATTTTCTATTAAAATTCATTTAACTATTCAAAATACATTTAAAATTGAATTAGTGTGTATTACTGAAAGTACTGAAATATGTTGGCCGAAAGATAATTATTTCGGTGTCTACAAAAGCAGTGAAATTCAGTGAATTACGACAAAATCTCACTGAATTTTAAAACCATGGTAGCAGGTATTGGTAAACACATAAAGATCAGATACTAATTGGATTCAGTCTCACGAACTCCTACATGTAAGCTAACACAAGACCTTGTAGGGCATCATGAGGAGTTTGATGGTGCTGTTGCGGATCCTGGTTGCAATAGGCTCTTGCCACACCCTAAACATGGGCCGACAGTAGGTGGCATTGAGCAGCTGGAGGCGCGGGCAGTGGTCTATGAGGGCGACAAGCATCTCTTCCTGGAAAAAGCCGCTGCAGATCACGATGCGCTCCAGCAGAGGGAGATTCTTGATAATCCACGTGATGAGTTTCCTGTCATGGATGAAGGGCCAGTTTGCGGCATCGAGACTTCTCAGCAGAGGCGCGCTGCATGCAGAACACTGAAGAGGAGTAGAGTTAGTCGGTTGCTGGTAGATTAGATGAACTGTGCAACATTCATGGGTGATGGTAGTAGGATCGAGTTAAAAGGAGTACACATGCCTGTTGGCGAGGTGAACGAAGACATCTTCGTCGACATGGCCCATGAATGACTCGCACCGTCCGGCGCTGCGATCCACCGCGGCGCGCGCCATGGCTTTCCATCCATCAGGTGGCTTACCGCGCCGGTACCACCGGGTGCCGTCAAATAGATCGATGCTACGCCATAGCAGGGGCTCCTTATTGGCGAGCCGGCGCCAGGGCGAGCACACAAGCCCAGCACCGCGGAGGATGTCGGTCTGCGTGAGCTTGCCTAGGACGATGCATAGGACGTCCCGGTGCAGCGATGCCCAGTCCCTCCACTCGTCAACATGGTCCTCGTGGCGGCAGCGCCGAGACGATGATGTGCAGGTTAGGGTTTTAATTTCCCTTTTGTTCATGTTCATGCGTCTATTTCTCCGTGAATAACGATGATGAGTTATGGGTACTACGTTATTCCCGTGAATAACGTATGGAGAACGCTTACTGCACCCATGGCTAGCGAAGCTAGCTCGATTAGCTTTTCCTTCGGCCCAGTAGTGTCTGGCCCATTGTATGATGCGTAAAATGAGGCAGCCGCCCAGTTTATCTAACGAACCTGGTTTCTCAACTTTTTTTTTGATCTTTCGATATCGTGTACATGTGTTAATTTTGTACTCCCTCCATCTAAAAATAAGTATTTCAAGTTTGCTCAAAAGTGAATGTATCTAGACATGTTTCATGTATAGATACATCCATTTTTTGGCAAACTTGAGACACTTATTTTTTGACGGAGAGAGTAGAAGAAACGCATATTGTCGCAAAGACACAAGCCAGGTTTTTTGAAACTTTTCTAGACATTTGTTACACGTTTTTATTCCCTAGTTTTGTTTAGTGTTACATATGTGGTTTCAAATTGTAACAAATTTGATGATTTTTTCTTGCGAATTCACAAGCCACATGTTGCAACGTTCCTTGACGTTGGCTACAAATTTTGACTTTTTCTAGGATCCATCGACGGAGTGTTATGTGCTTTTTCAAAATGTTGCAAACATTTTTTATTGTTATCGTTTGTTACTTTTGGTGAAATAAGTGATGATTTTTCTTGAAAATGAATCTATATAAAAAAGTTGTTCTTAGACTTTTTGGCTGGCGCAAACATATATTTTTTATTGTAAACTTTTATGATTTTTGTTCAAATAGTTGGTAATTTCTGTTGCAAATGAATCTTCAGCAACAACATTCTTGCTTACCCACTTTTTTGTTTAACCATTTTTTTTGTACCATTACTTGTTTCTGACATATTGCGGCAATTTGTTGCATTACTATATATTTTCTTTAGGCTAATTTAGCCTACAAAAATCATCCATGTATTTTCGGATAGAGTACGTAGTAAATAAATAAGAATCCACTTTCATATATGCGGAGGGAACTGTGGCTGCAGGTCCCGGACAATGGGCTGTGCAGTCGTCGAGCGTCCTGTAGAACTTCTCCACGGGGAAGCAAGTAAAGCACGACCCGCCACCGCCACCGATACATCTACCGATTTCGATGTGATCCACGCCGATGACTCTACCTACAAAATTGTTATTAACACAAAAATAACAGTAATGTCATGGTCCCAAGTTGAAGGCCATTATATACTTATAATTAAGAGGTGAATAAAAAAATCACTAGAAGCCGATCCCGTCTTTTTTTTCAAACTGGGCTACCCTTTTCCATTAATTTTCATAACAGAAATACAGTCTTTGGAACAGCATACAACAGGATACAGGATGGAAACCGCTGCCTAAAATGCTCGTCTTGAAACACAAGGCTACTAGAAGAAACTGGGTTTCGGTTTCATCCAAATCCCGAGGGGATAAGAACACTTGTTCACGCTCGCTCGCGTGTCCCTCTGCTACAGTGGAGAGAGGCGACACCGAGGCGTTCTAGTCCCTTCCAGTTCTCGCCGGCGATATCGCCGCTCCCCTCCGCCTCCGGCCGCCGTTCCGGCACCGGGAGGTGGGGGGGAGCTCCGGTTTCCGCGCGGGTGTAGTTAGGTTGTAGTTTAGGGGTGTGTACCGGGCGGCGCCGTTGCGGACGGAGGCGATGGTGCCGGCGTCGGGTTCTGTCCTCCCCCTCCTTCCCCGTTCCGGCGTCCGCCGGGGAGGCTGTGGAGGTTTTCTGTCGGGCGTCTTCCTTCTTCTCAGCTCCTCCGGCCGGCCGTGGCGGCGAGGGGAGGAGCGGGTGGAGGTCGGCGTCCCGTTTTGGTGCAGTGGTGGTTGGTTTCTTTGCTTGCTTCTGCTCCGGCTAGCCACGGTGGTGTGGGGAGCAGCGGCGGGTGATGCGGTGGTGCAGGTGGTGGTGGACCTGGGCGACGCCGCGCCGGCTGGAGGTTGGGCGGATTCGAGAAGATGGTGCCGCGGCGTGCTCTTTCAGCGAGTGATGATCCCGTTGCTCGGCGGCGGGTGGTTGTTGCGGCCGTCTACAAGGTGGAGCGTCGCCTCCTTCTCGACGGTGGGCGGTACGGCGGCGCGGCGGTGGCCTAGGTTCTTGGGGCAAGCTTCGGGATCTGATTGCGTTTCTTCCGGCGGCTGAGGGTGCTCTGTGCACTTTTCCAGGGTTCTTTTGTAATTTTGTGTTTCTTCTGGACCTTGCTGTAAAAGTGTCTTGGCCTCCTTTATATATGATCAGATCCTTCCTCAAAAAAAAAAAAAAAAAAATCCCGAGGGGATGGCGGAGTTACACAGACCACAGTACTGCCCAGATCAATTAGCTAGCACAGGAACTAACACCACCAACCAGCCAGAGTAGCCCACAGGAACTAACACCACCCACCAGCCAGAGTAGCAACTTACCTGGACGGGGTCCATGAGGGATCAAAGAAGCCTCATGGCCTATTAGCAGCAAATCAACTCCGATACTAAACGAGATACGGGTTACGTACCGAGCTCTCCGCCGCCACCTCCGCCTCCACCATTGATCGGTTCCCCCTCCTCCGGCCGGCCTCGCCGGTGTCGCGAGGGGTGGGGAACCCGATCTATGGTTGGAGTTCTCAATAAAAGTAGTGTTCCCAATAGATTTGATTAGGATTTTGGTGCCGTCTTCTTCAATGGAGTTTTCATCATCTATAATAAGCAATCTTTGGTTCTTCCTTCGACGACGAGATCTTCTTTCCGACGTCAATGGTGGTGCTATAAGATTAAATTTGTCTAGGTTTCGTCCTTCAGATCTTGATTCGCCGGATCGATTTTGGATCTTTTCTTATGGTTGCCGCGAGGATTGTCCTCGCAATATTTGTCCCGGCTGCTACGTCCTCGATAATGGTGATTCGTACTCTCGGCTCCCATCGACGTCGACCAAGCTGTCCGGTTGTTATTCCCTGGAATATTGGTGTTGGTACTCTTGCCGATGTTGGTTGATCAACTTAATGGCTGCGTGCGTGCACGTAACCTTGGCATTGCGGCTCAAAATTATGGGAGAACCCTCGTTGGTATTCGTAGGTCTGTAGATTGATATCTTTGTCGTTCTACGGCTGCCTTCAGAAAAGTTCAAGATTGTGTCGTGAAGAAGAAAGAGTTTGAAGATTTACTCTTTTCTTTTAGACTTTATTTTGTAACCGCTGCAGTCAGCTCATGTATCTCTACCATGTACTATTCGCTACTATAATATATGGTATTAATTGTCAAAAAAAAAAAACCAGCCAGAGTAGCAACGCAACACAAAACAAACATTCAGAGAAGCCGCAGCCGACGCACCTTTTTTGTCAGGATAATGACCTTCTATCATCAGCATCCCAGGTACTCTGCCAACACGGCAGCACCTTGCTCTTGACGAACCAGTTCAGACGCCTTCTTAAGCCGAGCCCATCTATTGTAGGCTCACGAAGATTCGTTGCTTAGACTCCATACTGATGAGCTGGCAATTTCTTCTATTAACCCTGGTAAGGCGTATCCTTAAAAAAAGATGCTTGTAGACAGGTTGTGAAAGTATTGTTAAATGATGGTTAATTCCGGCAGGAGTATAATCTTTATAGCATTTTTTTCACTGAATCTTGAACAAGTTCCAGCTTGCATTCTCACAGCAAATGACCACAACTTCTCCAGAAGTCCCATTACGCAGAACAATGATACAAAGGGGCAAAAGACAAGTGGCATTGACAAGGCGATTGCATGCTCGATCTGATCTGATAGCATCACACATAGGTTCTTCATCAAGTCACAAGAAAATATAAATGAATGATCACAACCCAAGCAAAAAAAAAAATTATCTCGGCAAAGCTGTGTCCGACGAACAGCTTAACATATTCACAGAGAACCTATGGATCTTCCATTGTTTTGTCCTTGGTGGCGCATGCACTGATTTCAGCGGATACAAAAGCAATTGGTAACCGGAAAAATGTTGGCCAAGAAGAAATATCCTTCATGCACTAGACCATATATAGTTAACTTGAAAGTATGCGATAGGAGGTTTTGGTGAACATGTAAAGATATGCGTGACAGCAGATACAAAGGGTTCAGCGTCACGAACTCGTAATCTCTACTATATGATACGGATTAAGGTGATGGTCGCCGATGGTGTGTCACGGTAAAACTGCCCTTGGAGTTGATACAAATTACGCACTATACCACCTATAAGTGAAAAACCATTCGGATTAATCTATCTATCTCTTCTCCGGGCTCTGCAGCGTGGAAGGACCATGGAGGACCGCGAGGCAGCGAACCAGGCCGGCGCTGCGGGAAGCCCGACAACCACCAGGTCACCCCGCCTCCCAAATCATAGCTCCTCCCGCCACCGCCTTGAGCTCACCGCGTCCCTGAGTTTACATGCCGCGCACGAGTTGCCGAACTGCCGCCGGAAAGGCTTCCATGGATGCACGCCGCCGAGGCGCCGTACCTCCAGGCGCAGCTGGCTGCCGCCATGAACGCGCTCAATCACGGAGCGCATCCATCCGCGCGCCTCGCAGACAACCAGTGGCCCCTCGGCCAGTGGCGCTCGCCGCAAAAACCTAGCACCAACGCACGTCCACCCTACTATCTCAGTCTGGAGATCTCCACCGAGAACAGATCGCCGCCCAGCTCCGTCCCAGGTGGAGATATGCTGCACTGACTAAGGTGCGGGCTGGGAATTCTGGAGTCGCACCTTCAGATCGAGGTAATCGACGGGGCGGAGTGGAGAAGAGAAGGCAGAGAAGCAGAGCTTCTGTTGGGACATTTTCGGTTCATCTGTTTTCCTGTGATCATAGCCGCCAGCGTGCAAAAATTTATTAACCATGTTGGCATGAAAGTATCCACAGTAGTACTGCAGATACCTGAGAGCTGAAATCTAAAATTTACTGATAAGTGACGTTCCTCCTTTATGCGCCAGACGCTGAACTCTTCCTGGACGCGGACGTCGGCCAGGAAATCGCTTGACGGTCGGCCACACCAACTGGTGCACGCGCCGCGTTGGTGCTGCCAAGCCGGGGTGCTGAACTTGCTCAAGGCGCTGGGATGCTGCTGCTCGTATGTGTATTGCTTCTCGTTTGCATCTCTATCCTATATGCCCAAACCAAATACTGTGCTAAGGGTAGTTGCCGGATGTCAATTTTAGCTAGCTTTGCTCTCGTATTACCTACGTACTATTGCCTGTTGGTGATTTGTATGTCCCTGCAATGTCAAAATTATATCTTGCTTCAGCCAATTTTATCTACTGTAGGTGATCTGCATGCTTTGCGAATGACCAAACAACAACAACAAAAAAAATCAAATTAAAATTAGATCGTTGGTTAAGCATAAGCGGCGGCCCGAGAAGGGACAGTTACACAAATAATATACACAACAGTAAAATCAAGCATTTTTTTTATTCTTAACGTTTGCATTAAAAAAATCCCGTTGCAACGCACGGGCACGTTGCTAGTGTAAACTAATACAATTCAATCAGGAGCATCTTCATGTGTTTGATGGTGCTTTTGCGGAACCTGGTTACAATAGGGTTTCGCCGGACCATAAACGTGGGGTAACAGTGGGTGGCATCGAGCAGCTGGAGGCGTGGGTAGTGCTCGAGGAGGGCGACAAGTATCTCTTCCGGGAAGAAGCCGCTCCGGATCACGAGGCGCTTCAGCAGAGGGAGATTCTTGATAATCGACGTGATGAGTTTCCTGTCATCGATGCAGGGCCAGTCTGCGACATCGAGACTTGTCAGCAGAGGCGCTCTGCATGCAGAACACCGATAGGGAGGAGAAGAGTTAGTGGGTTGCTGGTAGATCAGATGGGCGATGGGAGTAGGAGTTCGGAGGAGTGCATGCCTGTTGGCGAGGTGAACTAGGACATCTTCGTCAACATAGCCAGCGAAGGACTCGCACCGTCCGGTGCTGCGATCCACCGTAGCGAGCGCCATGGCTTTCCATCCATCAGGTGGCTGTTGTACTTGTTTGTGCGGTACCGCCGGCACCGGGCGCTGTGAAATAGATCGATCCTTCGCCATAGCAGGGGCTCCTTTTTGGAGAGCTGGCGCCAGGGCGAGCACACGAACCCAGCGCCGCGGAGGATGTCGATCTGTGTGAGCTTGCCGAGGATGACGCATAGGACGTCCTGGTGCAGCGATGCCCAGTCCCTCCACTGGTCAACATGGTCCTCGCGGCAGCGCCGGCGCCGAGACGATGATGTGCAGGTTAGGGTTTTGCGTTTCCTCCTGTTCATGTCCATGCATCTATATTTCTCCGTGAATAACGATGACGGGCACGTTATTCCCGTGAATAACGTTTGGAGCGGTTTATATGGTAAAATAATCCTATGAGACTGATCTATTTTCTAATCAAAATAGATCCTCTCCAGAATATCGCACCTGTCATTATGAATCTCAAAGCAGCCTCTCTTCCCAACGTGTTCTCTCGCAATTTCATCTGATGCATATCTCTGTTCGACGCTCCAATTCCGGTTGAGCTGGTCACTCCGTCCGGCCGGAAACAGGGCAAATACGCCGACCTGCCTTGTGCGTTGTAGTCTTCCTGATGCCACACAAGGCTGAATCAAATCCATGGTTGCTACGCTATTTTATAGAACAAGGCCACAATCGCTTGCTGTCAGGATAGGAGATTTAGGACATGGTATATTCGAGATCATGTGGTGCTAGTACAACTACCGCCCAGTACACACACCAGACCATTCGAAAGTACTTGTTTTGGTCTGCAATTTTCAGACATGAATATGCTAGGTCGATCAGCCACACGGCCCCAGCCTGGGCCTCCTTCATGGCCGAGATCAATACAAAAAATAGAACAGCGGCACGACCGCACGGCATCGACGGCAGCGTAGCTTCTCTGAAGAGAAAGATGCGACGAATAGTAGATTGGGGAAGAAAGACTGCTTTTGAGATTCAGATTGACACATGCCATATTTTGAGAGGGTCTACGTTGATTATAAATAGACCCCGTCTCAAAGGATTAATTTCCGTTTATATGATGTCTGGCCGCCAAGTACAGTATTTTACAAAATTTCAGCCAATCTATTTCTCCAATTCCGATGACCCTGTTGCTTAGAAGTTAGAATGGCTAAGGTTTTTTTTTTTTGAAAAAGAGAGTCTCCCTCTCCGATTTCTATTAATAGAAACCAGGGTTCTGGTTGTTCGTACAGGAAATTAAGAGAAAGCAGTAAAAACTAGCATCTAGATTGCTCAAATAACCCACATCCCGGGTAAAGAGAGCTAGGCAAAGCCTACAAGATCGAAAAAGAACTACAAGCCAAACCTCAAACAACAAGCTAAAAGCAAAAACATCCAGAGCAAACACGCTCAAGAGACTTCCTGTAACAGAACTGCCTTCAGCTCTCCCCTCATCGGCAAGCATCTTCTCTAATCACCAATCCTCAGCACTCCTGGACGCCAACCTTGCGAGGCACGGAAAGCTTCACTTGCTACTTGCTCTATTAGCCTTGTCCCCCATAGCAGCAGCTCTTTGTTTGCCTGTTTTGTCTGTAATATAGCCCAAGAATTAATCAAGTTTGTCATAGAATGTATTAAGGCAAAAGGATCCTGAATCTTTTTCGTTTCAAAGCAAATTGCGTTCCTGGCATTCCAAAGCGCCCAGAACACAGCTGTTATCCCAGGTAAAACCATCCTCATGCTTTCCATATCAAAATTATGTAACCATGATCCAAACACTCCATGAATTGTATCAGGTGGAGTTTGAAAATTAAAGGCACAACGGAGAACACTCAAATTAATCTAGCTGTCGAACAGGTAAGGAAAAGATGTTCAACAGTCTCAGGTTGGCCACAAAAGTGGCATTCGGAGTTACCTGTCCAACCTCTTTTCAAAAGGTTGGCCTTGGTCAAGATACTATTTTTTTAAAACAAGCCACAAAAAGATCTTGATCTTATTAGGTATTTTAGCTTTCCACATAAATTTGTGTGGGAAACCAATTTCATTAGCAATCAGTTTCCTATATAAGGATTTAACTGAAAAAACGCCATCTTTGGTCAATGACCATCAGTTTCCTTGTCCCAGTATCACCTCCTGACAGGATTGCTTAACATTTTCCCACAAACGTAGCGTGTCATCTAGCATAGCAGGGTTCTTCTAAAAGTCAGACAACCCCAACCATTATTAATGACAAACGCAACAGTGACATTTTTTTCTTTTAAGTTTGAGAGAACAGAACAAAGCACTCTTAATTAAGAACTTATACAAGTTCTATAACTTCCATGATTTTCCTTGGGTCGATTTGATTTGGAAGGCTTATTATGAGAATAGTTGTGTGCCCGAGACTCATGGCAGCAAAGGATCATTTTGGTGGAGAAACTGTTTGTCATTTCTGGATACATTTAAAGAGCTTACTTCTTGCTCAGTAGGTAACGGGAAAAGTGTGCTTATCTGGCAAGACAAATGGCACGGATATCCTCTTATGAACCAATTCCCGGAATTGTTCTCTTTTGCTAAAAATAAATTTACTACAGTTGCGAATGCTGCAACATTGAGTGAAGAGGATATATATGATCTATTTCATTTGCCTCTGTCGTTGATTGCTGATGATCAATGCAATCAGCTCAAAGATATGATTACGGAAAATGGAATATCCGACAGTGCAGACTCTTCGAGTTTCCCTTGGGGAAGTTCTAAATACTCTACAAAAAAGGTTTACCTTGCCCTCAGAAATGCACAGCCAGCTCCTGTTCCTTTCAAGTGGATTTGGAAATCCCCATGTTTGCCAAAGCATAAATTCTTTTTCTGGCTTCTGATCCAGGATAGAATTAACACAAAAGATCTGATGACCAGAAAAAATTTTTACGTGGAATCATCTGACTGTGTTCTTTGTGACGATGGAATTAATGAAAGCAGACTGCACCTCTTCTTTTCATGTCCCTTCAGTCAGACTTTCTGGTTAAAGCTGGGGCAAACGTGGAATATCGATTTGCAGTTCATTGATATGCTTCTGGATGCTCATCAAAGATCGAATAATCCTTTCTTCAAGTTGGCTATGATTGCAGGTTGTTGGAGTCTTTGGAATCATAGAAATAATATTATTTTTGAGAATAATCCAAGGAGTTTGGATACTTGTTATGTTTTCTGCAAGGATTCATGTGGTGTAATAAGACATAGAGTTATACCTAGTCTAGAACAAGGGATGCAGGATTGGTTAGACCTGTTGTAATTATCTCAACTTTGGGCCTTTGCTCTGTATCCCCATGTCCTTTGCGTCAAAAAAAAAGTTGTAGATCCTAGGCCATCTTTCTTTGAGTGGCTTATCATACACCCACCAGTCCTCCCAGAACCTTGTATTCTTTCCATTCCCAACGCTTTTTTTTACAATATTTATAAAAGGAACTTTTAACACTAAGTATACCAGACCAAAACTGGGAATCCCCAGGTTTACGTCTAATTCAAGACATGCATTTGGCTTTAATGTATTTATTTCTAATAACCGTTTGCCACAGCCCATTCTCTATCTCAAGATTTAATGTTGAGTATGCCCAGCCCGCCCTGGTCTTTAGGTTGGCACACAACTCCCCATCTAACGAGGTGATATTTTCTTTATCTTCTTCCTCTTGCCACACCAATCTGGCTCTATTGAAATCCAACTCGACATCATAAACAACGACATATTGGAAATGCAGGTCTGAACCAAGGTTGTCCTTCTAGCTATATTTAACAATCTCCCATGCCAACCAGCGCACTTTTTCTCTACATGATTCCAGTCACTATTCCTTATCCTGACCTTATTAACTGGAATGCCCAGATATTTTATAGGCAGAGAACCATTAGGGCAAGTAAATATTTCTTTATAAATTTCACATTTATCTTGGGCCTCACCAAAAAGGAAAAGCTCACTTTTGTGGAAGTTGATTTTTAATCCGGACATTTGTTCGAAAGCGCATAGAATAAATTTAAGGTTTCTAGCACTCTCGACATCATCCGGCAAAAGAAACACTGTATCATCCGCATATTGTAGCATATTAATACCACCATCGCTTTCGTCATTTAGAATGGCTAAGGTAAGCCAGGATCCACAACAATTCCTTATGGTTGCTCCGCCTCTGCTCCGCATCTGTGAGTCTCTATTCGTAAAGCCAAGAAACACAGACTGTCAATGTAGTAGTAATAGATCGGTCAGAATCAGACCTCGTTGTTTCCTGAGATTACATTGCACCGGCGCGACGTAGGGTTGTGTCCACAAGGCCTTGGATCTTCAGCGGTGTCCAGGTTTGGGCTATGTCAGGCTTCTACAACTTTGATTTATTTTTTGAGCATCCCTTCTAACACTTTGATGTAAGCAACGAGACCGGCCATGTCTCTCTTACGGATTTAAAGCTCGCGCATCGCCCTGCGCATTGCCAGAGCCCTCCTCCCGAAGCAGTACCCATCCTCCGATCAAGAGGCCCAAAAGAAACGTTTCATCCAACATTCCACCTCGTCGAGCAGCAGTAGTGTAAACATGTTGTGAAAGTAGTGTTAAATGATGGTTGATTCTGGCAGTACTCTAATCTTTATAGTATTTTCTTCCGTGAATCTTAGAACAAGTTTCTGCTTGTATTCTCACAGCAAATGACCACAACTTCTCCAGAAATACCATTACGCAGAATAGTGATACAAAGGGGCAAAACAGAAGTAGCATCTTCTTCATCCAGTCACAATAAAATAAAAATGAATGATAACAGTAATTATCTAGGGCTCTAGGCAAAGCTGTGCCCGACGAACAGCTCAACATATTCAGAGAGAACCTATGGATCTTCCATTGTCTTGTCCTTGGTGGCGCAAGCATTGATTTCACCTGATACAAAAGCAATTGATAACCGAAAAAATGTTGGCCAAGAAGAAAAATCCTTCATGGACTGGACCTTAATTAATTAACTTGGAAGTATGCGGTAGCAGCTATTGGTAAACACATAAAGAAATGCTTGACATCATATACTAATTGGGTTCAGTATCACCAACTCGTACTTGTAAGCTAACACAAGACCTTGTATGGCATCATGAGGTGTTTGATGGTGCTATTGCGGATCCTGGTTGCAATAGGCTCTTCCCAGTCCCTAAAAGTGGGCCGACAGTGGGTGGCATTGAGCAGCTGGAGGCGCGGGCAATGGTCGAGGAGGGCGACAAGCATATCTTCCTGGAATAAGCCGCTCCGGATCACGATGCGCTCCAGCAGAGGGAGATTCTTGATAATCCACGTGATGAGTTTCCTGTCATGGATGAAGGGCCAGTTTGCGGCATCGAGTCTTCTCAGCAGAGGCGCTCTGCATGTAAACAACCGGTGAGTAGAGTTGGTCGGTTGTCGGTAGATCAGATGAACTGCGCGACTCACAAGGGCGATGGGAGTAGGAGTTAGGAGGAGTACACATGCCTGTTAGCGAGGTGAACTAGGACATCTTCGTCGACGTAGCCAGCGAACGACTCGCACCGTCCTGTGCTGCGATTTATCGCGGCGCGGGACATGGCTTTCCATCCATCAGGTGGCTGTTCTTTGTGCAGGTACCACCGGTTGCCGTCCCGTAGATCGATGCTTCGCCATAGCAGGGGCTCCTTCGTGGCGAGCCGGCGCCAGGGCGAGCACACGAGCCCTACGCCGCGGAGGATGTCGGCCTGCGTGAGCTTGCGGAGGACGATGCATAGGACGTCCCGGTGCAGTGATGCCCAGTCCCTGTACTCGTCAACATGGTCCTCGCGGCGGCGGCACCGAGACGATGATGTGCAGGTTAGGGTTTTGCGTTTCCTCTTGTTCATGTTCATGCATCTATTTCTCCGTGAATAACGATGATGAGTTATGGGTACGTTATTCCCGTGAATAACGTATGGAGAACGCTTACTGCACCCATGGCTAGCGAAGCTAGCTCGATTAGCTTTTCCTTCGGCCCAGTAGTGTCTGGCCCATTGTTTGATGCGTAAAATGAGGCAGCAGCCCAGTTTATCTAACGAACCTGGTTTCTCAACTTTTTGTTTTAATCTTTCGATATCGTGTACATGTGTTAATTTTGTAGAAGAAACGCATAAGGTATTGTTGCAAAGACACAAGCCAGGTTTTTTGAAACTTTTCTAGACATTTGTTACACGTTTTTATTCCCTAGTTTTGTTTAGTGTTACATATGTGGTTTCAAATTGTAACAAATTTGATGATTTTTTCTTGTGAATTCACACGCCACATGTTGCAACGTTCCTTGACGTTGGCCACAAATTTTGAATTTTTCTCGGATTCATCAATGGAGTGTTATGTGCTTTTTCAAAATGTTGCAAACATTTTTTATTGTAATCGTTTGTGACTTTTGGTGAAATAAGTGATGATTTTTTCTTGAAAATGAATCTATATAAAAAAGTTGTTCTCAGCCACTTTTTTGTTGGCGCAAACATATATTTTTTTATTGTAAACTTTTATGATTTTTGTTGAAATAGTTGGTAATTTCTGTTCCAAATGAATCTTCGGCAACGACATTCTTGCTTACCCACTTTTTTGTTTAACCATTTTTTTTGTACCATTACTTGTTTCTGAAATATTGCGGCAATTTTTGCATTACTATATATTTTCTGTAGGCTAATTTAGCCTACCAAAATCCATGTATTTTAGGATAGAGTATGTAGTAAATAAATAAGAATCCACTTTCATATATGCAGAAGAGGGAACTGTGGCTGCAGGTCCCGGACAATGGGCTGTGCAGTCGTCGAGCGTCCTGTAGAACTTCTCCATGGGGAAGCAAGTAAAGCACGACCCGCCACCGCCACCGATACATCTACCGATTTCGATGTGATCCACGCCGATGACTCTACCTACAAAATTGTTATTAACACAAAAATAACATTAATGTCATGGTCCCAAGTTGAAGGCCATTATACACTTATAATTAAGAGGTGAATAAAAAAATCACTAGAAGCCGATCCCATCTTTTTTTTCAAACTGGGCTACCCTTTTCCATTAATTTTCATAACAGAAATACAGTCTTTGGAACAGCATACAACAGGATGCAGGATGGAAACCGCTGCCTAAAATGCTCGTCTTGAAACACAAGGCTACTAGACGAAAACCTGCCCGGCACTAGATCTAACTACAGCATGGTTTCGGTTTCATCCAAATCCGAGGAGATGGCGGAGTTACACAGACCACAGTACTGCCCAGATCAATTAGCTAGCACAGGAACTAACACCACCAACCAGCCAGAGCAGCAACGCAACACAAAACAAACATTCAGAGAAGCCGCAGCCGACGCACCTTTTTTGTCAGGACACTGACCTTCTATCATCAGCATCCCAGGTCCTCTACCAACACGGCAGCACCTTGCTCTTGACGAACCAGTTCGGACGCCTTCTTAAGCCGAGCCCATCTATTGAAGGCTCACGAAGATTCGTTGCGATCTCTTAGACTCCATACTGATGAGCTGGCAATTTCTTCTATTAACCCTGGTAAGGCATATCCTTAAAAAAAGATGCTTGTAGACAGGTTGTGAAAGTATTGTTTAATGATGGTTAATTCCGGCAGGAGTATAATCTTTATACCATTTTTTTCACTGAATCTTGAACAAGTTCCAGCTTGCATTCTCACAGCAAATGACCACAACTTCTCCAGAAGTCCCATTACGCAGAACAATGATACAAAGGGCAGGCAAAAGACAAGTGGCATTGACAAGGCGATTGCATGTGGGGCTCGGTCTCGGCTGGGGGCGGCGTCGAGGAGAGGTCCCCGGTGGTGGCAGATGCGGGTCGTGGTCGCGGCTGGGGTCGGCTACAAGGAGGAGGTCCTCGGCTGGAGGCGGCTGGCGTCTAGGGTTGTGTCCGGGGGATGGACCTTGCGGGAGGGCGAGGAAGGGGAAAGAACGCACTGCGGGTTGTGTGTCCAATCGAATCGGTACGGACGACTTGGCAGTGGCAAAATCGCCGTAAATACTCTACATCATTTTTTTAGCAAATGCTGGTACTATCATAGCATCCTTGCAGCATTTCATGCCGCGGTAGATTAAAAACTGTAAAAAACATCCCAACATTTTAAAACACATATGTAGCAAAAAAAAAAGAGTATGTAGTAAATCCCACTGGTGGTCATAGCAAATTCCCATCGGTCGCAGCAAAATCGACAAGAAAAAGTGAAAACATGTATGCGTATGCGTATGCGTTATGAAAACACGTAGCATTGAAGCAAATATTTGCAGCAAAAGCTCATAATCATCGGAGCATCCCGCTTGTTACGCCTCTTGGGCACCATCGCACGGGCTAGGAAACTGCGCCACCAGTTGCCGAGACCTCTTTGCTCGCGCCGGGGCTTAGGTGCGTCACCGAGGATGTCACCGTGCGGGATGACCGCGTCGCGCTCTGCCGGAGGACAGAGTTCATGGCCTCGGCGAGAGCAACGCCGGGCTTGTGCTCACCTTGCCTTGAGGATGAGTCCCACCTATATAAGGGAGTGTGTGGGGTGCTTTTTGCACGTTTTTCACGACTTGATTGACAGACAATGGCCTTTTTGGCACTTCTTGAGTTGGTGGCTAAAACATTCCACCACCATCCGACTTGAACATACCAGATCGAAATATGGACATTCTCTCTGAAGCCCACCAGCACGTCTCCAATATGTAGTACAGTTTGCAAAAAAAAAAATTCCCAACCACAAGAACCAAGTGTCAAAATCGACCTCAAATAGATATAGATGGACATGTTCCCGTGCAGTTCCAAGTGTTCAGGTGCCTCTCTCAAGGGCCGCCGCAAAGTCTAATCTCTGCTCGCCTCAAGGTTGTATACATACAAGAAAGGAAGTTATTCCCCCTCCCAGCCAATCACATGAGTCAAAACTCGTCCGGATCGTCATACGACGCACCCGGTGGGGCGACCAAGTCGTCCTCTGCTTTCTCTATATGGAGCTGCTTCTTTTTCGCTCCTGGGGAATTTATCATCAATATCACGTATTATGATCCAAGCACTAGATACTAGGTTTGCCTAGAAACAGAGGTCCAAGAATCTCACCTTGTTTCTTTTTGCCTGCTGCAGCTTCTTTCTCGGCCTTGATTTTTTCATTAGCGATTGCTGTGACGGACGAAGAAATCTCTTTCGCATCCGCGCCTTTCAACGATGTCATGGAGTCTCATGACATTCTTAACTAGACCCATATAGTGAAAGCTTTTCTGTATACATGAAGAACCAAGGATGTCAGTTACCCAATACCAATATAAGCAAACAGATAGCTATGTAAATGTTGAACAGACCTCATATGGACGTATTTTGTTTGCGATAAGCTCCGCATATTCCACAAAGTCGCTCTCAGACTTCGGAATAAAAGTCTCTAGTGACTTTTCACTAACGTCCTTCCTTGCAAAAAGCTCTGCTGTTGACTTGAAGTCAGCTTCTTCCACTAGCCTGTAACAAGTAAACCATCAGGGTGAACAAACTGCATCCATAAAATATAGCTGCTGTGTACAAATCTAGGAGAATGCAGTCATGTACTTCACTAGCGCAATACACGTGCGTTGCTACGGGCTAAAAAGTATACAATCCATGTTCAAAGAATACTGTACTATCATTTATGGTCTCAAATTAAATATTATCCATTCCTCAACAGCTTTTTGCCAGATCAACACTGGCGCGGTTTGAATGTGACGGACCGCCGCCACCAATTGAGACTTTTATACGAGCAAAGATAAAGAAAAGGAAGGGAGGAACAAGAAAAGCGGCACTAAGCAGTATACATAGTTTCATCATCAAACTAACAAGTCAAGGCAACAGAAGAAATAACATACCTTTGTTGGCGAAGCTTCTCTTTGGCAGGATCATCAAGAAGCTCATCTTCTACTACTTCAGTACTCGTTGATGGCTCTTTACCTTTTTTTTGCAGAACTTTTACCACTAGGTTTTGGAGCAGGCTTTTCTACAGGCGGTGGCTTAGGTTTCTGCATTTTAAGTACCAGCGTGAAATCAGTGATGATCCGATACTAGGTGCACATAGCTGCGTATTTTACGACTGATAGATACTCCCTCCGTTCACAAAAGGATGTCTCGACCAACTCAAAATTTGGATGTATGTAGACATAATTTAGTATGCAGATACATCCAAATTTGAAGTTAGTTGAGACATCTTTTGTGAACAGAGTGAGTAGTACTTAACAGTAAGTATAAGCAAAGGCATCAACATGGAAGTATTGGTAATTAAATTTGCACATTAAAACCAGTCATATACAAAATAGCATATGGTCACTACTCTAAATATTTCAGTGAAGATATACTTGTTGAGGCCACAATAATAGACGCAAGCGCCAAGAATGTAGTCAGCAGTTGTTAGGAATTCATGTACCTTACAGTGAGATCAACTGAAACTCATGGCACACTGAACACAAAGGTTTACTTGGGGCAAATTTTCAGCAACAACATAAAAATTAGAGCGGGTGGAATCAACATTGGCAAGTGGGCACAGGTCACACATGTCACTGGTAAGCCTCATGAAGGGTATTAATTTCTAATTTGCCAATACCCATAATTAAAACAACAAAATCTGAATAACCAAGTTCTTTACTTCCTAAAATGAAGAACCAAATAATAATATTAAAATGGGTTTTGCAGGGGCTGATGGCACAAAATTTATGTCTACTAAGAAACGGTGGCATATGTTTTCAGGACCTCCGCCTCCTCCTCCTCTTCCCATGATTCTTTTATGTCATCTTCTTCCAAATCTTCATCGTCCCAGTTACTTTTAAGTGGCTTGACACCCACAGTAGGTGCAACTGGTTGAAAATCTTGAGCATCTGTAGTGTCAGTTACAAAAAAATGATTGTCAAGATGGCAACAAGAAAGTTTGTGTCAGAACAAACCAACACCAGCATAGATAATTGATTCAATAAACAGAGACTCTAACAAACTCAAGACTTCCTACAACCTGAACAAATTTTCATGGGCGCATGGCAAGCATCATCATATTCCAGTCGACCCCGAGAATAAACTGCATGCATAGGCATTCTGTGGAATCATCGTATATCACTCGGTGACCAACACAGTTTTACAAGTCAATTCGATCCAGCCAATCGCGTCACATTAATCATCCAAACATTTTACGTCTGACAAACAGGTTCAAAGAACACGGAGCGCATTCTCAAGCACAGTTAATGTGACCCCTTGTAAGCAAAGCATAGTTTTGTCGCAAAAATGCAAGTGTCTAGAGCGAAAGAAAGGGCCTGCGCCCAAATACACTCCGCAGAGCTCACAAGTTAACAAACCATTGAGAAATCAAAGCTCCAAAATCCTAAACAACTGTACCCAAAATCCTAACCCGCTCGGATTTCAGTACTCAAAATTCACGATTATCCGGTAATAAAAAATAACGGATGCCAGATATTAACACACTTTAAGTGTTGGCATCTGAGACGAATCAGCCAGCCATTGGAGACGAAGACCAGACAGAGAGAGAGAGACGCTCACCCCAGTCCTCCATCAGTGCCTGGACGTCCTCAAGATCTGATTGGGCTGGCGGTGGCGGAGCGGCGCCGAGGAGGAGGAGTGGCGGGGGCTAGGGTGTCGCGGCGGCGGAGGAGGACGAAGGTTCTGTGTTTCTGTCTGGTTCGGTCCGTGCTCCCTTCGTCTTGACTAGTTCGATCTGCCTGTAACTGCTGTGGCAACACACAGCGCTGGCAGTTCCTATTTTTTGTATTCTACTGACCCTCTCTGGATTGAAACCAGGTGCACGAGAAAGAAATGAAATGCCAGCCAGCAGCTTTAGTTGGCAGTTAACATGATCTTGACATGATTAATATGTCCCGCTCTTCTTTGCTTGCACAAGTCCACAACACCATCCATCGTTGAAGCAGAAAGGTCACCTGGAACAGAGCATCATTAGAATGGCGTATAATTTTCTTTTCAAAGATCATTCCAAAGGGCCCGCCAAATAGCTCACTCAATCTAACACAGAAACAAGACTCCCCACACGCTGATCACATACCAGACCCTTACGAAAGTACCATCCATTCGACCCCCTCAAGTAGTAGCACAATAAAACTACACAGCCAGCGGCCATCAAAATTCACATACCTTTTTTTTTCGAAATTGACATACCTGTAGGAGAATCCCTTCTAGCACAAGGAATTAATTAAATGTAACTCATATATGAACCACATGAATGGTACGAAATATAAATCCCCAGCAAAATCCAAAGACAGAATAGTAAAGCTGTGATGTCCATGAGCGACATATAGAGCACAAATTATGACTTTCAGTAGTCTAGTCGCACTCTAGAGAACACAAGAGCGCGACCGATAATTTTTCCCTTGGATAAATGTACATGCAACTGAGTGCTATCAATGTGGACACGGAACAAGAACTCCAGTTCGCTCGGTGACCTTCTGAACCTCTGCACGGTGCACTATATCTGAAAGGCAAGGAATGGCAATAGAAATGTTAGCATGCTGCATGCTGGGGACACGTACCATTAACTAACAATTGTTTCTTTGAAGGAAGAATTGGTACCTGAATCACATCATCGTATTCCTCTGAAAGTATATTACGCAGAGGTTCAGAGGCAGTCTACCCATATCAACATGGGATGGTTGGGATGGGCCTCGATTACTCTCTCCATGCCAGCCTTCATCTGGCCGGCGGCTGCGGATGGATCATAACATATGACCCTTATATAGCGCAGATTGGGAAGGCCTCCCAGATCTCCACATCCTCCTGGCAGTCACTCCATAAATCGAGGCCCAATTTCTGGAGGTTGACAAGTGAGCCCATCCATCTTGGGACCTTTTTGATTGGGTCCGTGTCAAGGTAAAGTTCCTGAAGGCTACATTCGGCA
Source organism: Poa pratensis (assembly GCA_947311845.1). Classification (NCBI taxonomy): domain Eukaryota; kingdom Viridiplantae; phylum Streptophyta; class Magnoliopsida; order Poales; family Poaceae; genus Poa; species Poa pratensis. The sequence goes on along the minus strand of CAMZMU010000038.1, from coordinate 84,552,386 downwards.
GGAAGGTTTAATTCCTCTAGGAAGTCCAAGTGATTTGGTTCTCCGGCCATAAAAATGCATAGAGAGCGAAGGTTTGCTTTCGCTAGCTTACGGATCGAACATGCCATCTCTCTCTGTGTCTCAAACTGCGAACAGACAAAACCAGCTTCCTCAGGTTTGTTAGATGACCAAGTCGCCGAAAAAATTCACTTGACTGGTGTTCCACGGTAATAACTCCCAGCACTTCCAGTGACTTCATTCCTTCAAATTCATTTGGAATGTTAAAATCGCCAGAAATGAGATGGACTAATCTTCCATCTACATAAATAGTTGCCGGAACATAACCTTTCTCTCTTACTGAATAACCTAGGTCAAGTGTCTCTAAGTACTGTAGTTTTGCTATTTCTTCTGGAAACTGTGTAATTAGTGTACTATTGAGCCTCAAGCACTTTAGATGGAGCAAATTGCCTATAGCTGTAAGATCACATTCCAATAGAACACGGTCTTCAAAGCACAAAACACGCAAGTGCTTGAACTCAAACAGAGATGGGATTATCACATCATTGCCAAAAATGTTTAGTGACCGCGCACCAGATAAAATAAGACCCGCTGGTATTATCCCATTATTTTGTAGTGACAATCTACGAACCTTGTTCTGTGGGTTAGGATTTATACCAGGTATACCAATTATGGTAACAAAGTTTTCTTCAACAGACTTGGACACAATGAAATCAAGAACCGTGTCATGAACTCGACAACCTGAGACCTCATCAAATATTTGCTGCTTAAAATCGGGCTGAATCAAACTCCTATTTAATAGCTCATTAAAACACATCTCTCCTGCTTCATAAAGGGTGTATCCATTTTTTTCCTGAATAAATCCCTCGGCAATCCATCTCCTTATCAATATCTCCTTCTCAACAACAAAGTCTTCTGGAAATATACTGAGGTATAATAGACAAGTTTTGAGGTGATGAGGAAGGTCAAAGTAGCTGAGAGATATTATCTTTATCATGCCTTCAATGGTAGAATTTCTTTCAAGTCCACAGCCAATTGAACTTTCAACCTGATGCCATTGTTCCTTGTTGGCCAACAAACCAGATATAGCAATGATTGCCAAGGGTAAACCAGCACACTTTTTCAATATCTGACTAGAAACTTCTTCAAGGTGGGGTGGGCATTCTCCAGAGTTGAACAGTCTTTTGTGAAATAATTGCCTTGAGTGCACCCCACCAAGAGGGTCCATTCTATATATATGACCATTGAATGATGAACGACATAATTGAGCAACATCATTCACACGAGTAGAGGTGATTATTCTACAGTCATACACATTCAAGGGGAACGCAAACTTAATAGCATCCCATATTTCCACATTCCATATATCATCAACTACAATAAAATATCTGCAAAAGTATTTTAACATGTAAACAGTTTGTCGATTGACCACACTATAAATTAGGAAAGCGGTAAAACTATGCAAAATATGTTACGTACTTAACTACCCCTGCTTTCCAAAATAGGTGTCAATTTAGTTTTTCCCTAAGTAAAACCATCTCAAGTTTGAACAAGTTTATACAAAATCATTCCAATATTATGACGCTAAATAGATATAATATGGAAATATATTTCACGACAAATTTAATGTCGTTGTAGTGGGTAATAATAGTTGCTAAATATCTTATGATAATTGTGGTACTTTGTTTGAATTAGCCTTACACAATTTTAGTCCCTTGTGTTAATCTAAATACTTCATTGTTTGTCACTGGTCAAATTAAAATATTGACAAAAGTACACAAAATATTGTATATAATACCATACCTTTTGTCTGCTAGGAAATTTGAAATCCGAGTGATAAGTCGTGGTATGTGTTCAATGTCTGAATAACCTCGACCAGTTATCTGATTGTGAATACTTCCCAATACTTTCATCATGTCTGGATTACGTGACACAGTCACAAAGGCATGACAATCAAATTGCCCTTTGAGCTCTTTATATACTTGGTAGGCAAGAGTAGTCTTCCCTAGTCCTCCAAATCCAACAATAGAAATCATCTTGCGTCGTTGTTGCTGCCTTGATTCATCCCTGGTCTCTTGAGCAAACAAACGGATAAGCTCTTCCTTCGGTCCATCAATTCCGACAAGATTTGATACGTCCTCAAATATAGCAAGAGCTCTAGGGTCAATAGTCGAATTGTTGACCTTTGAGATGACCTCCCCAGTCCTGTACCTTTTATTCCTCTTAGAGGTCTCAATGACTTGGCTCTTCAAATCTTCTATTGCCTTGGCAATCTGGTGGTGATCCTTTGTCCAACCCAACAAATTCTTGATCTTCTCCATGAAGCCATCTGGCTTGGCAGATTCGTCGTGAGCATGTACCATGAAATCGTCGAGGCTGTCCTCGATGTCATAGGATAGCTCCCGCACCTCCTTCATCCATACATTATCTTGTACATCAGGATCTTCCTTCATTGACTTGTTGAGGAGAAAAGCTTCCATGGCGGTGAGCTCGCGAGTGAGGAATACTATCTGGCTTCGCACCCCATGGAAACGCTTGTACTCGACGCCCAGCAGAGTGGCAAGCTTTTCCAGCACTGACTGCAATGCTCCCGCCGCAGTGCTCACTAGAGCAGCCTTCATGGCGTCCCCTCGGCGGTAGCTCAGAGTTTGCTGGGCTGGTTCTATGTAGATCCATAATCACAAGACGTTAAGCGTGTGGTAGGTGGGCAAAACCAAGCGAATGTGAGGTACTGCTTCATCAATGTACCATTGTTTATTGGACTTGGTATACGAGCCAACAATTTGTCGCAACTTCCACGAACTTTCTCCAACCTTTGTGTGGTGGCTCGGAGTTTGCTGGACTAGCTTTGTGTGGTGGGTGTGGAATTATGCTATTGCAGGCTGAATGGACATGGTAGGTGCAGAGCGTTAATCGTCTGGCAGGTGCAAAACCAAGCCAATGTGGAGTAGTGCTTATCCAAGACGTTAAGATCTGTGGACTTGGTGTACCAGTACGAGCCGGCAAATTCGTTGCAACTTGCAAGGGCATATATATGTGAAGGAGAGTTGTCTTGCAGTGGTGGTCGCTCCTGCTGTCCGAATCGCACAAGAAGACTTTCTCGACCTTGTTTGTTGGCTAGCAGCGGGTTCGGCATCTTTCTTTGGGCTTTTCTGTACACACTAGTGGTTGGGCCGCGTCTCAGGACCAGACCATTTTCTTAGCTGTAATCTAATTTAACCAACACAAGTTTTACTTGGCACCCCGAGTACATATTTCTTAGTAATCCAACAAGCTTCGTCTACTGTTCTAGGTAATAGTACTCAGCTATGAGACGGGCAGGCTGGGCCGCTTCAGCACCAAAAACTGTCCGAGCCCCAAGATAAAGATACTATTTTAGAATGTGAGCTAAATGGTAGAAGAGGTCAGTTGGCGGAATTATTAGAACTCAATAAGGTAGATGTGGTTTGTTTGTAGGAGACAAAAAGGCAGAACTTTACAGACAAAGAGCTGTAAGATTTTGCAGTAAGAAGTTTGTTCAAATGGTTCTGTACTTTTTTTTTTTTTTTTTGAACTGGAACAGCCTCATTCCATTAACCTGGCTCACTGAACTCAGTGGCCACCACGACAAAATACATCATCCGGCACAGCATCCAACCATCTATGCCTACTAGCGTTCTGGGGTCGATAGGAAAATTCGGTCCCTAGAAAATAAACAGCGAGTCGGTGGTCATTAGGAACTAACGTAAACGAGGATTCGGCCCCCGGAGAAATTGGTCGAACACCAAACGGACCGAACGTTATGGGCCAGGTTGGCCTGCTAGGGGTGCCACGCTGGCTCGATGGTAGCCAGCGCTTCCAGGCCAACACGTACCGGCTATGTCCGTTAAGAACAGATTTTTTGTTTGTATGGGTTAATCCAGTAATGCTACACCTACGGGGAAAACTTAGGAAAACAGTTACGGGATGACGTGGGATCTAGGAATTAAAAAAATATCTTCAATTCCCCAATCCCCATCGCTTCTCTCCCAGGCGAGGGCCGACGGCCCATGAGTGCCCGCATCGGGCTCCTCCCAGGCGGCGAGGCGAGCTCCCATGTGCATGAAGCGGCTAATCATCGCCCCCAAGCTTCTCTAATTCCCTGAAGTCGTAGCTTTCGTCCCGGTCATGGGCCTAAGTGTTCGATCGATAGATGCATGGCGCGAGAAGATACTAAAGCGCATCAATCAGGTGAGCTGCACGCACAGAGAAAGCTTGACGATTTCGACTGCAGGGAAGTCGTCGTTCATCAGCTTAACCATGCTCGGGAGGAAATCTCCTGCAGGCTGCGAACTGGGCATGGCCAACGGCCGGAGGCGGCATCGCCCCATCAGGCGCTGGCGAAGACGAGGGGCCGATGTGGGCAGCGACGCCATGAATCGTCCAGAAGCGGCACGGCCACGCCGGGCAGTAACCGGCCATAAATCAGTGCAGGTTTAATCGGTTTTGCCCACCCCTAGCGGCATGAAGTCGTGACGTAGAACTCACCAGTGGTTGATCCCCGACTTGAACCGCGTCGTAGAGAAATATTTCGCACAAAAAAAACTGGCCTCTCAGGTCACTTCACGCGACTCCAGAGGCGCTGCCGCAGCCACTTCATAGGCCCTGTCCCGCTGCCACCTTCACCTTACCACCGTCGGAGGAGGTCAGCTGACCGGCGGGCGTCTATATCTGGTTTTTTCCCTTTCTTTCTCCATTTTGAATCTATGTTCGGAACTTTTTTAGCCAAATTTTATCAAATTCGTCGCACTCGGTTGACCATTTGATGAGCACAACGTTTCTCACAACTCATGTTTTACTTTTTTTATTTCGACGGCCGTATACCAGATAATCTTGTACTGTATGTCTGAAAGTGTTCAAATACTTTTTTTGTTCACTTTTTAAAAATCGTTCAAAAATAATTTCCGTAAACAGACTTTTTCTGTTCGCCTTTTAAAATCATTCAAAAATGGTTTCCGTTCAAATACCTATTTGTTCACTTTTTTAAAATCGTTCAAAAATAATTTCCGTTCACAGACTTTTTCTGTTCGCCTTTTAAAATCGTTCAAAAATAGTTTCCGTTCAAATACCTATTTTTGTTCACTTTTTGAAAATCGTTCAAAAATAATTTCCGTTCACACACTTTTTCTGTTCGCCTTTTAAAATCGTCCAAAAATAATTTCCGTTCAAATACCTTTTTTGTTCACTTTTTTGAAAATGGTTCAAAAATAATTTCCGTTCACATAATTTATCTGTTTACCTTTTCAAATCGTTCAACAATAGTTCCCGTTCAAATACCATTTTTGTTCACTTTTCGAAGATCGTTCAAAAATAATTTTCGTTCACAGACTTTTTCTGTTCACCTTTTAAAATCGTTCAAAAATAGTTTCCGTTCAAATACCTATTTTTGTTCACTTTTTGAAAATCGTTAAAAAAAATTCCGTTCACAGACTTTTTTGTTCGCCTTTAAAAATCGTTCAAAAATAATTTCCGTTAAAATACCTATTTTGTTCACTTTTTTGAAAATCGTTCAAAAATAATTTCCGTTCACAGACTTTTTCTGTTTGCCTTTTCAAATCATTCAAAAATACTTTCCGTTCAAATACATTTTTTGTTCACTTTTTGAAAATTGTTCAAAAATAATTTCCGTTCACAGACTTTTTATGTTCGGCTTTTAAAATCGTTCAAAAATAATTTCCGTTCAAATACCTATTTTGTTCATTTTTTTTGAAAATCGTTCAAAAATAATTTCCGTTCACAGACTTTTTCTGTTTGCCTTTTCAAATCGTTCAAAAATAGTTTCTGTTCAAATACCTTTTTTGTTTACTTTATAAAAATCGTTCAAAAATAATTTTCGTTCACAGACTTTTTCTGATCGCCTTTCAAAATCGTTCAAAAATAGTTTCTGTTCAAATACCTTTTTTGTTCACTTTTTTGAAAATCTTTCAAAAATAATTTCCGTTCACAGACTTTTTCTGTTCGCCTTTTAAAATCATTCAAAAATAGTTTCCGTTCAAAAACTTTTTTTGTTCATTTTTGGAAAATCGTTCAAGAATAGTTTCTGTTCGCCGAACATTTTCCATTCACTATTTTAAAATTCGTTCAAAATTAGTTTCCGTTCATCGTCATTTTTTGAAAATGGTTCAAATTTTCAAAATTATTTAAAACATCCAAATATTAAAATGTTCATATTTTGAATTTAGAACCATCTAGGTGACAGCACCATGAAGTAGCGTGAGGCGGCGACGACATGGAACGTCGGTGGTGCTGCGACGATGGCGGAGTTGGAGAAGACGCATAGAGTGTAAACACGTTCAAACATACATTACAAGATTATCTCATATATGACCTTCGAAAAGAAAAACTTACAACACAAAAGTTATGCGTTACGTTGACATTAACCTCCTCGTCAAATGATTTTTCAATCGGTCAACCAAGTGCGACGAATTTGATAAAATTCTTCTAAAAAAGTTCCGAGCATCGCTTCAAAATTTAAAAGTTACAATCGATGAAACTGGTAACTAAGTACAGGAATGGAACATACTCATGCACGCGCATAATTTTCGTATCCACATTATTTTAAAGTAGTTCGAACATGCACGGACACATATACTGCATTTGGATAAAAAACATGCAAGAAGCAGCTGTTTCTTTTCTTACGTGTAAGAATCAAGGAAACAGGAACAGCGTTTGTTCAAAAAAAAAAAACAGGAACAGCGAAGTTCATTTCCTTTGAAAGTTCAAAGTCACGTATACTAGCTAGTGTAGTGCAGACGTACGACACGGATCGCGGAGAGAGAAAAGAAGAAGAAGAAACAGGAAACAGTCGACGCGATGAAAGAAACCAACTTCATGGGCCAGGCCCAATAGCGCCACTAGGTATGCGACTGGTTCTTATGATCGACCAGGTCGACGTACAGGCGATCCCAAGAAAAGGGGTATCACTTTGCGAAGGTAACCCTTGGAACTGACCACGTGCGAGCGCGCCACATGGAGCCATATGCGAGGAAGCGACCGTGTGTGTCCCGCGCTGTCGCGTACGTCGTTTGCGCGTCGTTCGAGTACGTGAGCTGCTCCAGGCCGACAACGAGCGAATCCCCCTGCCAGTCGTCCGCGCATGTCCGTGGCCGAAGCCCCCGCGTACGCGTTTCCTCGCTCTTGTACAATCTGAAGATCCAAAGCATGAGTACAAATTGCACGGAGAATGGTGTACAACTAAACAAAAATAAAGAGTACAAACTACACAAAATATGGTGTACAAGCTACACACAACTAAAGTACATAACACACAGACTACAATGTACAACTAAACAGACACATATTGTACAACTACATAACACATGTTGTACAACTAGACAGACACAGATTGTACAGACACATGTTGTACAACTACATAAACATATGTTGTACAACTACACAGACATATGTTGTATAGACACAGGTTGTACGACTACACAAATACAAGTTGTACAACTAAAAAGACAGAGGTTGTACAGACACAAGTTGTAGACAACTAGAGAGGCACAGGTTGTACATAACACAGATTTTACAACCAGACAGACACAGGTTGTACAGACACATGTTGTACAACTATACAGACACAGTTTGTACAACTACGCAGACACAGTTTGTACAAGACACAGATTGTACAACTACAAAGACACAGGTTGTACAACTATACATAACCGGAAGTAAAAAAAAAATTCGTCGAAACCTATCAACATGGGATCTATTTTTGAAGATCTCGACGCGAGGAGATCAAAAGTGAAAACGGTCGTAATTTGCATAAACGGTTGTTAAGATATTTCGTTTTGAAGTTTCGATTTTGGAACATAAAAGAGAAAAATCTGCCCTCCCACCTCCCGTGTCTCTTTCTCTCTCCTGCACTCCACTTTCAATATGGTTGTGACACTTGGCGAACATGCATGCAACTGTTGGTCCCGCACGAAGGAGAAGACGACACTTGTCACTACCAGATGATCCGCTGGTCCCTTCGCAAAGGGAACCTTTTTTCTAGCGATTTCCAGAGAAAAGAAGAGGAGGAGCAGGACGGGCCAAGTAATTCGGCCCAATAAGAAAAGGGGAAAAGAAAGAAAAAGAGAAACAGAAGATGGGATTGAAGAACTTAGCTCATTTGTTCGGGAATTAAACAAAATGTTTTCTTTTTAGAAGCGTAGAATTGACTTTGGAAATATGATTTTCTCCGGGAACCTCGACTTGAATCACAAAATTGCTTTCATTATACAATTTAAAATTTATGTCTAACGAATACCTACGACTTTTCAATGGTTTTTTTACCGGAAAAATTTATTAGGTTTCTTATTATTTAAACTAGGAAGATACCTTGCGCGTAGTAGAAACTTTTTATAAAAATTGTAATATAAACGAAAGGACATATCACACATGCAACCGATAAATTTCTCGGGAATATTCAAGATTCTATTGGGCACCATAATGAGAATCTAGATTTAATCAATGTAGATTATTTGTATATTTGACACATAAAATTGTTGAGGTAATTGTATGGACCAAAGAATTTGTAATGCGAATAGTTTTCATGGATAGATATAAAATCATTAATAAATGTGGGGTGACATGGATAAATAATGGCTCAAATAGTGGATGATGTGGCTTACGGAATAATTGATGTGTGATAATAAGTATTAGAGGAGATGACATGGACAATTGATTGGTTAAGAGAATGGATGATGTGGATGGCTTGCATATTGAGATAGAAAATAATTAATGCAAATTAGTGAGGTTTTGCTTTATAAAAAGTACAGGTAGATAGATTTGATAGGATACATATTTCGAATTTGAAAACACGTAAAATAAATTACGAACGTTGAAGATACCAAAATAATTTTGTCATAAGTGTAGTTATGTTTCGTGACACGGAAAACACAAGTGAGTGAGAGCGTATAATTATTTGGTTGAAGGCTTGATTTAGTACGAGAGAGTTAAATCATGTGAATCAAATAATCGACCTAAAGTACTATGTAGTATGAGGATGGTTCAATGAACAATAATAATCAGGTGGCTAGAATTTCATGGTGCAATTAAAAATATCCAAACCACCCGAATTCAAATATCCAAACCACCCGAATTTACTGATACAAAAGCAAATCAATTTTTAGCTGGAGTTAAAGCATGTGACGATGCATTGTAGAATCTAATGTTTGTATTGCAGCAGCATTACTAACAGCCAAAGCACACCAGAAAAGTCCATCATTTCAATGAAATCTGAAAGCAATTTTACGAGGCATCGTGACTCGCACTAACCTGCAAGTAAAGAAATGAAAAATGGCCGAATACTGATTGATGATAGGAAAATCGGACGGATAAACAGCTAGTTTTCCTATGAATATAAGATAGCAACCGAATTATTGAAATTATTTCAGACATTTTGCTGAACTTCAGCACTGTCCCTGCAAGTTGGCGCAAATTCTAAGAAGTTACCGCTCGGGGATTCAGGTGCATTTCTGGTCATTATCTCAAGCTTGCATCTTGCATGTGGTTTGGGGAGTGTTGAATTGTATTTGTTGTACGTGTGCAGCTCAATGCATGGAGCAGTAGATGTCGACTCTGGTGTCTCTGTCATGGAGGGGCGGGTGAGCTCTGCTGTCCGCCTCCCCCTAATGGCTCTAAAATCCATAATGTTCGGCTAATTGTTTGTGAATGTACGATTTATGAATGAATAGAAAATAGCAAAGCATGTACCATTTGCCGCAATGCCAGTATTAGTCGGTTCCTCCCGTTCAATCCCACTTTCAGTCTCTCCACTCTCATTCATGTCTTCCACCCCCGAGCAGAGTGAGGATCGTCGGCGCTAGGTCATTGATTGTTGTGACAATTGCATCATATATGCCTAAATAATTAGAAACAATTAAATATGAAAGCTATTATAATACATGTTAACTGTTTTTTTAGCTAAACGAGTTAAACTAGCAAACTCGGGGAGCCGAGTTTCAATTCTGGACTTGTTGGCGCTAGGTTTGTGGCCGCCGCCGCCGCCCTATCTCGACCTCCTCTGTTTCCGGCCACCAGAGGGGAAGCAGAAAGCACACATGCTCCTCCCCGACGCGCAGGTCTTTGGCCGGCTTGTCCTCCCAAATCTCCCCTTTGAGCAGGCCGCTTCTCCTATGTTGTATCATACTAGTTGACAATAAATTGCTGGTTTTCGGTAGTTCGTTCTTCCCATGGAGGAAGTTATTTTGTAGACCCATATTGCACCGTGACAGGACAATAATGAAAAGGATTGATAGAGATTCATTATATATACCACTCGACTCCTCTGCATATGAAGCCACAAACATCGTTCCTCTCCACATCCCAACCTGTTTTCCCTCTTGCAATCGTCATGCATGGCATCAACGACCAACATATCATGAGAAATACATCTCATATGTATGACATCCGTTGGTGTACATGTAGGAAAAGGAGGCACCAGGAAGCACATAACCACTGGATATCGAGCAAACACTTATTACTCGGCGGTAGCTGCATCCATGATAAGCATTCAACCCATTTGTCAGGCAATTCTAAGTCGACAGAGAAAGACAAGCAGCGCATGGTGGTTTAATATTTGAATTGGATAGGAACCGAAACAGCTCAAACACAGACGACCGTTGCCAGGGTGAGACGTCGACGGGAGCAGACCAGTGGAGGTGGCCGCTAAGGCATAGGGTCCTAGAGCACGCCGGCCATGTGCAGTGTGACGGGTGACGGTTCCTCCCCTCCTCCTTGGACATCGGTTATCTCTCTTTCCCATCTCTCCGTGGAGCTAGGAGCTTCCGATAGGAACCTTTATAGAAAACTATTTCAAGCCTTATCAGTCCGAAAGAAAAACAAACCCCACTTCAGCACCACCCCTGCTGCAAGTTAGCCGAAATTACGATAGAATTGCCTTTTCTGAATTTGAGCTAGTTCGAAAGAACCGAACAGAGTGAGGATGCGACGATGCTAGGTTTGCGGACGCCGGCGCCCTATCTCGACCTCGTTTGTGGCCACCGGAGGGAAGCCGAAAGCCCGCGTTTCTCCTCCCCGAGGCAGAGGTCTTTGGCCGGCTTCTCCCCCGTCTGTCTGTCCCCCGCGGCCACCACCAGAAGCTGGTCCGCCCCGCTGGTAAAGCTCGCGCGTCCAGTTCCAGCCATGGCCATCAGTTCTCTCATTGCCGCGTCGTTCATAATGAACAGTGTATACATTCATACTGATTTTGGTAGATATGATCTGCCTCGTGACTCACCAAAAGCAGAACAATACAAACCCGGATTTGGTATTCATACGCATACTGGACTCTGTATCGAAGATCACAATAGCAACAGGATTCGCCTATGAAGTAGAACAATTTTTTATTGCGGCCATTCGTTATTGCTAAACCAGCATGCTACGTTGAGATTGTGGGATCCTACATCCAATAAAAAAATAATGGGGAACCGTCTCAAAAGAGGATAACATGCTTTCGGTGCTAAGTAATGTTCTACAAAAGTTTCAGACGGCTTCCCTGGATAAAAGAAAAGTTTTGAAAAGTGATGGTTGAAAAAAGAGTGGAAATATTAAAACTAAGTAAGATGCTGGGGATGAAGCATTGAGATTGCAAGCGTCGTGGCTAAATATGAACTCAGATGAAAGCTTCGCAGAACAAACATTCCAAGATGCCAATAAGAAGAATATTATCGGGGGCTATACTTGCTGCAAATTTTTAGTTGGTTGTGATGTCTGGCCTCTCAAGTAGGATATGATTCTGGATAGCAGCGGGTGCAGATTTTGTTACACAACCCTAGCTAGGAATGTTTTTGTCGCATACGAAGTTTATATCATTCATACTGATAACTAGATTTACTGAGAAGGTGCATTGCTCTTGTTTTTCTTATGGACAAAAATATCATAAAGTGTTAGGAGTCATGTGAGTGTGTTTATCATATTAATTGACCATAAATTTTTGTTTGTTAGGTGGTTAGTTTGTACGTTTCCATAAATTATACTCCCTCCATAACTTACCTGTGCCAATCTGGCCGTTTCGCTTTCCCCTCTCCTTCTACAGTGCAGAGAGGCGACCAGGGCGGCGAAAAAAGTTTCCCCTCTTTCTCGCCGGAGCCGGAGCGGATCTCCGCCGTCTCTCGCCGCCTCGGCGGTGGGGGGTGGGGGGGGGGGGTGGGGATCTTGCTCCCGGTACTCCGGTGTGTAGATAGAGTAGGATTAGGTTCCCTCGGTGGCGAATCAGAGAGGGATTCGGCGCCGATAGGGAGTTGTAGGTTCGGCTCCCTCCCTCTTCCTCGCCGGAAACGGCGAGTAGGGGCCGTTTTGGTGGCTCCGGACGGCGGTTCCGGTGGTCTTCGTGCTCCCCGTTCTTTGGTTCGGTGGAGGGCTGCTTTCCCTTCTCCGCGGGTGGCCGACGTGATGGCGGCGTCGTCTGCGCGTTTTGGAGTCCCTGTCCTCCGGCCCTGTCCTCGTCGTGGCGTCGTCTCCTCCAGCGGCGCTGCAGGGCTTGTGAGGTGCTGGTGTGCAGGAGGAAAGGTTGAAGTGGAGCTCGGTTCTGCGTCCCTCGGCGGAGGGTGCTGCGGGGTTTCGGTGGAAGATGGGTGGAGGTTCCGGCGCAGCTGGGCTGCTGGTGGTGTCCGGAGCTGGTGGAGGAGAGGGCGGCCTGGTTGTGCTCGTTCATCGTCGATGATCCTGGTGCTTGCGTCAGGTGGTTCATGCAGCCATCAACTTTGTTTGGAGGTGTTCTCTCTCTCAGGTTTGTGGTGCTGGCGGTGTTGTTGCAGCTTTCTCCAGCGTGTGGGTGTGGTTTCTGTGTTCTTCCTCAAATCTGTAGCGTGTGTGTGTTCCAATCTTGTACTTGTTCTTATGGTGAATGAATACACGCAAGGTTTCTAAAAAAAAATTATACTATTAGAATGACATGACATTATGCCACATGAAAATAATTAGAAAGAGTGATACCAGAAAATTAATCCAATTTCACAGACACCGAGTGATACAATTTAGTGTATATTTGACCACTCAAATTATCCCTACAAACCATTGTCGATAGAACCTACATTTTGTGATTATGAGTGTACACACATTTTCTTGGAAAAGTCCTGAGCAAAGTGCCCGGAGTATTCATGCGACTGAGTATTCATGTGACTGTGCAGGTGTATCATAGTACTTCCCATATTTACTTGTATGCGTGGGTGGTTCGTTCCTCCCATGCCTTAAATTATGTATGACATCGTGGCACGACAATAATGGGAAAGATTGATAGAGATTCATCATATATACTACCATGCTCCTCTGTATGTGCAGTCATAGACAACTTCTATTTCCACATCCCTGTCAACCAAGACCATATGAAATCGCGAGAATTGCACGCATGTAAAGCACTCATGAGCATATGTAGGAAAAGGAGGCACTAGGAAGCACAACGTTTCTTGTCAGCATCCATGCAGTAGCACTCGGTGGTGGATGCATTTTGCACGCTAGGCATTCGCACATTTGACGAGTAAGGCTAAGTAGGCCGCAACAACTGAGTAGCGCATAGTGGTAGTGGCTCTCCTAAAAGTCACATGTAGATGAACCTGAAACAAATACTGTTCAACGAGTATGGAATGGCGAGACAAATATGTACGATAACGGCAATAGTAATTTTTATGTGGAACCTGTTCAATTCATTCATTTTGTTTGGTTTTCACCGCAACAAAAAAAACTTCCTTTTTTGGTGGAAAGCTTATTGGAGTAAACTTCTATGCTTCCGTTGGAAAAAGCAACGCTGGAGTACAGATTAGTCGCCTTTATCTTTTCACTTGTAATAGCAGAGATTTTAGTACCACCCTCCGCAAAAGTTTATCCTTTCTAATGGATTTATCCCTGGGATCCGATGTTTTTGGTGCATACAACAATTCTTTTAGAGTACCGATAGGTAGTTAAAGGAATACTTATTTTGTTGCCAGTACTTGATAAAAGGATCTTGTGACTATCGTTAGAAATGATATTTCCCTCGTGTTTGGGCCATAGAGGGAGTTTGACCTAATCAAATTTTGTGTCACTTCGATATTTAAATTGGCTAAGAACTTAATTGTGGGGCAAGCCAAAAAAATTGTGAAAGTATTTTATAAAAAAAAATTATTCGCATTGCAATATAGCACATCTCTGTATATTTCAAGTAGACTATCTCTACATGAAAGTTGTCTATCATCCAATATTTAAGGCATTCATTTATCCATGTCATCCTACATTTCTTACTGTATTCTATCCATACATGCAATATTTCTTATTATAAATTCGGTTAGCCATACAAATTTCCACACCAATAGTTTTAAAGGTCAAATATACAAACATTACACATTGATTAAATTTATACTGACTACTGTTTTTTTGAATGATCATTATCGATTGTTGTTGCCAATCAAATCCTCCATATTCCAAAAAAATTCTGTTTAAATCGTCAAAACTGTCTTTTATACTAATTTATTTAAAGATTCACGCTGCAAAGTCTGGGGTATCTTTACCATATTGCAAATGAATTGCCCCTTACTCTACTCTCGTTCTGGTCCCGTAACAGTGAAGATGCGGCAGCGCCACGTTTTGTCATAGTGTCTACATGTTCCCACCCCGACTCCTTTTGTTGTTGGACTCCGGTCGTAAAAAGCCCGCGATACTCCCCACACGGTGGTCATTGGCCGGCTGCTCCCCCAAGTGTCCCTGCGGGCGGGCTGCTCCTCCCCAGACCCATGTCCTGCCCCGGTGGCCACCGCTGGAATCTGTCTGCTCATGGGTGTTCCATGGCTGCAAGAGACCTCATCAATGATCATTCTCTCATACAACAAGTAGGATACAATTGACTACTCCAATAATCTCTAGAAACTTAGTATGATAAAACTCACACTTCTTGATTCTGAGTGTTTATAAATTGCTTGTAGAATTCAGAAAAGTGCTTGGAGGAGCCAGAAGAGGTTGTTGATGTAATATTACTTACAATAAATTACCGGTTGTTGGATGGTTTCTTCCTCCCGTGCAGTAAATTATTTTCAGGATAACATAACATCGTGTTAGGAGAATAACGAGAAGGACTAATGGGATTCATCATATATACACCCCCACAGCTCTCCAATGAAATCATGGACGAGTTCCCTTTCCACATCCCAAACTTTTGTTATTGTTGCAATCATGGCATCGACGGAAATGAAATGGCGATAATTGTACCGTAGGTATAGGTAGAAAAAGGAGGCACCGGGAAGCACACAGTCAGAGAGCCGTCCTCATTGACTTAGCAGTTGGCGGGGGTTACATGTTGCGTGCAAACCATTCAAACCATATTTGATCAACGGTCAGGCCGGAAAAACAATGAAATGGCACACGAGTAGGCATGGCACCGTCTAGACTCCAAACATAGCAGATTGATGAAACTAGAGAGAGATAAGAAAACAGTAGAGTAAACATGTAATTGATTGTCTCCGATGATAAGAAAACAGTAGAGCGGACCGAGTTTGAGGTAAACAATTTGAATTTGTTTTGAATTTGATTTGATAGCAATCGAATTACTAGAAATGATTTCACACATTTTTGCTATACTTCAGCACTGTCCACTGTCGTTCCTGTCCGCACACAGTGAAGATGAGGCAGCAGCGTCGCCGCCACGGTCCCATCTCGACCTCCTACGCACGAGCTGATTTTCCCCAAAGCTCAGCTGCCCAGGTCGTCGGCCAGTTGCTACTACCAGGAGTCTCCCCTCCGCACGGGCCGCTCCTCCCCCTGCATGTCCGCCCTGCACGGCCAATACCGGAATCCGGAAATCTCACTCGTCAAGGTCCAACCATGGACATAAGGTCTCTAGTCGCCTTGTCATCCAGGTCCAGCCGTGCCCTTGCTGTTGCTGCCGCCCCCATCCTTGTGTGCCTCGAGTGTGCGGATCTAGTGGGTTGGGAGAGTTCGGTTGATCTACATAAGAGATCCGAGAGTTTCATGTTGTGCAAATAGTTCTGTTGGGATTTTCTTGTAACGGTCCGTTAATTAACTGGATAATTCTCTTGTGCTTGATCAATAGATTGGGGCAAAGCTTTTGCCCCCGTTTCAAAAGAATAATATCTTTGAGCTGCTGATTTCCTTTGCCGCGCCTTATCTGATACTCTGATCAGGCTTCCAGGGTAGCACGGTGGATTTCCGTTTATCGTCTCAAGCTTGCATCTTGCATGTGGTGTGGAGGGTGTTGAATTGTATGTGCTAGATGTGTGCAGCTCGAGGCCTGGGCCACGTGATGTCAATTCGGATGTATTTAGTATCCATTTGTAAATATCTAAATTAATCGAGACTAGTCGAATGTGCATGCTTCGCCTCACGGCAAGTAAGGCCCTCATTTATGTGTTGTTGCTTACAACCACTTATTTACACGATATTGTGTATTATAAGCTGATATCCTTATGCAGATAATATACAAGAGAAAATACAACAGCTTTCTTTCTTGCTTCGTATAAATGTGAATGTCTATGTGTATCATAGTACTTAGACCATAAATTATGGGTTGTTGGGTGAATTGTTCCTCCCATTGCGTAAATTATTTTTAGGTCTATAAGAAGTTTTGGCATGACAATATTGAGTAGGATCGATACAGTAGTATCAATCCCAATTCACAGACAGTAAGTCATATAACACGTTACACAAAATTTGACTACTAAAATAATATCCACAAACCGTAGTATGATAGAACTTACACTTTGTCATTATAAGTGCTTGCAAATTGCTCGAAGAAGTCAGAAAAAGGTGCCCGGAGGAGCCATACGAGCGTGTTGATGTATCATATTACTTCCTCCGTCCTAGTGTATAGGGCATAATTTGCAAATCCCTTTGACCAAGGTGTTATCTAATTGGGGCTAACAACTTGCATGCACTGGTGGGAGAAGTAACTAGACAATTATGGTGAGGATACTAAATGCAATTGTGCCTAAAAGGTGGAGAGTTTTGGGACAAATTGTTTTTGAAATCAGCCTTATAAACTAGGATGGATGGTGTACTTGACAATAAATTATCGGTTGTTGGATGCATGGTTTGTCTACCCATGCATGCAGTAAATTATTTTGAGGACAACATAAAACCGTGGCAGGACAGTAATGATTAGAACCGATAGCCGATAGGGATTCATCACATATTGATCACCCCACTTCCCCCCATATGAAGTCACCGACAAGTTCCCTTTCCACATCCCCACCTTTTTCTTACTCATGCAGTCCTTAGGCATCAACGACCATGAAACCACGAGAATTACACGTTAGATAAGCTAGTAGTAGGAAAATGAGGCACCGGGAAGCACACTACCACAGCCTAGGCACCAACCACGTAGCACTCGGTTATGGTTGCATCTTACTCCCTCCGTTCCAATTTAATTGACTTGTTATGCACCATATGTGGATGTATATAGACATGTAACATGTTTAGGTACATCCACATTTGATGCATAGCAAGTCAATTAAAATGAAACAGAGAGAGTACTTGCTAATCATTCAACCCATTTGTCGATCAATGCTCAGACAACAATGTCATTCTTGTAGCGCATGGTGGTGTTGGCACCGCCAAACATAACATGATCGATTAATCTAAAGAGAGATAAGGAATGAGTGGAGAAAATCTTGTGTGGATGTGTCAAATCATTCTTTTAACTTTTCGACTTTGTAAGCACCTGAGCACGTTTGGGTTGCTTTGATATTTGAATTTGAAAGAAACAGAAATTAACGAGAAATTATTTATACACATTTTGCTAAACAAAGTCTCACTACAGCACTTCCCCTGCAGTTCGCCCGAATTATGAAATTATTGTTCCGCAAAGTCGCACAGAGTCAGAGTGAGGGATGCGGCGGCGCTAGGTTTGCTGCCGGCCACCGGAGAAAACAGCAGGCCCGCGCTGCTCCTCCCCGGTACGAAGGTCTTGGGCCGGCTGCTCCTCCCCGGAGTTTCCCCTCCGGGCTAGCCGCTCCTCCCCTGCCTGTCCGCCCTCCCCGCTCCCGGTCACCGACTGAAGCCGGTCCGCCCCGTCGTGGAGGAGTAGGTGGCGCCGGCAAGGAACTGGATGGCCTACGCGCCGTCGCGGAGGAGAGGAAGCGCCTACGGTGTCCCCCGATGATGTCCAGCACGGAGGCCTCAAGCACCACTACGTCGATTAGGCATTGAAGCTGGCCACCGAGGTAACAATCCTCCGCAATTAATCTTTGGATTTTCTGTTTTTTGTGAGGTATATGTGTGATTGCTGCGTGATCTTTCGTTTTGTAGTGTTATCAACGAGTAATTTGTTGTGTTGTTTCTGAATTTTGGCAGAAACTGAGTGATGAGCTGGGCAATTCGGTGCTGTGTGTGTGTCCAGTTTGACTGAATTGAGTGTTAGTGGAGTGTAAGTGGGAAGCAATGCCAGAAATTGACAGGGGCACACCTAGACTTGGTTTGAGATTCAAAACCAGGGATGATGCTTGGCAATTTTGGCTAGCATATGGCGATCGAACAGGCTTTGATGTGAGGAAAAGATGCACCACTTTAAGCAAATTCGATGGCCAGGCCACTTCATGCAGATTTGTTTGTTCCAATGAGGGTCATCGAAGGAAAACGCAAACTGAGCATGTGCCAAAGCTTTGTAGAGCTGAAACGAGGACTGATTGCAATGCTCGGATAATTATTACATTGGATCGGATGGCTGGAGATTATTACATCAGCAATGTTGTATTGGAACACAACCACTTACTTCATTTGCCACAAACCCGATACTTGATGGCATCACAAAGGAAAATTTCTGAACTTCAAGCTTTTGAAATAGAAACCACAGATGATTCTGGAATAAGGCCAAAAGCTGCACATGAGTTGGCTTCTCGTTGGGTTGGTGGGCCACTTAACCTTAGCTACACTAATTATCTAAATTTTCATGATAGAAACAAAAGAAGGATGATGGTGCACAACCTCGAGTAGAAGTGGAGAATGATGGCAGCAAGACAAGAGCAAATGTGGTGCATGAAGAATACAATGTCATTGGCAGTTTTGCCCAGCTATTGACAGCTCCTACTTGTCATGATTATGGTTTCTATGATGGAAGTCTATTCTAGTATGTAGTAGTTGGTAATATAGGATTTTGGGGGCTAGTTTTAGTATGTTGGAAATATTTTGGAGGCTAACTATAGTCTTTATGGCCAAATTGTACAAGTGCAGCGGCCTAATTGTGTAGTATTTGAAGGAATGTTCAAAGTACCACTTGTTGCTACAGATTAGTTTGTCAAGTGTAACCTTCTTTAAATATTATGTCTTGGAGAATTTCAATGTTCTCTGTATAATCTTGGTTCAGTTTGAATGCATGGAGTATTATCATTTCGTTGGGTTCAGATTTGCTTCATATTACTGTTGGAGAATCCTTGGCTTTTTGTTGGGCTTAATTTTGATTCAGATTTTGTCAAATTGTTAAACTGTGAAAACTGCAGTCTAGAACACTGAAAACTGCAGTCTGTAGCTTCAGTTTGCTTCAGATTCGGTGCAAACAGCAAGCATAGATTCAGGTTTTGCCTTTCCTTGGCTGCAGCCGTTGGATGAGTAATGGAAGGTGGATATGTGGGGGCCTGTTACGTGGTGACTGGCCAGAGGGAAGTCACCGAATCCCAGTCCTATTCTTTCTAGTATGGCAAGATTACCTCTTGCTTCTGAGGAGTGTTGAATCTTCTCTGTAGCATGTACGTAGCTCAAGGCGCGGATGTCGATTCAGGTGTCTCTGCATGGAAGCGCAGGTGTGCTCTGCTATTCCCCTCCCCCAATGGCTCTGAACTTTATCATGTTCTGCTAACTGTGAGTGTATCCATTTGTAAATTTATCGAAACTAGCAGAATGTGGATGCTTCGCCTCACCGGCAACTTGAGCGCAAAGGCCCCGCCATCTCCATTGGCACATGAGATGGCGTAGCGTCTTGAATGAGTATGGATCGACCGCTGAACTCACCGCTGAAGCTTCTGCGTGACCGCCAAATAAACAAGTAAAAAGGAAAGGCTGGGGATCCACCACTGCCCAATTCACTGTACTAATCTATCTTGTCCCTGTCAGGCCCTATAATGGATGGCAAACTGCTCACTTGGAATGGAACTAGCGCCACAAAAAAACAATCCACCAATTGCAACTATAGGGCCACAAAAATCAATCCTTGACTAAATACTAGTCGACGCAAAATGTCTCACGTTTCCTTTATATTATTTTAGACGAATTGAAATGGTCTTCCTGCTATCCTTTTCATTGTTCGTATTTATCCTCACAGGAAAACAAGGGAGGCTTCGAAGTTCCCCGGAGGTACTGCCTATATACGCATTCACGTTCATCAGGACACCAATCCCCGGAGGTTTCATTGCTCATACTATTAACATACGGTCCATATCGATCTTCTTGAGCCAGACCGCTCCACTGCTAGCAGGTATGTGCATATTTGCAGACGCAGGATCGCTGCGCTGCTACGTCTTGGTCTTGTTTTGCTTCTGTTGTATGTATACATGGTTGCTTTGATCCGCTCAAGACTCAGCGGACATGTTGCTCTAGAGATCTAGATCGTGTTTAACTGTTTACCACTTCCCGTTTCATCCTAGTTTTGCCGGCGAGGTTCGTCGTCCCTTTCCCAGACGCGTAACTGGTCAAGGCTTCGGGGTTCCAATTTCAGTAATTTGAAAATTACTCTATACTTTCTAGACTCAGCATCTCGAATCAAATGCAGAATTTGTTTGATAGAATCACTCATCTCCCTAAACAGTTCCAGTTTGGGCTCCGTTGACCACCTACAGGGCTCAGCCCAAGTCTGCAATAGGTACGCAACTCCTTGTTTTGATGCTTAGTCTCATGACTCGTGAATTGCTTCAGAATTATCTAGGTAAATATGTTGCCATGTGCACTTAGGAAGACGAGGGGAACATGGAATCTGACATATTGGAGCGTATATTTGACGGAAGCATCAAACCAAGAGATTTAAAGCTATCTGCTTTGGAGAGGATCACCGAAAATTTCTCCAAAGAGCGGATAATTGGCGGCGGCGGATTTGGAACCGTTTACAAGGTAACCTTCACTTTTAACAGAAAATATGGTTTAAACATCCTGAATGTTTGAGCAAAATAAAACTGTTGGACAAATGTTCCTTTGGTAGATGCAGGATTTTATAAAGTTACCGTCATGTCTCTGCTATACTACCAAGCCAAATATTTTGGAGTTTTATGCACGCCAGATTTCTTAAAAAAACTGTTGCATTACATGTTTTAATGTGATCCAAGATTTAACAGGGTGTCCTTCGAAATGGAGAAGTTGCTGTGAAGAGGATAAAGAACAACCACACAATAGATGAGAAGCTATATCGTCGGGAGGTTACCAGCCTATTGAAGGTCAATCATAGAAACATAGTTCGGTTTCTTGGCTACTGTTCTCATACTGAACATAAAGCAATCGAATATGAAGAATCAGGCGAATTCATTTATGCCGAGAATAGAGAAAGACTTCTCTGTTTTGAGTACATCAACAATGGAAGTCTTGAAAACTATATTACAGGTACAGTATGGAATGTGATTGGCTGTTGGCAATTCTTCTTTCTCTTTCTTACGCTTCTACTCTTAAAAACGGGCCAGAAATTACAAGGGCTGAGTAACAATTATATCACCTCTTATATGTCCGTCCAATACTGCATAAATAAATTTGAAAGACCTCACGCTCTCCTGCCTTTTTATTCTGCAGATGAATTAAGAGGGCTTCAATGGGACACTCGTTATTCAATAATCAAGGGAATATGCGAGGGTCTGCAGTATCTTCATATGAAAACAAATATTATTCATATGGATCTCAAACCAGCTAACATACTAATAGATGATAGTATGGTAGCAAAAATAACTGATTTTGGTTTGTCGCGAAAGGTGGAAAACTCACAAACGAGAAGTACAAACCGCTTTTTATCACCGTAAGCAATTTACTAAAACAACAAACATTTTTTACCTTTGCTACATTCCATTTTTTGTTGATAATCAATATATTCTCATGCAGAGGATATACCGCTCGAGAATATATAGAAAGTGGCATCATGACAGTCAAGTGTGATGTGTACAGCTTGGGCGTCATAATAATCGAACTGGTGACAGGAAAAAGGACTATTCCAGATAGTAATACTGTAAGTGAAATCTTTTACGAAAATATTAATATTGTAAGTGTGTTTTACATCGTCGATTGTACCTTTTTAAGGATTTAGCTAAAATATATATACATCACAAGGTTTGGGTATACCCCTTTAAAAGAGTGTATGGCTCAATTCAAGTAAACGGTAGATATAAAAGCACACTCTTTCTATTAAGAAGGGAACTATAGTCACATCTATATTCATTAATTTTAGCTTCATGTTAACCACATAATTTCGCAGTGCAACAATGTTACTTTATTCCTCGTGTGACATGTCTAATATGTGATGACCACATGTCTAATTTCAACTAAATTGTTGAAGAGCCAAATTTTTTTTCTTGTGACTTTAAGATCTGTAAATTGTTCTCAGAGTGGAAATAAGATAAATAGTAATTGATCACCCCATAATTATTTTCAGCAAAGATATTACATCTCGGTATAATTCTACTTAATTTGCATTCCAAGCATTGGATGGCATATTGAGTTGTTCACGGTGCTACAATTTAAAAGAGACATTCTTTAAAAAATGCATTGGTGTATTGCTTCCAGGATCGAGCTGGCATGGTTAATTTGTCAACCATACGCTTATCCAAATTGCAGGCATAAATAATTCGTCATTGTTCTAGCTATGTCAACTTTGTCAAATGGCAGGTACTTAGAAGATGGAGTCACAGATGGCATAAATCAGGGAAAGAAACACCATTCCGATACCAACAGATAGCCAAACTCATCGAGATTGGGCTACTCTGCCAAGATAATGACCCCTATAAGAGGCCTTTCATACCAGATATAATAAGTGTTTTAAATGTACTTGAAAGAACAGATAGGAAAATCAGCAACACAAACGAATCTACAGTTGGGCTGGTAAGATCATGTTCTCCTCATGGTATCAATACTAGTAACACTTCATGGGTTCCTCCATTGTTTTCCAAGAGTGTACAAACCAATGTGACTTGCCCCTTAGGGAAGTGGAGAAACAAACGAAGAAAGTGGATCCTACATTGTAGGAGAGGACTGTCATATGTGTGGATGCATTTTTCGTTAAGCACTCATATATGAATAATATGATAAAAGAACAAGTGGTAGTATACTGACAAGAGAGTGTGTCTATTACCCCTACACGATGTGTAATTTCATCATTGTTAATCCAAAAATTTAATTATGGACTTTACTAACTAGGGAACGTGCCCCAGATTAGAGTTCCATACGGCGGCTCAAACTAGCCCATATATCTCACTTTGCATGCATGCATGATATAGATTTCTTTTCATTTTGAAACTTTAAAATATTTTATCTCTTAAACTGTAAGTCATAACTCAAATCTGCTTTCATGGTTAGCTTTGTTACGACGAGAACTTTAAAACTAGATCCTATTTTAATATGTTTTGATAACTTTTTTTCGATCGTAGTTATCAGATTATACTCACTTAGTCACCAGGTATTGATAAGTTGGTTACCAGATTAAAATCAAATGGTTGCCAGGGCCTTTTGAATTTCTCTACTCCCAACTTAACCCATTGGTGAGTAAAATAATTCTAAATTTTATGTGTTTAGAGTAATCAAATCATCACTTGTTGAAAGTGTAGACCATGGCTATGATAGAAAAACATGTAACAATTACTGGTAACTATGCATTATTTGGGTGGCCACTGTTAACTACCAATGTGGTAACTACAACACTATAACCTGGCAACTGACGATGAAGTTTTTTTCGTCAAAACATATTAATATGGGATCTTGTTTCAAATCAGTTGTTGAGATGAAGCCAGCAGAGTAAACAGATCGTCAATTGGATTACCGTTTCAAGAGATGATTTATTTTGAATTTTTGATTGCCATCCCTACATGCATGTGTTGGTCTTTTGCTTATGCGCCCTATAGAAAACGTTGTTGGGACACGTTCCGTGTTAGATTAACCGTTTAATTAAAATAGAACATTCATTACCATATGCCAACACTTTAATATAAACATAGCGGAACAATACAACTCATTATTGCGGTGTATCTTGTTTTTTTCTTGCAGATAAGCCCCTACCTGGAGGATGACATGCTTCGGGTTGAGCCACTCATGCTACGATTTCCTATCGAGCTCAACACTCTCATATCAACTTCTCTTGAAATAACCAATGAGACAAATGCTTGTTTTGCCTTCATCATCCAAACGAGCAGCCCCCTGCCATACTGTATTCAACCAAACAAAAACATTGTCGCTCCACGGTCGAAGTACAGTGTCAACATAACATTGCAAACACTAGACCATGCACCACAATATTGGCAGTATACTGGTGATTTCATTGTGCGGAGCACCAAAGTGAATGAGAGTACTACAAGTAAGGATATAACCGCAGATATATTCAATACAGAGGAGGGTAAATTGGTTGATGAGGTGAATCTAACAATTACATATAAGTCCGAGGTACCCCATTGGATGTGTCTCTTGGGTCGCTAATAATTACAGACACAAGAAGTCCGCAAGGTCCACAAGAATCAAATGTGTCACAAATAAAGGAAGAATCCAAGGTGAGCGTACTGACTTATTTAAGCTTATGACAAGTTTAATTAACAATTACCATAGAGAGTCCAAATATGTGCCACTTTGGTGTTCTTGTTGGCATTAGAAGTATTCTACTCATTGTGATTTCCTTGATTAGACTATGTCATATATTAACTTTATGCAATTCTAAATATAAATAAATTGAAATTTATCAATGGTGTGTCCAAATATATTTCACGGCGGTTTTCTGACTATGAGTTGTATGCACTTTCAGATTATCTTTGTAAGTAGATGAGCTAATTAGCTGCTCATCTTTGTGCAAAACATGATCTAGATGTCTGAGAAGAGTGTGCCTAGCCGCTTTAAGTTGCCTTCATATAAAAAAATATTTGTAGAAAAAGAGTATATATTAATATCGCAAAGATACCAATTACACTCAGCCTATGCAACAACGCAATACCCTAACGACATTACAGATTCATACAACCGAAAAGAGAAGAATAAGCCAAAAAAAAAGTCCTGATGCAGAGTTACGGTCCTTGAAGCAGCAGCACAACTACCACCCAGACATTAGCTGATGTCAAGATTCTCCAAAAGCAACGTATTCAAGAAGGAAACAATGCACAAGCATCATCATCACCTAATCAAAGATCTTGGGTTTTCACCCTGGACATAGTCCTGCTATCAAAACAATATCTTCAACAAGACGATTGCCAGACATAATCAATCAAGGCTAGATCTTAGATTTTCACCCTGAAAGGTAGGACTTAGGCCGCTAGGTTTGACTTCTGAAACTTTTGTTTCGGCTAGGAAGTTGTTCTTTCACTAAACTTCAGCTGTGCTGTCGCCCGCTCTTACATACCGCTGGTACGATTTCTGAATCTCCAAGCAAGTTCATCATCGCCGCAAAGGATCCAATCACCATTACTAGTCTTCAAATCTCGGCTTCCATGCCATTCTCTGCCTCTGAGTTCACCATGGATTTTTCATGTTGGTAATAGAAGCAGAGCTTCGCGCTGCTACCTCCGGTGCGACCGAATTCCATCCGATCCAGCAATCTCTAGGCATAAAAGTCCATGCGAGATCGCCGGCGGAGACTTCCGGAACCTGACACTCTAGCGAGCTCAAAGAGAAGAGGCGTCAGGCAGATCTTCGTCTTAACGCGAGAAGAACACAAGGACCACGGACACCACCTTTATTCGCAAGACTAGATGGCCCCCACGCCACCGGTCAACCTATGGCAGGAACCACATAGAAGGAGAGCAGCCCAGATTCCCGTAGCGCTAGTGGCTGGGCTATACTTACAAAAGTTGAAAGGTAGAATTAGGGAGGTGTGCCAAAGCAGAATTCATATTTTAGTATATAGACGTTGAATGGAAAACATGATGAAAAATCATCTAAACGTGAAATGGGCTATACTTACAAAAGTTGAAAGGTAGAATTACAGTTTTAATCATAGGAGTAGTTTACGAGCAAGTTAATTTCTCTAGCAGAATTGAAAGGTAGAATTACAGTTGTAGTCATAATTTGGAGACCTTGACGAACCTGAGTTTCACCTGACTTATTCGGTTTATCAGTCTATATTTAAATTGCGTGAGCTGGATATGACTTAATTATCAATTAATAAAAATAAATAAATCATCAATTATCATCATGCCCTTAGTTACAAAGGGGTATAGAGCAATCACAAATTCTGATGTGGTTAAGTTTGTGTGTGTACATAAGCATAAGTCATACTTTAGTAAGTAGGTGTTGAAAAAAAAAACATGCCGAAAAATCATATGAGACGTGAAATGGGCTATACTTACAAAAACTGAAAGGTAGAGTTACAGTTTTAATCATAAGGGTAGTTTACAAGCAAGTTATTTTTTTTCTAATTGAATGTTTCTAATTTGTTAATGTATCCATCGGCTATGTTTTTCTTTCGCAGATAAGTGCATCTACCTCAGATGAGGTGATCCAGTTTGAACCCCCCGAACTCTGCTTTCCCTTGGTGCCAGATAGAAAGGTGTCCTCAATTAAGATAATCAATGTCACAGAATTCTATGTCAGTTTCACCTTATCTTTCTCGGAGAAAAATACTGCAAAATACTCCCAAAATGATTCTCAATCAATCCTGCCACCAAGATCCACACGATCGCTCACAATTACAAGGGAAGATAAGCAAGATGCAGAAAAAGATATGTCGTTCAATGACGAAGTCCTTGTGTGGTACGCCATTGTGGCCGAAGACTTCAGTGCATGCAACCTTGATCCGAAGGTTTACAGAGAATGGAAAATTTTGCCCATCCTTCTAACGAATGTAAGTCCAGAATTTCTTTTGATAATGTTCACTAATTAGAGTGAATGACACGCTTTATATACTCTAAAATTCTTGTATTGACACGAGCTATCTTGAAAGGGAGGCAATAATGTTGCCTCATCTCATTAATTAACAAGAATAGAATTATCTGGTTAATTATTAGAAAACCAGACTAAAACCGAAACAAACACATCAATATCATCATGGAACACGACCACATTGTGTACCCCCGTCAGCCTAGGTACCCACACAAAACACATACACATCTTCAAGAAAAAAAAAACACCGTCGAGTTGCCATCGAGTGTCATCGTCATCACTCCTCCGCAAGCAAGTGACTCTGACTTTAGCTTCAACGACCATAGAGGGACCCTTCCCCCAACCGATGCCAGAGCCCATGTCGACCCATGCCAAATAGTTGAACCAATTCACGTCGAGAAAGAGGCAGCTCCGACTTCGACAAAGTTCAAAAGAGAAAGTTACACCGACGAATTCCACGAGGCAACTGAAGATCCGTGCACCAAGCGGAACCAATCAAGTGGCATTGTTGCTCGTATACGCCCGCGACACATGGCTCCGACTTTGCCGCATCAGGGCAGGACGTACTCATGCATAGCCCGCGAAGAAGACATGCGGCGAGTCAAATCCACTGATCATTGTCATTGTTTTTTTTTTAGGTTTAATGGCAGTCGTTCTGTCTTTCGATTAGATAGAAATAGAGTTTTTGTACAGAGTTTTTTGACTTATTACAAATACTGGAGGCCTAAAACCCCGGAAGCGAGTCTCCCGGGTCAATTGAGTGAGCGTAAGCCCGCTGAGCTATCTCCTCCCTAACTAGAGCCACCACCGCGTCCGGGAGGAGTCCAACGTTGCGGAAGACTCGTCGGTTTCTCTCCTTCCAAGTTTCCCACATGGCGTAGATGAGCCATCCACTTGCCTCCTGCATCTTCTCCTTTGGCAGCCTCCGGAGAAGATCATCCCACCAACTGTTGAGGCTGCGGCCCATGGGAGCATCGGCGATCCCAATGGTGCCGTTTGCCGCAAACACCTTCTGACGGACTGCGGTCGCAAAGGGGCAATCGAGAAGAAGGTGTTGAGTCATCTCCGGGTGAATCATGCAAAGCCTGCAAATAGGGTCATGCAGCCATCCCCGGATTGCCAAGTTGTCCGCGGTTAGCAACTTTCCATGGAGGGCTAGCCAAGCGAAGAATCGACACTTCGGCTCGGGGTGTGCACCCCAAAACTTGGGCCTCGAGAATGGGGCGCAGGTTCCCTGAAATTGGCACTTATATGCCGACGCCGCCGTGTACTTCCCTAAAGCCGTCCATCTCCAAGTGATGGAGTCAGGCACCGGCTGTAGCACAACCTCCTGCAGCGCCGTCCACAATGTGTAAAACTGCATCAGTTGCGGCTGCGTGGAGAGGCGAAACAGGGATCCCATCCAGTTCATGTTTGTCAGCTCCTTCTGGACCGTTCTTGACTTGCGAGAGGCGATGGCAAACAGCTCCGGAAACTGCAGCTTGAGTGCACCACCCGGCATCCACCTATCATGTCAGAATAGGCATTTGGCTCCATCACCGATGGTGATCTCCGTCGAAGCCCTAAAAAGCTTCCAGTCCGTCTTGTCGCACGGGAGTGCCATGCCGCTCCAAGGCCTATCCGGCTCCGTCCATGCGTATCAGGGCCATCTCAACCTGAGCGCCCTTCCAAACTTTTCCAAGTCAAAAATGCCTAGACCTCCCAATTTTTTTGACCGGCATGCAGTGCTCCAGTTCACTAGACTGTGTGGCCTGGATCCAGGAGTGGCCGTAGGCTTCATCCAAATGAAGCCACGCTGTAGCTTCTCTATCCTCCTCATAATCCATTTGGACAATTTGAAAAAAGCCAAGTGGTAATTCGCCATAGAGGAGAGCACTGATCTGCATAACAAGACCTTGCCTGCTCGTGTGAAATGCCGCCCCCACCAACCAGCTAGCCGAGCTCCAATTTTGTCAATGAGCAGATGAAAGTGTATCGCCTTCAAGCGCGAATGGTGCAACGGCAATCCCAAGTAGGTGCAAGGAAAAGTCCCACGCCTAGCCGGAAAATGCTCCAACGCCGTCAACACTTGCTCCTCCGTGCATCTGATCGGGAAAATCTCGGACTTAGCCATGTTCGTGCATAGCCCGCTAGCCCCAGCAAAAGCTCCAAGTATCCCTCTCGCCACGATCAGATTATTCGCATCTGGCCCGACAAAGATCCCCGCGTCATCAGCGTAAAAGGAGACAAGGAATCTGATTGGCCTAGCCCGAATTGGACTCAGGATGCCCGCCTCCGAGGCGACGTGAAATAAATGGTG
Organism: Poa pratensis; assembly: GCA_947311845.1. Taxonomy (NCBI): domain Eukaryota; kingdom Viridiplantae; phylum Streptophyta; class Magnoliopsida; order Poales; family Poaceae; genus Poa; species Poa pratensis. The sequence goes on along the minus strand of CAMZMU010000038.1, from coordinate 84,523,138 downwards.
CAAGGGGTCGATTGCCAAAATGAAGAGCATCGGCGAGAGCGGGTCCCCTTGCCTCAATCCGTGGGCGTGTGCTATCGACGGACCGGGCTTGCCGTTAAGCAAAACCCTCGAAGTGGATGTGGACAGCAAGAGACAGATCCATCTAAGCCACCTGGGTCCAAATCCCAACACCTCCAAGAGCTCGAGCAAGTAAGACCAGTTCACCGTGTCGAACGCCTTTGTGATATCGAGCTTGAGGAAAAAATCCGACGTGTTCTCTCTGTGCATCTCCTTGATCAAGCCTTGTACATGCAAGAAGTTGTCGTGGATGCACCTCCGCTTGATGAATGCCGACTGGCTCGGCGAGACAATTTCTGAGAGCATTGGGGCCAGTCTACTGGACATCATCTTGGAGACTATCTTAGAGAAGCTGTGGATCAAACTAATTGGAAGGTAGTCCGAGATGACCCCCGCTTCCGCTTTTTTTGGTAGAAGAACAATATTTGCTTTGTTCAACAGCCCAATATTTTCCCCTCCATGCTCAGTCATTGCCACAACAGCCGCGAACAAATCATCAGCAATAATGCCCCAGCATGTACGGAAGAATAGACCATTGTATCCATCAGGACCCGGCGCCTTCTCAGCCGGCAGAGCAAAGATTGCAGCCTGCAATTCCTCCATGGAGAATGGTGCGTCAAGGTGCCCCAGCTCATGCTGCATGTATCCAAGGGCACCCCAATTCAGTGAGGAGCTGCGCTCATGAGCAGTGCCAAGGAAGCTTGCTGTTACGATAATTACGCCATGCAAGATCATAGACGACACCGAGGCACGATGTTTGGTAACGCAGTTCGGCGAACTCGTCTTCATCTGCGGGGCATGACTATGGGCGCTCCTCCCCAAAGATACCGCAACGGCCGCCCTAGGCGCCGGCACAAGCTGCCGGCTCCCCCTGCGTGCCAATTGCTATCAAGTCGTCATGGGTTACAACGTGTGGTGCTCCCACATTATATGGGAGGCCCAGGCTACAAGAGTTCGACTCAAATACTACTCGTATCCTATCCACACCTAATACAACTCCAAGTCCTACCGTAACCCTTCGTACAAAATATTCGACACAAACACAACAAACTCCACCTTGGCGAATATTCTCCACCACCTTGAATTTTGCCAAGTGCCGAACTCCATGTACTCCGGACTTGAGTTGTCTTCTTTGTAGCTTATAGAACGCTACCCGACGAGTCTTCCTCAAACTCGCCGCCTCCGTGGAACACAGTTGCTATTCCCTCAACCTCATCCTTCTTGACTCCACCTGCAACTAAGAGAATGTTGCTGTCCAAGTCATCACTATGAGTTGCAATATTAGCACTTGAGCCACCACTGAGAACTGGACAATCCCTCTTATAATGTCCCCACTGCTTACACTTGTAACATTGCACCTTCTTCTTTTTCTTCCCCGCCTCATGTCCTTTCCTGCCTAGCTCACCCTTGACCAGCAAACCATCACCATGAGCGACTTCCTCTGTGGTCTTCTTCTTCCTCATATCATAGGATAATAAGGCCGCAGTGATATCCTCAAGCTCGACAGTCTCCTTGCCGTACGTCAAAGTTGTGATCAAATGCTCATAGGACGGTGGCAACGAACAAAGAAGAAGAATCGCCCTATCCTCATCGTCAACCTCCACACTCAGTCGTGCTAGATCCGTGACAATCCGATTAAAGGCATTCATGTGCTCCACAAGATCTGACCCCTCCTGCATTGACAACTTATATAACTTTTGCTTCAAATAAACCTTGCTCGTCGTAGTCTTGGACATAAACTGACTCTCCAGCTTTTCCCAAGTCTTCTTCGGCACATTCTCATCCATCACATGATACATGACCTGGTCTGAAAGACACAACCGTATGGTCCCGGCTGCTTGCATCTGCAACTCCTCCCAGTCATCATTGTCCATCTTAGCTGGTTTGACATCCCGCAACACCTTCAAGCATCCCTGTTGTGCCAACAAATCCTTCACCCTTGTCTGCCATAGCGCGAAGTTTCCAGTCCCTTCGAACTTTTGCACTTCAAACTTGGTAGTCGGTGCCATGACCGCTGACTGGTGTAGAATAACTTCTGCCCAACCTTGATGTCTTGGCTTGCCTTGATCGTCAATGCCTTCCTGATGAGCTGCCTCTGTAGCGCTGATCGATTGTTCCGCCGAAAAGATTTGCCACGATTGTCAAGAAACCTCACACCCGCACCGTCTGCTCTTTAAGAATCGTGGAACCCAATCGTAACACGCAGGTCCAGCTCCACCTTTTCCTGAACTTGCAAAACGATTTTCTGTGCGCTGCTTGCCTCCGTCGCCTCGCCTTTTATTGCGCTAGGCACCGGCCTTTCCTTTTCCTGGTCTGCACGGAAACCGAGTCCTAGGAGTACTCATGGTCACGCGTTTGCATAGTCTCCGACCTCGAGTCCAAGTCCAACTGCATCGGCTGAACCCAACATGCACCTGACTAGGAATATTAAAACCGTATTGGGCACCAATGGACCCACCATGCATACGAGATGTGGCTCCTTCCTCGATCCCGTGTCCTTTGGAAAAATTCGCCGATAATTTCGACCGCAAGCTCTCGCCTGATTCCTTGATTCTCGCCAGCGATCTGTCGCCTGCCCTGCCGCGCGTACCCGGACGCCGACCCTGCCGCTGCAGTCGCCTCCTCGCACATCATCCGTGCACGAGCCGTGTGCACCATGGCCACCCGCATCCTCGACACAACTCGTCCACAGTGCCACGACGCCGCCCGTGTGCAACACCGAGCGCACCATCTAGATGCCCTCACACTCCGATCTATTCGGTCGTCCTCCACGTCTGGTCGCCGATCTGATCGCGAGCCGAAGCGCCGCCTCCACGACGTCTTCCAGCCACTATGTCGGTCTGATTGCCACGTCTAGCCAATCCCTACCGATTGCAGCCCATCGGACGGTCCAGGCCTCCTGCCCGAAGTGTCCGACTCCACCGACCGCATCCGCGATCGCCGCCATGCTCCACCTTGCGCCTATCGGACGTTTCCAGGCGTCCGCCGAGCATGATCCTCGTACCTTCAGATGATCTTCCGCATAGCCTCGACCAGGCTCTGATACCACTTGTTACGATAATTACGCCATGCAAGATCATAGACGACACCGAGACACGATATTTGGTAACGCAGTTCGGCGAACTCGCCTACATCTGCGGGGCATGACTACGGGCGCTCCTCCCCAAAGATACTGCAACGGCCGGCCTAGGCGCCGGCACAAGCCGCCGGCTCCCCCTGCGTGTCAATTGCTATCAAGTCGTCATGGGTTACAACGTGTGGTGCTCCCACATTATATGGGAGGTCCAGGCTACAAGAGTTCGACTCCAATACTACTCGTATCATATCCACACCTAATACAACTCCAAGTCCTACCGTAACCCTTCGTACAAAATATTCGACACAAACACAACACTTGCAAAGTGAGCCCTGAGAGCCTCCTCCTTCTCTTCATGGGTGACCGCAAGCCCACCCTCCGTGGTGAGGACCGGAATGAAGTTCTTTCGACGCCTCCCGTTTGCCCGAAGGTGAAACAGCCTCGTGTTGGCGTCCCCGAGCTTAACCGTCGAAAGCCTTGCCCTTTGCCTTATCTTAATTTTGTTGATTGCCGAAATGCCTAGAATCTTGGATCTCAAGCTAGTCCTTAGCCTCCTCTCTCCTGCAGTAAGCATCCTACTCTCCTGGGCGATGTCAAGTCTGCCGGTGACCTCCCTAGCAATGGCCAGCTGCAGCCTCAAATTCCCAAAACGCTTTTTGTTCCAACGCTTCAGCGCCTTGGCTGTTCTCTCTAGCTTAACGTGCAGCCGCCGGATGGGATCCAGAGATGGCACCTCGCCCTCCCATGCCTGTTGTACCGTGTCCATGAATCCATCCATGCGCACCCAAAAGGATTCGAACCGGAAGGGGGAATAGCGAGGGACTTCCGCCTTTCCGACAAGGAGCAAGGGAGCATGATCGGATAGCGAAGAGGGCAATGCTTGTAACAAGGCAGACGGAAAGGACACGTCCCAGTCCTCAGTGCAAAAGAATCTGTCGATGCATGTCATAGTAGGGGCTGCCTGCTCGTTCGACCATGTGAATTTGCGCCCGGAGAGTTTCAGCTCCCGAAGCCGCATCGCGTCGAACGCAGCCTTGAATCTTCCCATCAGTCTTCTATTCAGATTCCCGTTCTTCTTGTCCGCCGCCTTGTATATCAGGTTGAAGTCGCCGAAGATCAGCCATCTCGCCAGCCTTGTCGCTGCCAAAGCCCGCATCTCGTCAATGAACTCATTCTTCTGAGCCTCCCCTTGCGGACCGTAGACGCCAGTTGCTGTCCACGAGAACCCATCCTCCAGGGAAGTGAGTTCAGTGTGCAGCTAGCATTGGACAAGCTAAAGTTCCTGTTGGACACCGCAAGGATGATCCCTCCCCTTGTGCCATCCGCTGGGAGGAAAGCAAAATCATCAGCGAATTCCATCCCCAAATTGTCAATAATGCACTGTCTGTCCACAATCTGTAACTTGGACTCCTGGAGACATACAATCGTGGCAGCTGAGTCACGAACCAGACCATTGACAGCATCACGCCGAGCCTGACAGTTCTGCCCGCGGATGTTGCCGTTTAACAGCCTAACATTGCTTGAATTCATATTGGGTCAGAACTAACAGCACCGCTTACACTAGTCCAGCGTGTTGGCAACAACCTGCCACGCCCACACAGCAGCTTACCAACGGGGCTCAATGGCAACAAACTGCCGCTCCCGCACCCAGCTTGACACACACCGACATGACAGCTCCAAACAGGCGATTTGGCAACAGGCTGCCTCACCGCAGAGCCAACAACCAGCGTCCAGGCAGCAGAGATCAACTTAGCTGACCAGAACGCAATCAGCAGCATGCAAAACATGGCACGCAGGCCCAGACTCGACCAGGACACACACACACACAGCTCGAAATGGCCCCCTCGACGACTTAGACCGGGTGCGACAAGCCGACAGCTCGAACTTCTTCATCTAGTTCACCGCAAGCAGCCTAGGCTGCCCAACACCAGCTCCCACCGCGGGGATGCCAACCTTCTTCTTCTTGATCGCGAGGACGAGCTCCTCGATTGCCTGCACCGCCTGATCCGACAATGGCCCCTCGAAGAGGGCCAAGTAGGCCTGAAGGAGCCTGTCACAGAATGGCGTTTCCGGCGGTAGCAAGCCAAGCCGCCGCGCCGCAGCCTCCCTTGCCAGCGTCTCGATTGGAGTCCCATGCCCAGGCCGCGCCGCAATCCTGCCGCTGAGCCTGGGCGTCTCTCTTGCTGCGGCAACCTGCGGGCGCACAGGTGCGCCCAGCACCGTGTCCAGTAGCTTGCAGGTGATGCTGTCGATGAAGGACCCCAGCACGTCGACGTTCCCAGCCTGCAGCTCATCCTGCTGAACCTGCACATCAGACGCAACCACAACCAAATCTTCAGGTTGCACCACAGCCAAGGGCTCTCCCAGCAGCGACCCGCCTTGTTGCGCTCCATTCTCCATCAGCAGCAGAGGCTCCTCGCCGTCGCCGGCCTCAGCATCAGCCCCGTCCTCCTGGCCGCAGCGAGACACAGCAGCATCAGGAGATGGCGGCGCGTCATCCTTGCCAGCTCCAGGTGAGCCAGCGTCCACAAGGCACGGCGTGGGACGCACAGCACGCGCCGGCGTGCGCGAGTGGCGCCGCCCCATCCCGAACTTTCGAACAGGGCCACCCGTCCTGCGCCTGCCGTCATAGCGCGACGACCGGCCGTCATACCGGCCAGCAGGGTAAGGCTCCACGCGGCTCCGCCGCCCACCATGCCGATCCTTAGCAGCATCCCGCCGGCTGCTCCTGGAGTCACCACCACGGCGCCCATCGCCGTCGCGATCATGATCACGGTCCCGGCCTTCGTCGCGCTTGCCGTCCTTGCAGTTGCGCGTGACGGAGGACCGGCTCGGCGGCTCCCTCTCCGGCTTGCCCGTGTCCAGCTCGCCCAGGACCGAAGCCGCGTGAGTGAGCAGGACGCTGAGAAACGCTCCCCCGAAAAAACGCTCCTGCGCTCCCGTCGCCCCCCTGAGGCGACGGAGCGCCGCCTCCCTCCACCCCGTCTCCGACCCCCTCCCCCGTTGCCGCCGCCGGCAGGGTCCGCCGGGCGAAGCCAGGGTGGCGCCGGCGGCGGCGGACTTCTTCTCCCCGCGCTTTGGAGGCAGAGTCGGGGCTCCATCCCTCCAGGCGGCGGTGCTCCTAGGGCGGCAGTGGCTCGGCGATGGCCGGGTGGTGGTGTCGCGGCGGCGCAGGCGTGGTGATGCGGGGCGACGCAGAGCTTCGTGGCGGCGGGATGCTGGTGGACGGCGCTGGTGAGCCCCTCGGCCCAGATCTGGGCCCTTTGGGCCCGATCTGGGTTGGGCGGGCGTGCCTGTCCTCAGCAGCCCGATCTGCAGATGTTGGTGGTGTAGCCTGTGCAGGGTGCAGAGGCGTCGGTGGCCGGCTTGTTGCAGCGTGGCGGCAGGCTTTACGGGCCCGATCTGGGCCCGGCCGGACCCTCTTGGGACTGGTGTGCCTCCGGGGAGGCTTTACGGGCCCTCTGGGCCCGGCCGGACCTAAATGGGACTGGTGTGCCTTGCGGCCACGTTCGGTCGACTACCGCCTTGGGCGGTGGAGGCAGTTCCCTCCCGCGTGGCCGCGGCTCTGCTGACCCCGGATCAAGCTACTCCTTGCCTCTGTCTTGCAGACCTCGTGACGGCAGCTTCGGTGAGACGACGATGGCGGCTTCGTGACCGTGGTGGCGCAAGTTGGTGGGTGGAGAGCCTGGTGGCTTCGAGGCTTCGTCTTCGTGGGGCTCCTATGCAGCAAATCGTCCGGGGGTGTGGATTGGGGTTTTTCGGGAGAAATCCTTGTCAGCTCGCCTGACACCGACACGGTGCCACCTGTGGGTGGCATCTCCCCTTCCTGAAGGGCGTCGTGGCTACCCGTAGTCCGCTTCCATCCGTGTGCCGGGGGAAACCCTAGGACCTATGGTCCAGGCAGTAGTGCTCCCCTTCTTGAAGGTGTTGCTTGGTACTCGACGATTCGACGCTAGGAATGTGGTGGTACTTCTTCGGAGGGCGCAACGGTCGCGGGTCACCGTCGCTTAGTCGATCCGCCTATGTCTCCATTGTGTTTTTCTTCTTTTCTTCTCTTCCCCTTGCTTTGGGTGTATGTTTGCTGCCGCCCCAGCATTACGAAACTGTTGGTTGTATCGTGTTGTTGCTATATTTATATAGCGGGGCTACGGCCTATTTCGTCAGCTCGCTCAGGACCCAATCATACCCCTGGATGGAGCGGTGGCCTCTTGCCGCCACAGAGCTCGCCGTAGCTGCACGCCCCAGCGCCGTGAGGTCCTCCACAACGTCAATGTGGAGAGTGACCAGAGAACGCCGGCGTTCCAAGGGGGAGCGCGGCGTCTCCCTGTTGTAGACCGGCGCACGCCCGCCGATGTCGCCGTCCGCAGCTGGGTTCATCAGGTTGAATCCGACACGACGCGGAAGGGCCGCTGGATTCTGGGTCCAAACCCAGACGTTGAAGGTGGAGGTGTCCTCGCGGCGCGCCGACGAACCCTCGACGAAGTGCACCGTGCCCCTCCTGCCGATGACCCTCTCCACCATCGCTGGCGACCAAGCCTCGTCGGGAAGGCCCTCGATGCAGAGCCTGGTGTGGTACCGCGCCGCCACCCAGGTGCTGTGCCGGTCCGCACTCCACGGCAGGATGGTGAACTCCCTGCCGCAGGAGTCAAAAGGCTCCCTGTCCACCATGTCGTCGCGGAAGCTTGGGTTGTTGAAGAGGATGAAGAAATCCTCCGGGAAGTGAGTCGAGACTTGCATCTCATCCTCGCTGATGCCGAACTCCCTCCGGAAGGCGTCGACGACGTGCCGCACGCCAGTGCGGTGCCGGTCCTGACCGACGGTGATCAGCACGGCGCGTGCGTTGTAGCACGCTTCGGCGGTGACGAACACCTCTTCTTCATCAGGCCTGCCAGATAGGTCACCGCGAACAGAAGCCATCAGAGGACCTCCGGAGATAGAGGACCTTGTTGCGTCCGTCGCTCCAGACGGCGGCGTGAACACCGTGGGGAGGATATGGAGCCGGCGGAAAGGGGATTCCCAGACGCTCCTTCGTGCTACTGCTATGCGGCTAGAGAAGCTAGATGGCAGCAGGGTATCCCCAGGCACTCGATGGCTGACACCCCGCAGCGACGCGTGCTAGACGGCGGCGCTTGAGGACGAGATCTCCAGCACCAGTTCCCCGTGCGAACCTCCCATGGGAAGCATGGTGGACTTCGATGGCGCCCTGCGTTGACTTCCATCTAGCGACGCGCTCGACTCTCGCGGGAACGAGCAGTGGCGACGGAGCGGGGTCCTGCCGACGAGCACGAACAGGGACGAGCGGGGCGCAGGGGGGCGGTGGTCTTGGCGGCGCACAAGGAGACGGGAGGAGCTCCAGCGGCCGAGCTTGTGGCAGAGAACGGAACGGCGTGGTGGCCTCGCGCCGGCAGAGGAGGAGAAAGGCCGGAACAGTGCCCTCGCTCCGGTAGGAGATGGGCAGGGGCGACGCTGGTCCTCGCGTCGGCGGGAAGGAGCAGGGGCAGCGGTGGTGGACTCGCTCCGGTCGACGCTGGTTGGGGAGGCGTAGGGGCGGCGCTCCGGGGCGGGGGGCGCCATGGAAGGAGGCGGGCGACGGCGGCGGTCTCGCCGAGGAGGCGCGCGGCGGCGGCCAGGCCGGGGAGGCGCATGTGGTGGGTCGTGGGGCTAGCGGCTAGTCTTTTCTGATGGGTCGGGTTGGTCGGTCGGAATAAGAAGGTCATTGGATAGGAAAGTTGTCTAGAATAACTATTCTACAAACACTATAGGGGTTGTGTAGAATAGTCCTGTCCTATATATACATATAGGGACGCGCTATTTGACACCCAGGGTATAGAATAAGTTATTCTACACCCACCCCGTATCTTCTAAGCCGTAAATGATTTTAACGTCACGTAAATTTTGTATTATGTCGTAAGTAATAGAGAACATAAGAAAATATTGATATGGCATAAAAAAATATTTACGCGGCATTACAAAAGTATGACAAAAATGCACATTTTTATGCTGTTTTTTATGAGTTTTACGTTATTTTGACATATATTTCGCAATTTTATATCAATTTTTTCTGTTACAGGTCAACATGAACGTAAATATGTATATACGTAATATAATTTTTTTTAATGTAATGACATAGACAAATCGTGGGTGCAAAATAACTATTCCGCACCCTGGGTGCTAAATAGGGTTTCTATATATATATATATATTATATCGTAGCCCACTACTATTTTGCATATATATATCGACGCGGATTTTCTACCGGGTGGGTAGCTACGCATAGCCTGCTAGCCGTTAGATATAGAGAGTATACAATCACATTGTTTTGGGCTGTCGTGGATAGTGTTTGCTTGCTTGACGATGTTACCGTCTTCCGTTACATTCAAATTGTGGGGTTCTGTTGTGTAAAAAGCCAAAAAAATGATGCAGGGTGTGTACTACTGTGCTGTCAGACAGTCCATGTTTTGTTTGTGGAACAGACGTGTAGCCACCACCGCGTCAAAAAGGGGAAGCAAAAAACTGTTTTGCTTATTATCAAAGTACGCGTCAGTGACGTGATTTCTGTCCGTGGCGGCTGTTGTTTATTCCATTAATCAAACTTAATTTCTCTTTCTCAAACTTATTCCATTAATCATGCATTAACAATAATCTGAGCATCCAATTTACAAAATGATCTGATTCATTAAGCAACAAAAATTCGGATCTTATTCATTAACAAAATTCGGATCTTATTAATTAACAAAATTCGGAGATGAAGATGAATAGAGTACTGTAATTTTGTGGTTATTGCTCCTGCTTGTACATTGTTCTTTAATTCCCGTTTCCATGTATTAACATAAACTTTTAATTATGCATTTTTTCATGTATCAAATTCTTGCAGAAATTAATGTGCAAAATCATATAGGGTTTTTTAGAAGTGCAACACGTGCAAAAAAATTGTTAGAAAGAAGTGACTGGATTTGGAAATTTCCACGGTGCAAAAAATCATACAGATTCATGCAAAAATAATACAGATCTGGAATAACGGTGCAAAATCATACAGATCAAATTCAAAAGGAAAGAACATGCAATTGGGGGCCCACATTTACGAACAGAACGTATCACCGTGTTTGGGAATAAGAGAGTAAGAGATCTGAGCCAAAGTCAACATCTACGTTTTATCAAGATGCACGAATTCAGATCTTTCACATGTTCATTCAGACCAGAGAAAAAATCGGATCTAGCCCAAAACCAAAAGAGAAGAAGGTCACGGGGAAAAAAGAGTACACGGATCTGATCGTCCATGGGCGGAATCAACATCTGACCACGATTCATGGAAACAAAACGCTCACGGAAAGAATTCGGGGATGAACAATAACAAGTTTGCAGGAAGCTCCGATTTGGCCGTCCACAGCCGGAATCGACCTCTCCAAGGCCAGATCGGATCTTGCCGTCCACGCCCGTCTTGGACGCCGATCTGGAGGAGAGGGCGCGCTCGAGATGGATCTGCAGGAGGGAATCGAGCTCGCCGGAGCTGCGCGGCCGGATTGGGGAGCTTGCCGGGGCAGCGTCGTGGGGTAGGGAGAGAGCTCGGGTGAAGGTGGGAGAAGATGCGGGGAGGGGAAAGTGATTGGAAATACTATAGGTGGTTTTGACAGGATAAGGTGATTTTATATGGGGGTCGCGTTGATGAACGGCGTCATGTACGAGCTGTTGCATTCCCGTGCTCTCTTTATCCTACAGGAGTGATCCAACGGCAGGACGATGGTGCATAGCTACCCACCTGGGTAGCACACTATTTTGCATATATATATATATACTTTTATATGGTAGTATAAAAGATGTGGGTGTAGTTACACTCAGAAATATCTAAGATACCCGAAAACAAGTTTCATGAAAACATTACAATTATTCTCATATTTTGCACTATATACTCGAAGTACCGTCATATATGTATATAAAAGAGAAGTATGTACATTTTTTTACATACTATCTAAAAAGTAGTATCTATAGTACTAAAATGCACTATATACTCCATACTACATGATACATACCTCCCGGTACGATAGATACTCCATACATTGTGTGAAACACACGTCCAACGCGATTTTTCCACAACTAATAGGATCTCCACCTACTATCATGACTGTTGATTATGCATCCAACAAATCATATTATTCCTACTATTTTATGTGTTAAAAAAACTAAAAAATATGTTAACATGTGGTTTTTAATTTTTTTTTCAATGCATGCACAGAAAATTCATGTTAGCACATGAATCTAAAATTCATGTTATATAAATCCAACAATTATTGATAATGCGTTGACATTTGAAAATTCGTTAATGAATTTGTTGCACGAATCTTGATAAAATGAAGGGTGTAGATAGTACGTGCATATCATGTTAGTTGTGGTGTTGCATTTTCGATCTCATGTCTGTTAGACTTCAAACATGAAGGCCTTGCAGCCAACTTAGAAGCTTTCACAAATCAGAGCCCAACATGAGTCCTAATTTATGAAATAATTAGCAACCTGCCAATTTTCGTCAGACATGCCCTCGCGGCTCAGTAGCACGGCTGGGAAAATCGCCGGGTCCTCAGCGAGTGCAAGCGCGTTGGACATTAGGAAGCCGGTGGTGCGCTAGGCGTCGTCTGCGTGTGCGCTTGCACCAGCGGTAGAGAAGAAAACGAACACTGATGATTTGCATCGTCGTCGGGCTGGCGTTCCCAACGGTCGTGTCCTAGGTTCGCTTCAAAACGGCATGCGATGATTGTAGCAGCGGCGGCCTGTTTGCCGAAAGCGGCGCGTGGTGTCTCTCTTAATTGCAACACTGTCAAACCAATAATCAGGACACCAATTCTATGTGATGATTGATGCGCCACAAACCAATGATATTTTGTTGCTAATGGTGATATATTTCTAGACCAACTCTATTTATTCCGGCTGAAACGAGTTGACGAAGATGTTTTCTCATTGCATGCAAATCATGTTCCTTTTGCAGATAAGCTCATTAACCTCCGACGAGCTGATCCAATTGGATCCCCCAGAGCTCTGCATGCCTCAGTGGCCAAACAAGCACATCAAGTTCATAGTAAATGTGGTAAACACTACAGATTTCTACGTTGCTTTCAATCTATATAGCATAAGAAGGAATGCAGCGCGAGACAAGGAATCACAGGAGACAGGAATCCTGCCACCACGAGCCACTAAAAGATGCATAATACATTGGAGAATTGGCAACGGGTTGCCCGGAGAAGATTGCTTTGTGTGGAACCGTGTTGTGACTGAAGGTGTCGAAAGCGGAGATATTGTTGGTTACATGGTTGAGGAAGAGAGCAAGAAATTACCTTTTATTATTAATAAGGTGAGTTCCCAATTACACAATATATTATTTTGTATCGTCAATGATCGACTTGATAAATTAATAAAAGCAAGGTGATGATGATTTTGATAGGGCCCAGTTAATAAATGGATGTGTTCTTTTTGGCAGGTAAGCCCATGTCCCTCAAACGGGCTGATCCATTTTGACCCGCCCGAGCTCAGCCTCCCCTTCGTGCCAAACAAGCCGTTGGTGTTTTCAGTTAATATAGTCAACAATACAGATTACCGTGTTGGTTTTAAAAGATATCACCCGAAAACAAATGTGGGCGCGTACTACATAGTACCTGCCCGTGGAGTTATGCCACCACGGTCCACTCAAAGACTCGTTGTACAATGGGTACCTGAGGGGTACTTATTTCGTGCGGGTGTGGTTATGGCACCACATAATAAGGAACGGGAAGACATGCACTGCCAAGACAAGTTCCTTCTATGGACATGCTTAGTGAGTGAAGGTGCCGAAGCCAGTGACATTATTGAAGACAGTGAATACGAAGGGAGTCAAGAGGTGCCAATTGTTTATAAGAAGGTAAGATCCCTAATTATGTAATGAATAAGTTCAAACTTTAATTTACTACTGTGCCCATCCAAACCTTCTAAAAAGACATCCAACAATTGATCCGGTACGAGGTTGTCTCCTACGGTTTGGAGCACCGTACCTTTGAAACTCAATGTGAACGCGTTGCATAACTTTTTATTTTTATTTGTTAGTCGTTGCAACATTTTTCATGCCACGCGCGCGCACACACATACACATTTCTACTGGTCGTTTTTTGTTCTTCCAAATCCCAAAGAATAAGACTTCTTGAAATAGTTTGAATGTCTTTTGTCTTTTTCAAAAGTTGAGCGCCAGCTAGTAGAAACAAACAGATGATGTAGTTACACGTACTAGTTTTTCTCTGGTACCAACTAATCCACAGCTGCATTCTTACACTTCCATTTTCGCAGACAAACTTATGCACCTCAAACGAGTTGATCAAGTTCGACCCTCCCCAGCTCTCCTTCCCCTTCTTTCCAAACAAGACGGTGTCCATGTTTTGCTTGTTTAAAATAGTCAACGTTACAGACCACAGCGTCGGTTTCAAGATATGGCAAAACAAATCCAATTCTGCGGATTACAGAACAGATGTGGGTGAAGGGATCCTGCCACCACAGTCCACACAGGCAATCAAGGTACGAAGGACCCCAAAGAATGAGGAACGAGAAGACATGCAGTGCAAGGACATGATTACTGTGTGGACGGGCATTGTGACTGAAGGTGTCGAAGTTAGCGATCTCCTTACATACGACTCCGGTAAAAAAAATAAAGAGTTGCCCGTTGTTCTTACAAAGGTGAGTTCCCTAATTATCGAGTTTGTTAGTTTTCAGTCTCCGTTTAACATGGATTTTTTTCTCCCGGACCCCTAAAAAAGTTCCAATAATTAATCCCGTTGGATTCGCGAATGAATACCATGTACAAAAATAGGATTAAAATACAATTGTTGGGATTGCTTGTCTTCATCGTAAACCTAGGTACGGGTAAAACTCTTACGGTAAATGACACAACTAACAACAATGGGCTTCCTATATGTTCACAGCCTGGAGGAAGCAGTTCAAGCTAGGATCAGCATGGTCGAATCTATTATACGTAAAGGCTGGAGAAGGTAATTAATGCATGCATCTTTCTCACTATCACTTCTGTAGTCAGCTAAGAACATCGCTTGCTTGCGGCCAGTCTGTTTGCAAAAGGGGAGTGCATGCGAAGAGTGTATGTACCCATGTCTCAGTATCGATCAGACAACTGAACTGGATGCACACTTAGCGGTACTGCTAGATTACCATGGTTTCCTTGATCCAATAGATGTCTCGAAGTCAATTTACTGGTTTTCTTTCATTGATGTATCACAATCACACCACAACAGCTTTTCGCAACTGCTTGGCATGAAAATGTTTTCGCAGGGCCTAAGTAAACAGATGTGCTTTAGAAGTGTAGAATTACTAAACGGTCTTCCGTGAATTAGAGGACAGTGCTCGCAAAGCAATTGCAATTGACATGTTAGCTTTTAGCTCAATTATCTTTTTTTGTAGATGATTAGTTCAATTATCTTGTATACAAGTTTCTAGCATTTTGCGCTTCTAAACTTCTAACGAAGAGCATGATTTTCTATGTAGGCGTGCCACGGTTCGAATGGCATTTTGACTGAAGGATCTGGACATAGCAGAATGAACATGTATTGTGTATAAAGGAAAAAGTCAGCGATGAGCTCCAGGATGAGGAACTCCTGTACGAAGCCTGCTTTGCTCGTCAAATTCGATACTATGACCTAAAATTTGGACAATAGCTTGAACTAGTCTATTATTTCTGGTTATAAATCTGTACCGACATAACTTGTGCATCGGCATGTTCACCCATGCCCTGATCTCATTTATACAAATCCTGGAACTTTCAGGGGGATTTATACTTTATCATGCCATTCGCTGTACTAGTTATCAACTTAAGTAAACTCTAAACTTTTCGGACAATCAAGAGCATCAGTGATCTTTGCTGCCTTGGTGCCCACCTCCTGATATCTAGTATTGAGGAAGTTCGGCACTAGCAAATGCAAGCATGCCGCCTACTAGTGCATGGCCCAAGTGACCACCTCCTTGCGGCAGATGCAAAGCCTGTATGGTTCTGACTTTCACTGGCGTGTATGATGAAACATTTGCCGAACCTAGTGCCAATTGTCAGAACAACATTTGGATGAAGACATCAAGTGCTTCTCACTATACAAACAAAAAGAGCGGAATAACACAGCTCAGATATCTGAAAGTGTCGACTCGAAATACATCCATGAGAGGACTCAGATTTGGCATATCAGAGCACGCAAGTGCCCTCTCTGCCCAGTTGCTTCAGCGGTTAAAAAAGGCAGTTGGTGACTCGATGGTCAAAGAGGCGGCATAGCCCGTAGGGGTGTCAAACATGACGACAGAACATCAGCCAATTTTCTGTATAATATTTTGCCAGCGTTGGGCTTGTTCCTCAGAAAACGGATTGGGGATGTGAAATATCAGCCTATACTTGGGAAGGTAGAAGTTCACAGCAGACCTGCACTGCACTCTTTGCTCTTGGGCAGGGTATGCGATTAATGGAGGTGATGTTTTAGGGAATGGCTAATTTGGAATTTCGGAAGGCAAGCAGAAGCAATCGCACGCCTCGTCTTGTCATGTGCGGCCGTAGGCTGGACTGGAGCTTGGAGGAGGGGATGTTAGGGAGTGCATTGGGTCTTCGGTCAGTTCGGTCCACCAGGGTTACTATCAAAATTACTTAACTTAATTCAGTTTTCCAGATCTGCTAACCGAGATAAGTACCGAATATTTCCGTTTCGATGCGGTGCAGGTTTAATTGGTTTTCAGGTGATTTGCCCACCCCTAGCGGCATGGAGGCTTGAAGTAGAACCCACCACAGCAGTTTTGGTTGGGTCATAGAGAACTTTTTTGCACAAAATAACCTTGCCTCGCCGCCACGCGGAGGCACTGCCGCCGCCACTTCAGAGGCCCTTTCCCGCCGCCACCCGGAGGAGTCCCGCGTCTCCGTCTGTCTTTTTTTCCTTTCTTTCTCCAACTCATGTCGTCCTCGTCGAGATGCCATCTCGACAGTCGGCTCTTGTATCCACATGTACCTGGTCAGTGGTCACCTTGGATCGGCCGCATCGGGGCATATGGAGTCAACTCGTATTAAAGCCATATAATGTGACCTGGGTATCTCTTATTCTTTATTTATTATTCCTTCATCGGCACATATCACTCAACCCACATGTTCTCTTATCTAATACTACCTCCGCCTTGAAATACCAAAATGTCATTTATTTTGGGACAAATTAAGTAGTAAATAAATAACAATCCATTTCAACCATGTGCAGAAGAGGGAACCGCGGCTGCAGGTCTTGGACAATGGTGTATGCAGTCTCCCAGCGTCCTGTAGCAACTCTCCATGGGGAAACACGTAAAGCACGACCCGCCACCGATGCACTTACTTACTTCGATGCGATCCGCGTCTATGACTCTACCTACAAAATAGTTATTAACATAAAAATAACATTAAGGTGCCGACTCATAACCATGCATACATATAAGCTTGTTCCAACTTGAAGAACATTATTATACTTATAATTAAGAGGTGAGTCGAACAAAAACATACAAAGAAGATGATGTTTTCTCGCCAAACTTGCATTGTGCATGGATAGCAAAGCATAGGAGAAGGAGCAATAATGCTTGGACGGGCTTCATGCACTTCTCCATGTGAATGGTAACGATCGGAACACTTGCTTGCAGGTTATTTCTGATTTGGGTCGAGACCATGCGATGCTGGCATATATAGAGGGGAACTGAAAGACGGATATATAGGGCAATAAATTGATTGGTAAAGACTAAATTTTAAGGATATATAGGCAATTAATAGTAGAGACTAATTTCGCGTGAATTGATAGATGGATATATAGCCTATATGTCAATCTATCTGCCCTTGCCAAATTAGTTTCTACCAATTAATAATATATATGGGTTGTTTTTGCATTAATGGGGGCCATGAAATTGATGATGGTTGTAATTTTCTTCCAAAGTTATCTGGTCGATCCTGTTCGTGACTAGGCGTCAAATGACGGGGAATTTATTTTTTTGCCCCACTTTACCTGCTAACTATCCGATTAGCCCTTCTTTTTCTTTTTTGACATTGTACGACCGCAGGCATAAATTACGATTAGCCCTTCTTTAGTTTGACACTACCTTTTTGCTACTATTTTCTATCTTGCTTCCTTATTTGGCCCCCTGACATATGGGATCCACAAGTAATGACCAAAATACCCATCTTCCTCTTTGACTTGGGTCGATCAATTGAGCTGAGTGTTCTCTGTTCGTTAGCATCGCGTCACTTGGTACGGAATAGAGCTCCTAGGCAGAGGAACCAGACGGCAATCGGCACAGCTGTGTCGGACGAACAGCTCAACATATTCAGAGAGAACCTATGGATCTTCCATTGTCTTGTCCTTGGTGGCGCAAGCATTGATTTCGGCTGATACAGAAGTAATTGGTAACCGGAAAAATGTTGGCCAGGAAGAAAAATCCTTCATGGACTAGACCTTAATTAACATGGAAGCTGTGATAGCAGGTATTGGCAAACACGTAAAGATATGAGTGACAGCAGATACAAAGGGTTCAGTGTCACGAACTCGTAATGTAAACTAATACAATTCAGTCAGGGGCATCTTGATGTGTTTGATGGTGCTTTTGCAGAACCTGGTTACAATAGGGTTTCGCCGGACCATAAACGTGGGGTTAACAGTGGGTGGCATCGAGCAGCTGGAGGCGTGGGCAGTGGTCGAGGAGGGCGACAAGCATCTCTTCCTGGAAGAAGCCGCTCCGGATCACGATGCGCTCCAGCAGAGGGAGATTCATGAAAATCATGGTGACGAGTTTCTTGTCATGGATCCAAGGCCAGTCTGCGACATCGAGACTTCTCAGGAGAGGCGCTCTGCGTGCATGGTAGATCAGATGACTTGTGGAACGACATGCATGAGCGATCGGAGTAGGAGTTAGGAGGAGTACACATGCCTGTTGGCGAGGTGTACTAGGACATCTTCATCGACGTGCCCGGCGAACGACTCGCACCGACCGGCACTGCGATCCACCGCGGCGAGCGCCATGGCTTTCCATCCATCAGGTGGTTGTTCTTCGTGCCGGACATAAAATAGGTCGATGCTGCGCCATAGCTGGGGCTCCTTCTTGGCGAGCCGGCGCCAGGGCGAGCACACGAGCCCCGCGCCGCGGAGGATGTCGGCCTGCGTGAGCTTGCCGAGGACGATGTAGAGGACGTCCCGGCACAGCGATGCCCAGTCCCTCCACTCGTCAACATGGTCCTCGCGGCGGCGGCGGCAGCCGCGTCGAGACGATGATGCGCAGGTTAGGGTTTTCCTCTTGTTCATGTCCATGCATCTATTTTCTCCGTGAATCGAAGCAGGTAAATGGGGGTACCCCAAGGGGCTCTCTCAGGCGTTTGGATCCCTGGCCGTCGGATCGAGGAGTTGTGGCGCGATCTGGAGCGTCCGTTCGCGGTGGCGGCAACAGTGATTTCCTCCACCGTCGTGGTGTGTGTTTGATGGGTCGCTGACGGTGGGGCCAGGGCGTCGCCGGTCCCTCACCGGTCCCACTCGACAGGGGCACACCGCGTCGTGCCCTCGGTGCGCGTCGGCCGTTTTGCGAAAAACCGCCCGCAAAGGGCCGTTTTGCAAATCTAGAAAACGACAGGGACGTCCGTGTAAAAACGCCAGCACAGCCCCCATCTCCTCTTCCTCTCTCTCCCGCGACGGAAAGTCGCCGCCGCCGCCGCCGCTCGCCGCCGGCGCTACGCCTCTCCCCTTCCAGATCGACGACCACTGAGATCTCCGCCGTCGCCGCTTCTCCTTCCTCGCCGATCGGCGCTTGCCGGGACGTCGCACAGCGACGGGAATCGTCGCCGCCGTGCTATGCAACCACCGCGGCGAAATTCCAGCGGGAGGTGCGGGACCATCTTCTGCTCGAGTACTCCTCTGCCGCTGCCACTCCCTTCCTCGCCGCTCAACCCGAGGAGCGCGGGCTGCTGCTGTGCTCCGCCTCTCCATCCTCCAGCCGAGACGGCCGACGAAGCGGCACCAGCGGCCGTCTTCCTCGATGAGTCGCAAGATGAGCACGCGCCCGAGACGTCCAGCCACGGCGCCGTTTCCGTCGACCTGTCTCCCGCTGCCACCCACTCTCTCAGGCGATTTCTCTCTCCGTCGAGCTCGCACAGCTGCTGCACTCACTCTCCGTCTACCTTGCCATTCTCCTTGCGTCGGTAAGGCAACGCATATGCTCGAGCTCCATCCCTCTCTCTCCCTCTCTGCACTGTGTGTGGGATTAACTGTATCCTTTCCTCAATCAGGTACCTCCATGACCAATTGGGCAGCACAATACCAGGAACGAGGTTTGCAATTGTTCCTGCAGATTTGCCTTTTCTCTCATCCACTAATATGCTATTATTTAATTCTTTCATCTTTCTTTGTGTAGCTTCTTTCCAATATATGCCTATATGCCTACAAGTTGTTCGATGAATAGGCAAGTGTGCAGCTGGGAAAAGATTAATATATGTAATATTCTTTCTACTCAATAACTTTTTTTCCTTCTGAATTTAGCTACAGCCAGTACATCCGTATGATATCATATCTGAAATCAACTTATAGCCTTTATATGGTATCATTTCTAAAAACTCACAACATATGTTATATTTTTTCTGAAATTCGCACCATAAATCACCTTATAGCTCAGGTTCCTACTCTAGCGTTCTCAAATTATTTCTAAGCATTTTAGTCAATGCTACAAATTCTGTACAGATTTGCTCAAGAGATAGAAGAGGTCACCGAGCCGAGGAGATGTGAGGTGCTGCTGATTCACCACGGGCTTGCTCCTAAAGAAGGCACAAGAGGGCGTAAGGGTTGGTGCTGCGGCCATGGGTGTTGTAATGGTCAACGACAAGGCATCTCACCACGTCCAGACAACAACCTCTAGCCATAGTAAGTTCATTCCATTTGACACCTTTTTTTATACTCACCCCTCTTTACTACTTAACATGGTATCAGTATCTTATTGCCATAAACATGCCATAATAAGGAATATTTTTGGAGGAACGCCTGCATATATTATTTAGAGTAACATAAAAACACCTATTAGTTATCATATTATGGGAATAGAAAACAAGGGATCATGCAATTTTAAAATTTGAGGTGATTACTAATTTCAGGTACAATTAAGGTACAACTGCAGGTTAATATTGCTTAAAATTTGTAAGGCAGAACAAGTTCAAATGGATGTGTAGTAGTCTCATGTTTATAATGAACCCTGTTATTCTGGAAATTCTTTTCACAATACTTGTGCTTCAGTTATTAAAATTACCGAAACTACCTTTTGCATGCCATATTCTTTTCCTTATACCTACGCGGCTGGCTTTGATGGTTTGGTAAACTATGGACAGTGATTATTGTAACTAATAAGATGATTGTTCTGTTTTCCAGCATTGAATGGGGAACAAAGTTCTGCTAATATATAGTCCATAATTTACAGGGCACAACTAATTTCTATTTGGGTTGATGATTTTCTATTTTGTATGTTTCTGCCACAACTAATACATAAACTATTTATAGTTCATGAGAATTTGTGGAACTTCTGATCAACGGATCATATTATGTGTAGTGAAATCTGGAGATGTTCCAGCTGATAAGTAAATAGTTCAGTTTCTTCTCAATCATTCTCTACATGCAATACTTTATATCTAATAAATGTCGTTTTCCCTAGAGCAAGAAAAAGTTGAACCGAGATTATGTATGATATCTACAAGCCAGTCTGGAACCTTCTTATGTTCATGCTTTGGATTTTGGTATAGGATTCAGCAAGTAGTATAGCGTGAGTGAAGTGTACCTTCTGTTATACTTATAGAGTAGATACTAATAATTAAGCAGGAAATGTATGTTAGTGACATAAGTGCTCACCTTGCCATGCCCTTTGTTCTTTGTTTGTTCTACCTTCAAGGTGGTAAGAACATAATTCATACTCTATTTTTTTCAGGAGTTTTGACTTTGGTGATACAAATTGCAAACGAATGCCCTTATCCTGTTATCTGCAACCGTGGACTTGCTCGACTGCTCGCTTTTGTAACTGTTCTGTCATGCTTAATCTGCCTTCTTAGTAGTATAGGTACTTGCTGTGTGATGTGCCTCATTCTGCCTTCTTAGTAATATGGGTATGACAAGTGGGGTAGACAAAATAACAGTACCATTCTTTTGTTTCATGTACATTACACATTTTTATGCATGTGCCTCAAAGATTTGTAGGCTTTTGATACTTCAATACCATTTCTGTGTATGTGGGGCATTTTCCTATTTGTTTCACAGATCATGGGCTTAGCACTTAAGCACGAAATTTTTTTACTTACACACAGTATCATCATTGTAGTCCTGATTACCTCCCAACATTTTATTGCCGTTGGAACTTCACTGTTGATCAGCAAACATGACAACTTTAAACAACATTGCTAGATAAATAGCTGGAGCAGATTTTGCTACAAAAAATGATAACTTCAAAGACCATGTTTTCCCATGATGCTTATTGGATAGGACAGCCTATGTCTCACCATTATTATATTCTCATGTCATACTAAATATTCTTCATGGATGTATCATTTAACTACACACTTCACACTTGCCCAGTTTGTTTTTTGCAATTATTTTCGACTAATCTGCATTTTCCCTTACATTTTCTTGGTTGACTACACGTGCAGGTCATCACACCTGTCCCTATAAATTCTTACTGAATGAGATCTACCTGGTTCGTGGTGTCGTACAATAATCATCTCAGGTACAGTGAAAATTACCGCCCTTTTTCATTCAGTTCCGGCGTTGGTACATTCTGAAATGTCTGCTTCAACCCTTTGTTTTACAGGGTTCTGAACTTGCCGATATACCTGCTCTGCCATTGGTGAACCCTAAGCATATTGAAAGTGTTTTTGTTATCTGCATGCTACGCTGGCCGTTCTTTTACAATGTGTAAATAGGTAGTTCTTTCTGAAGTGAAAGATGTTTAGCTCATGGTGTGGTAGCCTGTCGAATTCTACTACTATGGTACTAAGACAATGTTAGGCCTCATGACCTAATCTGATCCTCTGCAGTCTTATTTCCAATTGTTAGGTTGATCTCCCAGCCAAGATGGCCCAACGGCCACTTGGGCCTTGATCCCGTGCCCTGATCGGGGGCCCAACCCTACAAGGTTGGTGGGCCCCGTCGCACAGCGCTATAAAGAGTATGGTGGGGGCCGGGGCTCGATTCACGAGGTTGGTCTGCGTGCCGCCGTCTCCCACATCTAACCCTAGACCGATCGAGAGGGTGCGCTGCCAGCGGCGGGATGCACCACCGCCGTCCTCCACCATGGACTCCTCGACGGGATCGTCAAACCAAGGCGAAGGTATCTCAATCCCTTCTCTCCTCTCTGTTTCCGTCTCTGGTACACGAACTAGATCAATTCCTATAGATCCTACCGTGGAAGTTCTAGCCTAGTGATCCTAGGGATTCAACATTGGTATCAGAGCCTGTACTAGATCCTAGACTTCACGGTTAGAACAGAAAAAGAAAAGCAAAAGCAAACCCTAACCCTAATCGGTGAAGGGCAAAGGAAAGAAAGCTCACCGGAACAGCCTCGGGCTCGCCGGAAAAGAGGGCACCGCGGCCTAACCGCTCGACGGCGGCGCGCTCACCGCAAGGGGAACGCGCGACCGTCGAGGGAAAGGCAACGGCGCTGAGGATGAGGCGCTGCGGCCGTCGCCGGTGGGCGCCGCCACTGCGCGCTCGCACGGCGCAGAGAGGCGCGCGGGAGCACAGCCGTTGCCACACGCACACGGGCGCAGAAGGGTAGCGTGAAGGTGACGGAGGGGGACGCAGCTCCTGGTGCTCCGTGCACAGAGGGCAAAGGGGAGACGCCGATCTTCTCTGTCGTTTTTGGCCTTCGGGCTGTTTTGGTGGAAGAAGAAAAAGAAAGAAAAGAAGAGGGGAAAGGGGAGGCGGGGCGCACGGCGCCGTCGCCGCCACAGCGCGGCTCGGCCGTCTCCGGCGAGACCGCGGGGCAGGCAGTTTTCGGCGCGGGCCCCGGCCAGCCGCCAGCGCGCGTGGCGCATGGCGCAGCACGGCGAAGCGCAAGGCGCAGCGCGGCGAGGCGCACGGCCCAGCGCGGCGTGCGGCCGTCTCCGGCGGACGCCGCGGCCGGCGGCCGCCTCGTTTTTTCTCCGCCACCGTCGCGCGGGATCGAGCGAGGAGCGAGAGCGAACAGAGAGGGAGAGAAAGAATGGCGCTAGGGTTCGGTCAGGGACGGCCCCGTTGTCTTCGTTCCAGCGTCGATCGCGGACGACCGTCCGATCGCATCGGACGTCCAGGATCGACCGGCCGCTAACCCTAGCACGCAGGCGGGCCTTTTGAGCCGAAAGATGCAGGCCACGGGCCGCTGCGGGCCCGTTTCCGCGTCGCCGCGAGCGGCAGATAACGCTGCCGCGCACGGGCCATGGGCCGCTGTTACGCATCGCCGCGGGCGACAGATAACAAAAGAGGCCGTGGGCCAAAAGTTATTTCTCCCGAAATAAAAGAAAAGTTTTTTTTCTCTGATTTTTTTATTTTTCAGAAACTTGTTTAAATAGAGTTCTTTGTCCATTTTTTGGACAAATTTCATTTTGTTTTCCTATTCATTTTTATCCAACGAAAAATTTGTTTAGGAAACAGAAGAAAGAAAAAGAAATACTTGTTAAAAGTATAAAAGTTTATGAATTTTTATTCATATTTTCCGCTTCAAATAGTTAAAAACAATTGCTAAAAGCAATAAAGTGAGAATAAAAGCGTGTTAAAGTGATATTAAATATGATTATGATTCTGTTATTTAATGACCAACGTTGTTAATAGCATGATCATGATTTGTTTATTATGTGTTAAAAGGTGCATTTATTTCTTTTATTGCCCAACGGTGATATAGTTTTAATTGCACAAACAGTGACAGAAATAGTTGTGAAAAGTATAAAGTTCATGAATTTTATTCATGTTTTTCCGCTGCAAATATATAAAAGTGCTCTTAAAGTGTAAATAGAAATAAAGAAAGAATTAAATTACAAGAGCATGTTAAAGAAATTATTGAAACAATTATGATTCTGTTATTCTACGACCAACGTTGTTAATAACATAATCATGATTTGTTAAATATTGAACAGTGCAATGTTTGTGAAATACAGAGAATACATTACAGTTTCTGCTGTAAAGTAAAAAGACTCTCCTCTAATTAAATTGGAACCAACGGGAAAATTTAATTAGAGAGGAGGAAAAAGAGAAATACTTGTTTAACAGATTAATTATGGTATTGTTATTTTCTGACCAACGTTGATGATAGCAGTACTATAATTATATGAGTTCTATAGTAAAAGATAAAAGATTAAGAAATGCTCTTGAACTATAGAAATATGTATATTTCATGTTTCCGCTGAAATAGAGTTGATGATAATGTCATTTTCCAAACAGAGTTCTTTATTGCAATAGAAATATTATCATCATATTGTTTATGAGTTTTATGCATTGATTCTATTTCTGCCCAACGGTGATGTAGAATTAGTGTAGAAAGATGATGTTTCATTCTAATTCTGCCCAACGGTGATTTAGAATATAGAAGAAAGTTTTAAAGGTTTAAGGTGCATATCTTTAACCAGACCAACGAAGGGTTAATTTTATGCTCATTATTGTTTATTATTATTGAATATTTTCTCAGACAAAGATTCTCATGTTTTATTCGTGAAAGCAAAAGAATGGGTACTAGTGACCCGAAAGATGACCAAGAAAGGTCATAAAATGAGAGAGTATGTTCTCTCTAAAGAATGACTGCAAAAGAAAAAAGAATTCTTGGATGTTAATCCAAGAATACAAATAGACCATCGAGAGTCTTGTTTGACAAATGTCTTTCATGTACTCTCCATGAAGAAAACAAAGAAATCATTCAGAGCTTCGTTTAACGAATTTCTTTCATGTATATCATATGAAGAAATTTTTTAAACGAGCAACATGAATGCTTAATTTGACCAACGTTGGATTAAGCATGTGTATAAAAGTGTATTCAGATTTATTTCTGAACTTGATGATTCAATATGCAGTCTAAAGAGCCAATTGTGGCATCTATGTCTCTTGAATACCCGCATGACGGGAAAAGACGATAATAATACCCACGTGGTAGGAAAAGTCTGGGAAAATACCCGCATGGCGGGAGAAAATTTTGACAAAGGACTTATCCTGTATGACAGGAGAAAGATGTGACGACTCATGTGTTTTATATCGATTGCACATTTTATGTGTCATAGTTATAAAACACTTAATGAGTCAAAAGAGAATAAAGTTACAAATGAACCTCAAGTTAAGAATGGTATGCAAGTGTGACTTGCAAAAAGTATCATTGAGAAAGAACTCTTGTGAGTTTTTGAAAAGGGAATAAGGAAAAAGTACTCCCATACATTAAAAGACAACTTCATTTTGAATAAAGCAGATAATCAAAGTTTCGAAATTGTGGCAAAAGGTTCTTGCCACATTTCGAGGGGGAGATAGAGAGTATTACAGAATAGACTCCCCTAAGGCTCCGAAAGGAGACTAAGGACGGTACTCAAAGTGCCATAAAGAAGACATATTGACAAGTTAACAGAATAAACCCAAATAAAAAAAAAAGGATTAAGGATACACCATTTTGGAGAAAATGGAGTAATCTGGGGGAGCATGGTATGAACATACCTAAGGCTCGAATAGATTTTATCTGGGGGAGCTTGTTGCTTTATAATAGAGATGAACAAGCAAACATGGATCTTGTGTTTTAGGTCCTTGTAAGAGCTATAGCAATAGAAGACTACAGAATTAATTGCCTCTAGGCAATGACAGAACAACAACATCCCCATATGAGAAAAAACAGATGACTATAAAGTCTATATCAGAGAAATTTAAATGAAGGTTGATCCCACCTCATTTACAGAAATTATAAGAAGCGCTCAATCAATTTTGACAAGTGTCTACTTGTCTTAATGATTAGAGACTATGTGAATCCCGACGATGTTTGGGACTCATAAGTAATTTCCAATGGAGCCAAAACAGTAGGCTAGAAAGGGTCTACAACACCAATGTGACTCCAAAGGAAATATGTAAAGCGATTTTAAATCGAAAGATTTGCGCTAAGAGAATAAACATATTATAATGAGTGCTAATGGCACATAATGATCTGAGTTACATCAGATGAAAGTAAAGATCACAAGGGATCTTATGGACTAGAGCAAGTCTCTAGAATCAAAAGTTATTTTGGGTTAAAGAAAATGAGAGGACAATCGCATTTGTGCAAACTTATAGAATGGGAAATTCATTTCCTAATCCCGTGTATGTGGATGATATCCTACTTGCTAGTGGTGATGTCAATCTACTACCGGCAGAGAAAAGAAGTTCTTGTCCTCAAAAGAGTATTCTCGGTAGAGTGTCTCTCGTTATAAGTATCGAGATTTACTGAGAAAAGAAGAAAAGGGGTATTAGAAATATCACATGGACATGCTGAGAAGAAGTCTCTATAGCATGCATGTCGAGAAAACCTACGCCTGTTCTTATTGACAAGGGTAATGGAATTGGGAACTTTAGTGTTCCAAGAGATAACATAGAACGGATCAAATGGATATGGTACCATGTGCTTCCGCTGTTGGTTGCTCAATATTACCCGACAATTCATGTATCCGGGTTGTTTTGGCAATGTCCAATCCAGATATAGATCACTGGAATGGAATCAAAGATATTGGCCTCATGCTAAAAGAAACAAGTGCTCTCAAAAGGTTGTGAGTACAAAGATAGATCTATAAGAGTGCTCTCAAAAGGTTGTGAGTACTCTGAAAGAATTTGTGAAATGTATAGCGAAATCCACAATTGTCGCTAAATTTTCACATTTGGAGTTTTTGTGTGGAAAATCTCCAAAGAATTAAAGTTTTGACATCAATGTGATGTAAAGATATGTTATAGCATCATATGAGGCTGAGGGATAGGCAAAATGGTTAAGAAACTTGTACCCGGAATTGATAATGGTTGACAACAGCAATAACCATTAAGTAATTCACTCCTAAGACAACGAGTCAAGTGTGGTGCCAAACACATTGACACAGAGTTATACGTTGTAAAGGAGAAAGTCCGGAATTATATTGAAATGCTTGGAGCATAAGAGGAACAGATAAAAGAAACACACAAGTGTTCGCAGATCTGCTAATTAAAGGCTTACCGCCCAGTGTGTTTTGGAGAACACATAGTCGACATGGGTTTTATGGTATAGCCTATATGTTTTCCGGACAATAAAGAGGCCCAAAAGATTAAAGAAACTATTTCTGAATGGAGGCGTACATTGTAGCTGTCTGATTCTATCGGCAATTGAGCTGAGACGATGAAACATGCTCTATGTATCGATCTGTGATGAAACGAGTAAAGTTTTAAAAGTTAAAATATAAGATGAGATCAAGGGGGAGAATGTTAGGTTGATCTCCCAGCCAAGATGGCCCAACGGCCACTTGGGCCTTGATCCCGTGCCCTGATCGGGGGCCCAACCCTACAAGGTTGGTGGGCCCCGTCGCACAGCGCTATAAAGAGGATGGTGGGGGCCGGGGCTCGATTCACGAGGTTGGTCTGCGTGCCGCCGTCTCCCACATCTAACCCTAGACCGATCGAGAGGGTGCGCTGCCAGCGGCGGGATGCACCACCGCCGTCCTCCACCATGGACTCCTCGACGGGATCGTCAAACCAAGGCGAAGGTATCTCAATCCCTTCTCTCCTCTCTGTTTCCGTCTCTGGTACACGAACTAGATCAATTCCTATAGATCCTACCGTGGAAGTTCTAGCCTAGTGATCCTAGGGATTCAACACCAATTTGTATATGTAATATATTTCTTTTTTTCTGCTTGGCAAGTGAGTAGTATATTTCATCTTATATTTGTGCATGTTTTCAAATTAATTTCTCCATTATTTCAAGCTTAGTTCCCTCCTTAAAAATAAGCTTAGTTCTTTGGGAGAAGCAATTCTGATTTCTTAAATATACAAGTTTACCTCCTATTCTTCATGTTTTATAGTTTTTTTTTGGCTTGGAAACGCTCTCTGCTTTTGATTTTGTAAGATTTTCTCTTTCAGTTTTCATTCCCATTGTGATTATGTTTTGAAAACCGATAACCTATGCGAAATGTGGTGTGCTATGTGTAGGAATTATTGACTGTTTTGTCATAATATTGGTACTTATGCTACTATTTCGTAAGATGGTTACCACTATGCTATATTTTAACGTTCCACTATATGAGTGTTTGATTGTTGGAAATGTTGTAATTCAAGACCTATCTACACAAGAGCATTATGTTTTGCTCTAAAATTATAGTGCCATCTATATGTATTGAAATAGTTTACTGTCGTGGCATATTAATCATGCTAATCAAGACGTTTTACCAAAAGATTAACGGTGTGGAAGGCGGGTGGCGCGCGGCGAAGCCGCGCCGGGGGATCTAGTAACGATGATGGGTACGTTATTCCCGTGAATAACGTATGAAGAACGCTTACTGCCGACTTATCGCGGCCTCGCCTAGGTCGTCTCCCCGCACGCGCACGCATGGCTACCGAAGCTAGCTCGATTACCAGTTTTTCGACGCAGTAGTGTCTGGCCCATTGTTTGATGCGTAAAATGAGGCAGCAGCCCAGTCTAGCTAACGAACCTGGTTTCTTAACTATTTTTTGGATTTTTCGATATGGTGTACATGTGTTAATTTTGTATAACAAAAACGCATAAGATATTGTTGCGAAGACACAAGACATGTTTGTTCTAACATTTCTAGGCATCTGTTACACGTCTTTATTCCCTAGTTTTGTTAGTGCTACATATGTGGTTACAAATTGTAACAAATTTGATGATTTTTTTTCTTGTGAATTCACACGCCAGATGTTGCAACGTTCCTTGGCGTTGGCTACCAATTTTGTGTTTTTCTTGGATGCATGTTATGTGCTTTTCAAAATGTTGCGGACATTTTTTTATTTTGATCGTTTGTGACTTTTGTTGAAATAAATTATGTTTTTTGTTGAAAAGAATCTATATACAAAAATTGCTCTCAGCCACTTTTTTTGGCGCAAAAGTATATTTTTATTGTAGTCGCTTATGATTTTTTTAAATAGTAGGTAATTTTTGTTGCAAATAAATTTGCAGCAACAACATTCTTGCTTACCCACGTGTTTATTACAAACACATGGTTTTTGTTATAGTAATAGATTGTGATTTTTGTTGAAATTATTGTCGATTTTTGTTGCGAAGAAGTCTGATTAAAAAAATTGTTGTTTAACCTTTTTTTTTGTATCATTACTTGTTTACAGAAATATTGCGGCAATTTGTTGCAATACTATCTATTTTGAGTACAACCCCGCCACCCCTGCCCACCCCGGCCCCATTCCATGGCGGAGGGGTACCTCGCGGCCAACCCCTACATCTTGTCGGGCCAGATTGAGGGAAGCTCGAGCTCGCTATCCGGAACCCGTTCTGCTGCGGCCGTATACCTGCGTTGCCGCCTCCGACCGACCTTCTGCTTCCTCCACCGCCCTCCTCAACCCCCGCCTCTGCATCCAACGGAGCTCTAGCTCATCGGCGAGGATTCATCATTTGCGGCCATCTCCAGCGGTGCGTCCATCGAGTTCATGTGCCTCGTTGGCGAGGCCCAGCGCGGCTACACCGGCCACTCCGGAAAGTCCTCCGAGCCCGCCGCCTCTAGAACCGTCTACCACGTCCGCTACATGCACGTTCGTGAATCCACCGAAGAGTAGCGGTTCTGCATGTGCGAAGCCCGCGGATTCCACGTTATGATTCTGGAATTGTTTTGTTTCTCAAATTTGCAGCAAAAATAATAAGAAACAACTTAATATGATGCCAGGGCATTATAGACTTTTCATCATATAGGTCAGACAATACGATGGGGCAGTGAAAGCCGAAAAGAACTAGGCTACAGTTTCTCACGAGCTTATTTTCACTGTTGTTAAGCCGGAGTGACTTATGCACAAGCTGTAGCTGAAAAGAGCTGGGCCTTCGTTGTACTTCATTAATTTTAAAAAACAACTAGGTTTCCATGCATTGATTCATACATGTTGATACATTAGCAACGCACATGAGACCGCAGCCTATACTACAAAAATGTGCCACCAAAAAAAAAAAAAAAACTGGTCCAAGTCCATGGCGACCCCACTCAGAGGTGTGTATATTCATATACACAGCCATATGTACCTTCCTATTTTATACATCTCCCAGTTTTTCAGTGAAAGAAGTATATGCAAGACATATATCTTTTCTCTCTATGTTTTAATAATATTTTATTACTACCATTCGGAAACGATTTTTTGAACAGCTCTGTTTTCGACAGCGATATTTTCTAACGGCTTGTGAAGCACCACAAATAGTTTTTTGCTTTGTTGGATTTTCTTTTCACGGACATGGAAGGTTGGTTCTTGCTCTACAATTGGACTTTCCGGTGTTATTTGTGAGAAGCAGAAACCCACCGTGTCAAAAAAGCATTCGTCGTCTTTCATCTGCAAATAATCGATAGAAACACAACAATTAGTGCAAATATACAAGCAATCAGTTGATGAAAAAGAATGAGATGTCTCTCTATTTCCATCTCTGTTTCGTGAAAAAACAGAAATTTTCCTCTCTCTCTAAGTAAAATCGGTAGATCGAAAATCCGAGTCGTCGCCATTTGACAATTTCGACATGGCACTAGGGATATATTCTCACCTTTGGACAATTTCGACCTGGCACTGCAGGAACGACCGAGTGTTTGGTCATCATCTATCCAAGCCGTGAGGAGCAGGATCTGTGATGTCCTTGAAGCTCTAGACGAGTACAAGAAAATGAGAAAAGTATTGCTCTACTTTATTAGTATTATAAGGGAGTCAAATCATTTACTGGTCTTAGTTTTGTGCTTGCTCGATTCTTTCAATATATCACAGATGGTGCCATCGACACTTATGCCGAAGAAACTAACGCTCGGAGGAGCCTGCTATACAAAAAGAGTGAAATTCAGGGACAGTAATTTTCAAGCGGTTCTGGAAATTCAGGGAGCCGTGGTTCTGGAAATTTGGGTCATCGCAGCTTGTTGTATTTCGTTGGCTGCTTACTGATATCGGTAATTGTCATGTTTCGTCATGACAATGTATGAACCTTGGTAAAATTCACGCATCAATCGCGTCCCTAGATTTTCACAGAACCTTTCTCGCCTCATCTCTTTGATATTGCCATACCCATGGCTTCATGCTCAGAGTTTATGTTGACATTTGTCGACCACGTGGGGCAAGTAGATATTGGAGTAGTGATCCCGACACTTCCGTCAACAAAGGTTTCTTATGTCTCCGTTGAAGTTGTCTGCTTTAGGACGATAGGTTGCGTCGTGGAAAACATGGTGTGGCAGCCTCCATCTGTTGTGCCCACTGAGTGCACACACATATAGCACGTGCCGCCTTGCGCCGGTCCGACATTGGCGGTTTCACTATTCCTCAGCAAGAACCTCGGACTAAAGTTGCATGTTCATCTCTTTCCACATATGGGCCTTTGAAACTTACAGAAAATATGAAAACTCACATGTACCAACCCATATATTTCTAACATTTAGTTGACAACGCGTGCGGTTGGGATCAACACGTGGATGGCTTCGGCCATGTCACCCAGGTGTAGGAATGGCATTGTAGGAGCCGTCCGTCGTGGTCGTCTGATTGCATGTACTAACATGGAATCGGACAATATGGGTTGACGGCGGAAGGCAGAGGGAGAAGGGAGGGACGAAAAATGCAGGTTCGCTCAAGACGTGGAGCAGCATGCTTCGATTCATGGCGCGTCGGTCATGTTTCAGATTGGTAGTAAGAGTTTTTTGGGGGACGGAATCTCCGATTACCAATTCGATCACTCGAAGTCTCGTCTGAGAAGAAAATTCCTTCATGGAGTAGACCATAATAAGGAGCTTGTATTTAAAAGCAATATGTTTGCAGAACGTGTTAATTGGTATACCGGTAAAGATATGTGTGACAGTAGATACTAAGCATTCAGTGTCACAAGTCGTGACCGTACTAGTAGTAAATTAACTAGTGCAATTCAATCTGGGGCTTCATGAGGTGTTTGATGGTGCTGTTGCGGATCCTGGTGCAATAGGATTTTCCCAGACCCTAAACGTTACTGGCATTGAGCAGCTCGAGGCGATGGCAGTGGTAGAGGAGGGCGACAAGTAGCTCTTCTGGAAGACGCCGCATGATAGTAGTCTGTAGTAAACTAGTCCAAGACAAGGTGGGGCATCATTATGTGTTTGATGGTGTTTTTGCGGATCCTCGTTGCAATAGGCTCTTCCCATACCCTAAAGGTGGGACGACAGTAACTGACATTGAGCAGTTGGAGGCGAGGGCAGTGGTCGAGGAGCGCGACAAGTAGCTCTTTCTGGAAGAAGCCGCTCCACATCACGAGGCGCTCTAGCAGAGGGAGCTTCTTGATGATCTCGGTGATGAGTTTCCTGTCAGTGATGTAGGGCCAGCTCGCGACATAGAGACTCCTCAGCAAAGGCGCTCTGGATGCGACGAGGAGAGTATAGTCAGCCGGTAGATATATTTTTTTGTGGGACATGGGCGATGGGAGTAGGAGTTAGGGGTACGTGCCTGCTGGCGAGGTGGACTAGCACGTCGGCGTCGGCGTGGCCAGCAAAGCACTCGCACCGTCCGGCGCTACGATCCACCGCGGCGTGCGCCATGGCCTTCCATCCTGCGGGGGGCTGTTTCTTCCAGTACCACGGGTCGCCGTGAGATAGATCGATGTTGCGCCATAGCATTGGCTCGTGCATGGTGAGACGTCGCCAGGGCGAGCACGCGAGCCCCGCGCCGCGGAGGATGTCGGTCTGCGGGAGCTTGCCGAGGACGATGCACAGGACGTCCCGCGGAAGAAACGCCCAGTCCCTCTGCTCGTCCTCGTGGCGGCGGCGGCTGCGGCCAGACGACGATAGGCAGGTTATTAGGGTTTTGCTTTTCCTCTTGTTCGTATCCATACCGTTATTCGTGTGGCGGAGGTCGGTTTCCATGCATACGGAGCGTTTTATATACGCCAGGAAAGTTTGTCATGCATACGGAGCGTTTTATATACGCCAGGAAAGTTTGTCAGGGTTTAGGCATGGACCAAAAAGGCATATAAATATTTTTCCGATTTTCGGCCAATCCGGGGACGACGTTGTATAGATAGAATGGTTAGGCAACAATCGTATGATTATGTCTCCGATTTCGGCATCGTCTTGCTGGTCCGCTTCTGGGAGGGAGGAGGACGAGCATTAGCTTAGGGTTAATCAACGTGCTGGACCTGAACAGGCCAATGCCAAGACAATTGGCGTCAAGGGCCATGGCCACAATGACATATACTCCAAGTAGAGCGCGTCTGCAGAACGGGCAGATTCATCGATTAATCCACGCGATTCATAGACTAATTCACTCCACCGCCGCCGCCTCCCCAGCCGCCTAGGGCATCCTTCCCGGGTTGGTGATTGCGAAGACTTTCCGCGCACCATGTCCAATTCTTAACCAACCAGATCAGCTCATCACCTTAAGGTATTATTATCGTATACGTACAGACCCCCACATACATAATGCAATTGCTACTTGCTAGTTTGACTATCCAATCTAATAATTACTACTGTACTTGCTAGTTTGATTTGCTAGGACGAATCATATATATAGTCTTTTCATTATTTCTTAAGAACTACTGTGTCTCTGTTCCACAATAGGCTTGCTAAAAAAGGTTTATATTATGGAACCGAGGTAGTAGAATAGTACTCCGTCCGTCCTGAATTAGCTGAGACAAATTTGTCTAAATATATATGTATTTTAGTGTTCATAACTGAAATACATATGTATTTAGACAAATCTGCGTCAACAATTTCAGAAAGGAAGGAATATAACTATTTAAGTCATGAGGAAGAAGACACCACAAAATAATAATTATTTCAAATCAATTGATTCAACCTCTAAATCGACGGCTGAGGAGACATAGGTCACAGAGCAACCTACCATACATAATTGTTTCAATCCCGATCCATTAGGATATGCAAATTTCAACTCGAATTATGTGATAAGAAAACTCCCATCAAAATGTTGTGCCATTTCCAATATCGTAGAAAAAGCTAGAATCGAGCGCACATCGTAAGAGAGCTGCTTCTTGTCCGTATGTGATCTCGACTGCTGCCGATTGTTAAAGTCCATGATTAATCCCTCCGCAACTGGCAAATGCAAACACAACAGCGACATATGGTTGATGCGGGCGTCGGCACGTGAGCCAAGGCTCGATAGAGTTTTTTTTAATAATAGGCATTTATTGCTTAAAAGTTTTAAACATTACACCTGCCTCTGCATAATTAGGATGCACACCACCGTACTCATACCAGACCTAAAATAAATAAAAATACATAAGAAAGTAACAAACTAGTAGCTCCGTGTCGCCTATGTCGCTGAGGGACCAATCCGAAAATCACGCGGCCCTCCATGTCGGATAAAAATATCACTCGCCGTGTTTTTCAGTCTTGAAGACACCTCCGTTAAAATATCTCAATTTTCCATGTGTTTTAATGTGGACCATGAATGCGTGGAAAATTCCACCGCTGGACAATGAAGGGGAATTTTAGAAGAAGGAGGAGGGCAATTCAAAACATTGCTACCTTTACATGTTTCACAATACGAGTTTTTATTTGCGTGACCACCTTTTCATTTCGGCTGCTGTGCTTTTGCAGGATGCCTCTTGCCAGGTTGAGTGCGAAGCAATGTATTATGGAAGTGTTGTGGACTCTAGACTGGCTTCAAGAACTCGATAACTAATAAGTCAACGTCTTGATATATGCTCTTTATTTTATTTTTTTGCGAAATATATGCGCTTTATTTGTGTTGGTTATGATACACCACATGTGCAAGGGAGAGGATGTGCAGCAACATTTACCAAGTGCATATTTAGACCATCTGCATGTATCTTCTCGGTTAAATCTGCAACAATACCATAAATGCTTGTTCAAGTATAACATGCTTGTAATTATGTGCGACTTCACCCTTCAAGACTCTGTTTTGTACCTTTCTTGTCTGAAGTGTTAAACAAGTGCAGCCTGTGATGTATAGGAAAACATTATTAGCTGTTGCAGATACATGTTCTTTCAAATTGGCATGATCAGAAAGATCCACATCCGTATTGTCCTTTGCAGATCAATGGTTGGAAATTCATAGGTGAACTTACAACACCTTCGGATTATTACTTCATCTTTCTCCAGTGTCGACATCTCTTCGTTCCAATATCGGATCAGTAAGTTTTTCACACATGAGGCGCATCGTTGTTCTTTTTGCTAACCCTTTGTGGTCAACTTTATCTGTTTGTACATTTATTGAAACTATGTACACATGTTTGCTTTGACAAGCTTCAAATTCTTTTTTTTTTGTCCAGACTATGTGTTCAGACATTGCTTAACGTATTTAGAATGCAGTGGCTTGATTTGAAATTACAAAATCTCAACTTGACTGAATCCTAAGGAAATCTTGATGCAGATGGTAAATTATGCTTCCTCTTGTAATGATCAAGGTGAAGCCGCATCCCAAGCAGTGGATTCTTGCTTAAGGTATATATAGATATGGAAAGCTACAGGCACTTGTTTGTTGAGTTAGCTTAGCTTTACAGTATCTGACAGTAGTGCTGCTGTTTTCTAGAGCTTTGGAGGATTTCGACTCGGCACTACATGAACCACCGACCTGTCAATCAGCATCTGTCGAAGCCATGAGGAGCAGAATCAGTGACGTCATTCGAGCTCTAGAGGGGTATAAGAAAAAAAATTGCTCTATTTTAATAGTAATAGAAGGAATCAATCATATGCTGATGTTAATTTTGTACTATTTTGATTCTTTCAGCATATTAAATATCGTGCCATTGACACTTATGCCAATGAACTGATGCAAGGAGAAGCCTGCTATGGAAAAAGAGGGAAATCCAAGGCCAGTAGTAACTCTCGAGTGGGGAAGCAACGTGGACGACAGAAGAACAAGGGATGGGACAGGAAAGAAGGAGCTGTGGTTCCGGGTTATCGCAGGTTGCTGCGTTTTGTTTGCTGCCTACTCTCACCGTTGATGATTCTCATGTCGTCAACTCCCTGGAACATATGTATCTTTATCTGTGCAATTTATGTAGAAAAAATGTGGAGCTAGTGTTAAATGAGCTTAAGTGGAGGTGTGGCCAAGGAATGAACCTGGACCTGTGGCAGCCATACATATATTTTTTTCCAACTAGTTCCTGCCTCATTCTCACTGGGAAGGACGTACCGGAATTTGCGTCCATAACATTTTAAGTTCTTCATCAAGTCATAAGAAAATATAAATGAATGAACACCTCAGCATACTAAGAGGAGTAATCTCCGGTTACCGATCGATTATCAGAAATCTCGGCTGAGAAGAAAATTCCTTCATAGACTAGACCATAATTAGAAACTTTTATTTGGACGAAATATGTAGCAGCAGGTACTGTTAAACCCGCAAACACCTGCGTGACAGTAGTCACAAAGTCGTACTAGTAAACTAGTATAAGAAAGTGAGGGGCATCATGAGGTCTTTGATGCTGCAGTTCTGTATCCTAGTTGTTGTTTTTTTTACGAGAACGGCAGAAGCACTGCCTTTATGCATTAAACAAACGGCAGAAAACCCATAACAGGTTAAATGACATTGTCAGGTCTTGAGCCAGACAATTCCCAGGAGAATCCCGTGTATTGATTTATTCCCAGGAGAATCCCGTGTATTTATGCATTAGATAGTATGGCGAACCGAGTGTCTGTGCCAATTTGATTATTCTTCCCAGTGTATTGCACGCTGTCCCATCAACATTGATGCCTGAAGAATTGTCGCTTGGAGATGGCCACCGCAAAAAAAGACGACAAGCAAACGATAAATCTGGCAAGTGGTAGCAAAGGAAATCCAAACCGGCCATGTAAGCATGGTCATAGTCGACTGATAAACGAGTGACGGGACAGGCAGCTGGAGCAGTGGTTTCGGTTGGCTGCTTACTGATATTATGATCATCATCGTCATCATCTCCCTTGAACCTAAGAGATAATTGCAAACAGGTTGTGAAAGTAGTGTTAAATGATGGTTAATTCCGGCAGCAGCCTAATCTTTATAGCATTTTCTCCACTGAATCTTGAAGAAGTTCTTGCTTGCATTCTCACAGCAAGTGGGCACAACTTTTCATTACGCATAACAATGATACAAAGGGGCAAAAGACAAGTCACACTGACAAAGCGATTGGCATGATCTGATCTGATAGCATATTCAGTGAGAACCTAAGGACCGTCCATTGCCTTGTCCCTGGTGGCGCATGAATTTATTTCAGCTGACACAGAAGCAATTGATAACCGGAAAATGTTGGCCAAGAAGAAAAATCCTTCATCGACTAGATCACTAGACCTTAATTTGGAAGTCTGTGGTAGCACGTAGGTATTGGTGAACACGTAAAAAGATATGCTTGACAGAAGACACTAATTGGGTTCAGTATCACCAACTCGTACTTGTAAGCTAAAACAAGACCTCGTAGGGCATCATGAGGTGTTTGATGGTGCTTTTGCGGATCCTAGTTGCAATAGGCTTTTGCCAGACCCTGAACATGGGCCGACAGTGGGTGGCATCGACCAGCTGGAGGTGTGGGCAGTGGTCGAGGAGGGCGACAAGCATCTCTTCCTGGAAGAATCCGCTCCAGATCACGATGCGCTCCAGCAGAGGGAGATTCTTGATAATCCACGTGATGAGTTTCCTGTCATGGATGAAGGGCCAGTTTGTGGCATCGAGACTTCTCAGCAGAGGCGCTCTGCATGCAGAAGACCGGTGAGGAGTAGAGTTAGTCGGTTGCTGGTAGATCAGATGAACTGGGCAATATGCATGGGCGATGGGAGTAGGATCGAGTTAGGAGGAGTACACATGCCTGTTGGCGAGGTGAACTAAGACATCTTCGTCGACATGGCCAGTGAACGACTCGCACCGTCCGGCGCTGCGATCGACCGCGGCGAGCGCCATGGCTTTCCATCCATCAGGTGGCTTACCGCGCCGGTACCACCGGGTGCCGTCAAATAGATCGATGATACGCCATAGCAGGGGCTCCTTGGCGATCCGGCGCCAGGGCGAGCACACGAGCCCCGCGCCGCGGAGGATGTTGGTCTGCGTGAGCTTGCCTAGGACGATGCATAGGACGTCCGGGCACAGCGATGCCCAGTCCCTCCATTCGTCAACATGGTCCGCGCGGCGGCGCTGCCGAGACGATGACGTGCAGGTTAGGGTTTTGCGTTTCCTCTTGTTCATGTTCATGCATCTATTTCTCCGAGAATAACGATGATGAGTTATGGGTACGTTATTCCCGTGAATAACGTATGGAGAACGCTTACTGCACCCATGGCTCGATTAGCTTTTCCTTCGGCCCAGTAGTGTCTGGCCCATTGTTTGATGCGTAAAATGAGGCAGCAGCCCAGTTTATCTAACGAACCTGGTTTCTCAACTTTTTTTTTTATCTTAATTTCCATATCGTGTACATGTGTTAATTTTGTAAAAGAAACGCATAAGGTATTGTTGCAAAGACACAAGCCAGGTTTTTTGAAAATTTTCTGGACATTTGTTACACGTTTTTATTCCATAGTTTTGTTTAGTGTTACGTATGTGGTTTCAAATTGTAACAAATTTGATGATTTTTTCTTGCGAATTCACACGCCACATGTTGCAACGTTCCTTGACGTTGGCTACAAATTTTGACTTTTTATCGGATTCATCGATGGAGTGTTATGTGCTTTTTCAAAATGTTGCAAACATTTTTAATTGTAATCGTTTGGTGAATTTTGGTGAAATAAGTGATGATTTTTTCTTGAAAATGAATCTATATAAAAAAGTTGTTCTCAGCCACTTTTTTGTTGGCACAAACATATATTTTTTTATTTTAAACTTTTATGATTTTTGTTGAAATAGATGGTAATTTCTGTTGCAAATGAATCTTCAGCAACGACATTCTTGCTTACCCACTTTTTTGTTTAACCATTTTTTTTGTACCATTACTTGTTTCTGAAATATTGCGGCAATTTGTTGCATTACTATATATTTTCTGTAGGCTAATTTAGCCTACCAAAATCCATGTATTTTAGGATAGAGTGTGTAGTAAATAAATAAGAATCCACTTTCATATATGCAGAAGAGGGAACTGTGGCTGCAGGTCCCGGACAATGGGCTGTGCAGTCGTCGAGCGTCCTGTAGAACTTCTCCATGGGGAAGCAAGTAAAGCACGACCCGCCACCGCCACCGATACATCTACCGATTTCGATGTGATCCACGCCGATGACTCTACCTACAAAATTTTTATTAACACAAAAATAACATTAATGTCATGGTCCCAAGTTGAAGGCCATTATACTTATAATTAAGAGGTGAATAAAAAAAATCACTAGAAGCCGATCCCATCTTTTTTTCAAACTGGGCTACCCTTTTCCATTAATTTTCATAACAGAAATACAGTCTTTGGAACAGCATACAACAGGATACAGGATGGAAACCGCTGCCTAAAATGCTCGTCTTGAAACACAAGGCTACTAGACGAAAACCTGCCCGGCACTAGATCTAACTACAGCATGGTTTCGGTTTCATCCAAATCCCGAGGAGATGGCGGAGTTACACAGACCACAGTACTGCCCAGATCAAATAGCTAGCACAGGAACTAACACCACCAACCAGCCAGAGCAGCAACGCAACGCAAAACAAACATTCAGAGAAGCCGCAGCCGACGCACCTTTTTTGTCAGGACAATGACCTTCTATCATCAGCATCCCAGGTCCTCTACCAACACGGCAGCACCTTGCTCTTGACGAACCAGTTCGGACGCGTTCTTATGCCGATCCCATCTATTGAAGGTTCACGAAGATTCATTGCGATCTCTTAGACTCCATACTGATGAGCTGGCAATTTCTTCTATTAACTCTGGTAAGGCATATCCTTAAAAAAAGATGCTTGTAGACAGGTTGTGAAAGTATTGTTAAATGATGGTTAATTCCGGCAGCAGTCTAATCTTTATAGCATTTTTTCACTGAATCTTGAACAAGTTCCAGCTTGCATTCTCACAGCAAATGACCACAACTTCTCCCGAAGTCCCATTACGCAGAACAATGATACAAAGGGGCAAAAGACAAGTGGCATTGACAAGGCGATTGCATGCTCGATCTGATCTGATAGCATCACACATAGGTTCTTCATCAAGTCACAAGAAAATATAAATGAAGGATCACAACCCAAACAAAAAACAATTATCTCGGCAAAGCTGTGTCCGACGAACAGCTCAACATATTCAGAGAGAACCTATGGATCTTCCATTGTCCTGTCCTTGGTGGCACACGCATTGATGTCAGCCGATAAAGAAGCAATTGATAACCGGAAGAATGTTGGCCAAGAAGAAAAATCCTTCAAGGACTAGACCTTAATCAACTTGGAAGCCTGCGGTAGATACTATGGGTTCAATGTCACGAACTCGTACATGTAAACTAAAACAATTCAATCAGGGGCATCTTGAGGCGTTTGATGGTGCTTTTGCGGAACCTGGTTACAATAGGGTTTCGCCGCACCATAAACGTGGGATAACAGTGGGTGGCATCGAGCAGCTGGAGGCGTGGGCAGTGGTCGAGGAGGGCGACAAGCATCTCTTCCTGGAAGAAGCCACTCCGGATCTCGAGCCGCTCCAGCAGTGGGAGATTCATGAAAATCTTGGTGACAAGTTTCTTGTCATGGATCCAAGGCCAGTCTGCGACATCGAGACTTCTCAGGAGAGGCGCTCTGCGTGCATGGTAGATCAGATGACTTGTGCAACGGCATGCATGAGCGATGGGAGTAGGAGTTAGGAGGAGTACACATGCCTGTTGCCGAGGTGAACTAGGACATCTTCGTCGACGTAGCCAGCGAACGACTCGCACCATCCGGCGCTACGATCCACCGCGGCGAGCGCCATGGCTTTACCATCAGGTGGCTGTTCTTCGTGCCGGTCGCCGTCAAATAGATCGATGCTGCGCCATAGCAGGGGCTCCTTCTTGGCGAGCCGGCGCCAGGGCGAGCACACGAGCCCCGCGCCGCGGAGGATGTCGGTCTGCGTGAGCTTGCCGAGGACGATGCATAGGATGTCCCGGTGCAGCGAGGCCTAGTCCCGGTGCAGCGAGGCCTAGTCCCCCTCGCGGCGGCGGCGCCAAGACGATGATGTGCAGGTTAGGGTTTTGCGTTTCCTCTTGTTCATGTCCATGCATCTATTTGTCCGTGAATAACGATCATGGGTACGTTATTCCCGTGAATAACATATGGAGAACGCTCACTGCCGACCTGGCTAGCGAAGCTAGCTCGATTACCTATTTTTCGGCCCATTGTTTGATGCGTAAAATGAGGCAGCAGCCCAATTTAGCTAACGAACCTGGTTTCTTAACTTTTTTTTTAGATTTTTCGATCTCGTCTACATGTGTTAATTTTGTAGAACAGACGCATAAGATATTGTTACGAAGACACAAGACATGTTTCTGTAACTTTTCTAGACATTTGTTACACGTTTTGTTCCCTAGTTTTGTTTAGTGTTACGTATGATGATTTTTTTTCTTGTGAATTGACACGCCAGATGTTGCGACGTTCCTGGGCGTTGGCTACAACTTTTGCTTTTTTCTCGGATTAATCAATTGTGTGGTATGTGCTTTTTCAAAAATTTGCAACATTTTTTTTAGTGTAATCATTTGTGATTTTTGTTCAAATAAGTGATGATTTTTTGTTGAAAATGTATCTATATAAGAAATTGTTCTCAGCCACTTTTTTGTTGGCACAAACATATATTTTTTATTGTAATCGTTTATGATTTTTGTTTAAATAGTTGCGAAATTTTGTTGCAAATGAATCTGCAGCAAAACATTCTTTCGTACCCGCTTTTTCGTGGGATAAACACATGGTTTTGTCATAATAGATTGTCATTTTTGTTGAAATTATTGGCGATTCTTTTTGTGAACAAGTCTGCCAAAAATTTGTTGTTTAACCACTTTTTTGTACCATTACTTGTTTCAGAAATGTTGCAACAATTTGTTGCAATACTATCTATTTTGTGTACACAGGAAGAGAAATTCCGTTGTCATACTCATGAATATATTGCAATGCTCAGGGAAAATCACCACAGTGGCATTTTGGGTGTAAATATTGTGAAGGTGGGGGCAACTCGATATACCCATTCGTTTTAGTGAATCTGTTGTGTATTGCGGATTGAGTTCCAAAAAATTGAGGGACTAAAATGCAAAAACATAATCTTTGAATTCTCCATTTATATTTGAAATGGATGTTTTCACATCTTATGGGCATATCCTTGCACTCGCGAGGCAACTTTTGGTTCCAACCTTTCAATCAAAGGTTTATTGCCAAGATCCTTCGAATCACTTGCGTGATTAGCCAAAGTTTCAAACTTGGCTTCCAAGTTATGATGAGTGGCACAAGTATCTTTAGGCCATACTTATAACCGATTACCATCGGGACTTGGTACAATCTCAGAGTTTACCAAGAAATGACTTGGTGCAATCTCAGAGTTCAAATAAAATTGTTTGAAGCCTGAATGTGTTCCCGGTTTGCAAAGTCCATTCCAATTACCTTTTCTATGCTTAACTGATTCTTGGCCTATGATGATGATTTGACGGCTCTAGAGGGGACGTAGATTTGACAATTCTAGGCCGACCTGCGCCTAGCACTGGCCATAACATATGGGGCGGTTTGTATGATGTCTGGAAGCGAAGTATTTACTAAATTTTAGCCAATATCCAAAACAATTCGTTGTGGTTGCTCCGCCTCTGGTTTCGGTTGGTTGCTTACTAGTATTGCTGATCATCATCATCACCCTTGAAAGTAAGAGATGCTTGTAAACAGGTTGTGAAAGTAATGTTAAATAATGGTTAATTCCGGCAGCAGGCTAATCTTTATACTCCCTCTGTTACTCATTATAAGGTGTATAGTTTTTCTTAAAAAGTCAAACTTTTTTATCTTTGACCAAGATTTTAGAAAAAATTATTACAAATTACAATATTAAATCAGTACCATTACATTTATCATGAAATACATTGTCATATTTTATTTTCTTAGTATTTAAAATAATGATAGTTTTTTTCTAAAATCCTAATCAAAGTTAGGCAAGTTTGACTTTTCAGGAAGAGATAAACCCACTGGTACTCACTGAACTTACGTGAGATGAGTAGATTGGTCACTCAACCTGTAAAATATGAGGCAAGTTTGACTTTTGAGGAAGAGATAAACACACCGGTAGTCACTGAACTTACATGAGATGAGTGGATTGGTCACTCAACCTGTAAAATATGAAAACCCATCACACAACTCATCTGAGATGAGTAAATTGGTCATGAACCGGTCCTGGCAAGGTTTTTTTGTCCATCGTGTCGTCCAAACTGGGGGCAGGAGACAACAACCATGTATATATTTGAAGAAATAACCCTATCATAAATTATATTCTATCTCCCGGTCCCACCCGTTGAACCCAAAAAAAAAACTCAAAATTAAGTTTATTTCTTGCGAGGTGGTGAAGATTAGGACCTCGTGTTTAGTTCCAATTAGTCTCTTATTTAATATGTGAGCCTCATTTTATTTGTACACATGTCCCTTCGCGCGAGCTCTGCGCACTGAATCAGCCGCCACGCACGGTTGGAGCAGTGACGGCGGCGGCGATGGCCGAAGTGATCCAGGCAAGGCGGCGCACCCCCGCCCCGTCGAGGTGGCAGCAGTGTAGGGCCGGCCGTCGTCCATGGATAGGATCTGCCTTGCCGTGGCCGTGCGAAATAAGGAGAAGCGCGACGGCGCTGTGCAGGCCATGTTGTCCCGCATGCACCAGGGCGCGCACAATTTCGAGGAGACGCTCTTTCCACGGTGGCACGTCTACTGCACCGTCGTTAAGCGACCGGAAGTGGGATATGGCATTCCCGCTCGTCGGCAAGGAAAGAGAGGCGAGCTCGCATTCCAGATCGCGTTCTAGATCATGGCGTT
Organism: Poa pratensis; assembly: GCA_947311845.1. NCBI lineage: Eukaryota > Viridiplantae > Streptophyta > Magnoliopsida > Poales > Poaceae > Poa > Poa pratensis. The sequence goes on along the minus strand of CAMZMU010000038.1, from coordinate 84,479,006 downwards.
CTAGGGCGACCAGGCGCTGTGAAGGGCGTCATTCTAGGGAGTGGCTGCCGCTTCCCGGCCGCGGCGAGCCGGAGAAACAGCACAGTGGCAGAGGTTCTCCCCTGCGTGGGTCCCCTCCATTGCCGAGGCGCCGAGCTTTGGGTGGAACGGTGCGTCGCCCCTGCCGCGTTCCCCGAGTCCGGAGCTCGATCTGATCTGATAGCACCACACATAAGTTCTTCATCGAGTCACAAGAAAATATAAATGAATGATCACAACCCAAACAAAAAATAATAATCTCGGCAAAGCTGTGTCCGACGAACAGCTCAACATATTCAGAGAGAACCTATGGATCTTCCACTGTATTGTCCCTTGTGGCGCATGCACTGATTTCAGCTGATACAGAAGCAATTGGTAATGGAAAAATGTTGGCCAAGAAGAAAAATCCTTCATGGACCAGACCTTAATTAACTTGGAAGTATGGGGTAGCAGGTATTGGTAAACACCTCTACTAGAAAAAGGGCCTCTAGTCGCGGTTCCAGAGCCCCTTTAGTCGCGGCTGGGCAACCGCGACTAAGAAGGCGGGACTAAAGCCCCCCCCCCCCCCCCCCCCCTTTAGTCGCGGCGGGATTCCGAACCGCGACTAGAGGTCCCTCCACGTGGGGACGTGGTCTGTTGGGACCTTTAGTCGCGGTTGCTGGCTGCAACCGGGAAGGGTTTTTGGGTTTTTTTTTTCGATTTAATTCCAGGGTTTAGGGTTTATATATGCCGGGGTTTGGTTATAGGTTGCCGTGTCCCATGTCGTAACCGTGGTTTCACTAGTAACCCTTCCCGTAACGGTAACCGGTAACCGTTACGGTGATGACGGTAACCGTTACGGTAACGGTGACGGTTACGGTAACCGTTATGGTAACGGTGACGGTTACCGTAACGTTTTCCACGTCGTAACCGTTCCCGTGTCGTATGAAGTCGATGCACATATTTATAACACATACAATTAAATTAAGTAATACTTTTAGATCATAGTCAAGAGTTGATGCGCCAAGAGTTATCGTAGTACAAGAGTTGAAGCAAAACAACAAGTTATTTACACGCTTTCACACGCTTTCATGCTTTCAGCATCATAGTACTCTCCTTTCTCCGATAAGGCCTCCGAAAGGTAAAATCCCGCCAATTCCTCTCCAATTGCTTTGAAGCGGTGCTCGAATGGTAGCTTGCAGCGCTTTTTTGCCAACTCTGCACTTTTCAATTACATTTCTCGGTGACTAGTACATGTACATACTCGCAAACGAAGTATGCACATAACTCAGTTCCCTTTGGTTGCTCCAAGCAAGACTATACAAGAATAGATTTCAATCAATAATAATGAAGTATGCATGAGAATGTTGTGTGGACGTAGGTAGCAGTACTTACCTTGTTCAACTTCCAATCCAGCTTTTTGGGCCACCCACCTGCAGGATCTTCCTCGACAAACCTTTTCCAAACGCTGCCCGACAAAGAACATTCACAAATGATTTATTCGTTAATGACTTGACATGAAGATATGAATGACAGAGGCGGTAAGAAATGAATGTACCTTGCTAGGAAGTCGAAACAACTCCTGTATTGTCAGGATGATACCTCAATGAGTCAAGTGAATGAATAAGTCCTTTGCGATGTTCAATGACAAGAAGAATCCAGTGGTAGCTGCGCACAGTCATGCATAACTCATCAGTTAAACTTAACATCGGGTGAGCAAATTAGAATGTGTAGAAGACACTAAAACTTACCCGAAGTGGTAAGGCCAATATATAGCTCGTTTGTCGCGGTATCGCTTGAACACCCTTAGCAAATCATCCGGTGTGTTCTTGTTATACAAGGGATTTATTATGGTTGTTTCGTTATATTTATCCGGGTCAATGAACCCAATGTCATGCTGGTTCATCTTTTTGAGCTCGAGCATCTTCAATCTGCATAATATAGCACACAAAAGATTAAAGTGAGAATAATTACAAACAATGAACGAGACTAGGTAAAGACTTAAATAAATCACTTACAGGCAATAGGAACTCATGATAGATTTGTCGAGTGCCCGCAGATTGTATAGCTGAAAAAGTTCGCTAAACCGAACAATGTGGTTGTAGTCTTCTAAGAAGTGCTCATCGTCTTTCCTACATTTAGAACGATAGACGAAGCTGTCCCTTTCTTTGCGGCTTTCAAGTACCAAAAATGGAGAGCACGCATTTTTGTTGGTAACTTGCATTTCACCAAATCTTCCCCCATAACAAATTCTCTTACTGGTGGAGCTGTTGGTGCAGTCTCAAAGTTCAATCTCGAAGCATATTCGTCTATAGGAACTTGCGCTTCGGCGGCAAGACGACGGATTTCCTCTAAGTCAAACACCATCGGCGCTTTAGGGTTAGATTGTACTAGTTGTTTTCCGCGCTGGGAACTCGACTATCTTTGTTCGTCGGCGGCGGGACAATTAGCGGGGGGACAGAACGTACGGGTTGTTCTCCGAGCTGGGGAACTTGTTTACCTATCTTCGGCGGCGGTGGGACCGATGGTGCTGCTTTTGTAGCTTCCTTCGGCGGCGGGTCCGATGGTGCTGCTTGTTTATCTTTTGCCGCCGCGGCGGGACTGACTCTGCGTCTTGTTCACCTTTTTTCGGCGCCTCCACCTCCGTCACCGCGTCATATGACTTATGAATATAACGGTCATAGTCAGATGGCGGCTTCTCTGGAGGGACATATAAGTTGTCGATGACTCGATTACAAGCCTGTGCAGAATAGCCGGCGGTAAAATTTGGCGGCGGCACTTTCGGTGCGAACAATGCTTTATTATACGCCGCCACGGCTGCTTCGTTTTGCTCATGAGTCTTCTGCCAAGGTAACCTCGGATCAGGCGATTTGGCCCTTTTAGTTCGCCTCCTGACCGGGGAAGACGCGCGCTTTCTCCGGAGAAGCGCTACGGCACTTCCTCACGTAGTGGGCTTTGCTGAGTCGAGATGGAGATGGACTGTGCTGACTGAGATGGTCCTCTACATCAATTTCCGGTGGGGGGTCCCTGTCACGCGGTGCCGGAGATGGATGTGTCTCATCGATACCCGGGCAGGATGGGCTTTGCTGAGTCGGTGGCTTTGAGAACTTGATGTATTTCTTGTTCCACTGGGCGAAACCACCCTTGACATCGTACAATGTCTCCTCACCGTCAGCTCCAGAAATCTCAAGAGCCAATGATTCAAATCCCGGCGCAATTTCATCCACCCCGACAACAGCATAGCCAGGAGCAATGTCACCATTATGGTAGCTTGCTCCGGCGTCACTCGGTAAAGCATAGCCGTCCGCCACCTTCGTGGATATGTTAACCACAGGTGCATGTAGCTCACATGGTGTCTTCTCCGTGACATCATCCACGGGGTAGTGAGCATCGACATCTATTTGCGTGGAACCCACGCTGCTTCTAAGCTGAGATCGAGCATCCAGGAGTTGCTGCTCCTGAGGCGGCCCTGTCCGACTATTAACCTTCTCCATGAGTTGCGCACCATGAGTTCCAATTCCGTTAGCCGCTCTTCACCCTTCTTCTTCTTTCTTGCACGGCTTCTATAAGTGTCAGCGTGTTGCGGATACGCTTTCTTAATGGTGACACCGCCGGGCATGCCTCGTAAACGTCCCCAGTGTTCAGGATTCCCTAGGGCCCGTGTCAGCTCGTCGTCCTCTCTATAGGGTTTCCACACACCCCGTTTAACTTCCTCTATTACCGATTCAATCTTCGGGACGATTTCTTCTACTTTTTTCTTGAATTTTTCAACCTTCGGGACAATTTTCCCTGTTTCCTCGTCCAACGTTGCGCCATGCGCGAACAACCAGAATTTGGACCTTTCGGGCCAGTAGTATGTCTGTGGAGTGATACCTTTAGCAAAGATTTTATCTTCTAAGGCTAGCCACTTAGGAATGGCTGACCTGTAGCCACCTGGCCCCAAGTTATGGTGGTGAACCTTATTCGCAGCATTTAGCTTATTTATTTTCGATCGGGCCACAGCCGCATCCGATTTCTTATACGCCTTAAACGCTTCCCAGTGATCTCTTATCTTCACTAGTGCCTCTTCACTGAAATCTGGATCAACTGTTGCATATTTTGCCCATAATGTTTGCTTATATTTCCGAAATGCGTCGGCCATCTTGGAGAGAGTCCACTGCTTGAGTTTCAACTTCGTGGTGGGTTCAATATCTTCCGGGAGGTTAAAATGCTCCAAGAGTGCGTCAAAGCAGAAATCTTTCAAATGCTTGTGGACATAGCAGGGATCATCCTCGGCAACGCCCGCCGGCTTATTCCATTCTGGTATGGAGATCGGGACCGAGTCCCTAACAATAACTCCAGCTTGACTATATTTTTTTGCGGTTCTCTGGGGGTTCCACCGGATCGCCCTCTTCATCAATTTCATAGATCGGTAACTTTGCATCTTTGCTCGTCATTCTTTTCGTGCGGCCTCGAGGAGCTTGATTCTTAGCCTTTTTATTCGAGGTGGAGGCCTAAAGTAAGAAATATAATGCGTTACTAAGTGCAATACAAATCAGTTAATGCATTTTGTGATCAACAAAATATAGAATTCATATATATACCTCGAGTTGGAGGGTGTTCGAGGTGGAGGGTGTTATTTCTTCTTCATCTAAAAGACCCTCACCAGAGTTCATCAGAAATTGTGAGGCAAATTCCTCAAAATCAAGATCTGCACCGGCACCGGCGCCTTCTCCACCGGCAGCATCTTTATCGCGATGCTCAAAAATACTCTGCATTAATATGTCTTCATTCTCCTCGTCTCGCACATAGCCAGGCTCCATAGCTCAATGTTCCTACACTCAATAAAATTTGCATAAATTTGCATGTATAAATTTGCATTTATAAATTTGCATCTATAATTGCTAACACATTGTTAAATTTGCTAACACATTGTTAAATTTCCAAACACATTGTAAAAATTGCTAACACATCGTAAAAATTTCTATCACATTTGCACTAAAATTTGCTAACTTATAAAATTTGCTAACTTTTAAAATTTGCTAACACTAGATCATCTTAGCTACACAAAAAAAATTCTAACACATTGCTAACACAAAATTGCATCTATTTTTTCTAACACATTGCAATTAACCTAGTTCTAACACATTGCTAAAAATTTGATCAAAAGTTCTAACACAAAATTGCATCAAAAATTGCATCTAGTTCTAACACTAGATAATAATTAACCTAAATATGCAAAAAAAAAAGATTGCTAACACATTGTTAAAAATTGCAAAATTACAAAAATTGCTAACACTAGATAAAGTTTCCAACACATTGCAAAGTGCTAAAGTTTCCAACACATTTCTAAATTTCATAACATTATTTTCTAACACTAAATTTCATACAAATTAACTAGAAATTTCATTGCTAACAACCTAAATTTGCTAACACTGTAATATCCTAAATTTTCTAACACTAGATAATAACCAAAAAATGAAAAAAATGAATAAGAAAAACAAACCTGAGGAGATGGGGCTCGGGCAGGGGAGGCGATGGGGCCGGCTCGGGAAGGGCAGCACGGCGGTGCGACCGGAGCGGCAGTGGCGTGGGGCTCGAGGTCGGGGAAGCTCCACGGCGACCTGGGACGGCGGCTGGAGAAGGCGACCGCGGTGGGGCGGGCAGCAGCACGCGGCCGGAGGCGGCGACACGGCGAGGGCAGCAAGCGCGCGGGGCCGGAGGGGGCGGCACCACGGCGGCTTGCGGTCGAGGTCGGGGAAGCTCCACGGCGCCCTGGAGACGCGACGTCGACGGTGGCTGGAGGGAGGCGCGACGTCGACGGTGGGGCGAGGCGCAGCACCACGGCGGCCTGCGAAAAAGACGGCGAGTATGAGCTAGGGTTGGACGGCGGCGGCGGCGCGTCTTGGAGGGGAGTAGGGGCACCTCGGGCGGCGGCGGAGCGGCAGCACAACGGCGGGGCAGCACGACGGCGTGGCGGAGCAGGGCTTCACCGGGGGCGTCGGCAGCGTCGGGGAGCTGTTCTTGTTCGATTTGGGGGAAGTTACGAAAAATTTCGGCCAAAGACACACAAAACCGCGCCGAATCCACCTTTAGTCGCGGTTGGTGGCTACAACCGCGACTAAAGACCCTTTAGTCGCGGTTGTAGCCACCAACCGCGACTAAAGGTCTCCCTGGGCCGCCAAAATTCTGGCGCGAAGCCCAGGGGACCTTTAGTCCCGGTTGGTGTTACCAACCGGGACTAGATGGGCTTTTTCTATTTTTTTTGTTTTTTCTGTTTTCTTTTGTTGTATTTGTTTTCTTTACTTTGATTTAAGTTCTTTTTGAATTGTTTTTGTTTCTAGTTTCTTTTCCTGTTTTGTTTTTGACCTCAACAACAAAATGACTGCCAATATTTGGGGCATATTTGATGGAAATATGTGTATCTTGACATCGGAAATAAAGGTGTCCATATTTGATGCTTCAAAATGGGGTGAAATGGCACATCTCACGCTATGAACTCTATAGTTTGAAGATAGGTGGTTTGAGATTTGCAACATGAAATTTTCCAAAACCTCACCAAACCTTCATTTTGGTGTGACTAAGAATGAGGCAGGCTTAGTTTTCCATTTTGGTGTTTAAAACTTGTGGAAATGCTGATTTGGTTTGGCTTCTGCCAAATTTCTGGAGGTCATCTGGGCCGCCAAAATTCTGGCGCCAAGCCCAGGGGGGCCTGTAGTCGCGGTTGCTGGCTGCAACCGCGACTAGTTGGGCTTTTTCTATATTTTTTTGTTGTTTCTGTTTTCTTTTTCTGTTTTTAATGTTTTAAAGGTGTTACTGATTTGATTTAAAGGTGCCAAACTGGTTTTTGATCAGGGGTGTGTTTATTTTTTTTATTTTTTTTTCGGGAATATTTTGTTGTATTTGTTTTCTTTTATATACTTTGATTATTTAAGTTCTTTTTGAATTGTTTCTTTTCCTGTTTTGTTTTAGACCTCAACAACAAAATGACTGCCAATATTTTATCATGTACTAACATCTCCAACTACCTAAATTAACCGACTACCTAAATTAACTGACTACCTAAATTAACCATGCCCCTTTCAGAGATCCGACCGAGGGGAGGGTTCCCGGAACCGAATGATTTGTGTTCGGTCGATGAACTGAAGGATTATATAGATATATAGAACAAAACACACGGTGATGTGTAATAATGTATTCAATTTTAATGTAACTGTAACGGTAATAATACATCTTTATTTAATCCAGTTACATAGCCTGGGTCCATTTTTATTTAACCATAATACATCGGCGGAGGGAGAGGGCAGCACCCTGGGTAGGGGACGGAGGGCGGTGTGGAGCCGCCTTATATATAAGCAAAACTGACCAGAACACACGGTTTCCCCGTCATACAGCCCTACGGTGCCTCGTGAGTGACTGCATATCAAATGCACCGTAGTACTGTATGACGGGAATCCGAATGCTTGTATACTGCAAATCATCGCGTGGTCGTGAGCATGGCTACCACTTCCACCACCACCACTCCCACCTCCTCGGCAATTCATCATTGTGTCACCCTAATCCAGTGGTTGGATTCAACCTACCTGAGGGCTTGTGTTTCCAACAGCGTCGTTGTGTTGTCCTTATTCACCGTCCTACGGGAGGTGGCTCCAATGGCTGGCCGGTGAACAAGGACGAACACAATAATGCCAGGGAACATGCCATCAGGTAGGCTAAATCCAACCATTGGATTCGGTGGCAAAGGTAGACGCTAGTTATGTGCCGTTCGGCAAGACGTCTCTGATGTTCTACAACCGTCCGGCAAGACGTCTCTGATGATCTGCGACCGTTTGTAACGGTCGCAGGTCATCAGAGACGTCTTGCCGCTGGTTGCCCAAAGATGCCTCTCCGAGTGACGCTGGAATGTTTTGCGTGAGTGAGTAACCTGTCTGAGGTGGGCTATATATAGGGGCGCGTGGCTTATGAAGTGGTCGTGATAGTCCCGGTTGGTAACACCAACCGGGACTATATATAGCGCTGGAAGGAAACACACGATCCGTGTGCTTCTGCCTGATCCAAGGGCTCACAAGCGCTCGAAAGAAACACACCACTTGATCCAACGGCTCACAAGCGCTTTAAAGAAACACACGATCCGTGTGCTTCTTCAGTCCCGGTTGGTGTTACCAACCGGGACTAAAGGCAGGCTTTGCGGTCACGACTCGTGTCCTCCCGCCACCGTTTCCCGCCAACGTTTCCCGCCCAAAAATTTCCCGCTATCGTTCGCGCCACCGTTTCCCGCCAAATGCCAGCACCGGTAGTTCTATAAAACCCAGTCGAAGGTAGGCATGGTACTCACTTGAGCGCAAGCATGGTGTGTATTGGTCCTTGCGAGAAGTGTGTGTCCGGGTTTCACATTTCCGCATCCGAGCATCTCGCCAGGCTTTCGAGCAATTTGAAGGTAGATGGTAGGGTAGTTCCAATTGAAGAAATTTTGCACACTGAGAGTCATCTCGCTTTGCTCGGGGCGAAGCTATGCCGCGATGGGTTTCCGTATAGGACCCCGCTCCAAATTCGTGCAGAAATGCTCAGGCTTGCAGATAAGTTTGACAGGAAAGTTACGAATAGTCCGTTCTACCGAACTGAAGCTGACCGTGTTTCGTACGGTCGTTCCTGTCTCTGGGTAGTTGACAGCGATGATGATGACGATTTCATGCCGTCGTCAAAGGAAAGGAGGGTTGAAGCACTGAGCAAGAGGCTGAAGCTTCGTCCAAGGGGAAAGGCAAGGAGGCAGAATCTTCGTCCAAGGGGAAAAGCACTGAGCAAGAAGGCTGAAGCTTAATTTGTTCTATCCAGTATTTAGAACTAGTGAAGTTGTAACGTAGATCTCTAGTTGTATGTTAAATCGTCTCCGCATAAGACGGTTGATCGCACATCGGAGTTGTATCTTGGTTCACACAACTTACGAACGCACTCTTAACTAATACCAATAAATAGTCCACAATAAAAAAGAAAAACAAATAGAAAAAAGGACCACGACACAGAAATGTCGCACGGTTACATAAAAGGTTTAATACATATTAATTATTACACATCACCAACAACATCCCTACCTAGCTATTGTTCACTTGTTCTTCGTGTGTGTCCCTTTCTTCTTATTGCACCGTAGCCATGGACAAACTTCTTCATTTAACGCGATGCTTGGGTCAATTTTCACTTTGAAGGGCGGAATTTCATGAAACTTATTGTAATCTTCTGACATGTCTGTGTGGTCCTCCACTCCCACGATGTTTCTTTTACCTGAAAGAACTATGTGGCGCTTTGGCTCATCGTATGATGTATTCGCTTGCTTATCTTTTCTTTTTTTTGGTAGGGTAGACATGTCCTTCACATAGAAAACCTGAGCCACTTCACTGGCTAGAATGAATGGTTCGTTCTCGTAATGAAGATTCTTGAAATCCACTGTAGTCATTCCGTACCGTGTGTCTACGGCTACACCGCCATCTAGGTTGAACCATTTGCACTTGAACAAAGGAATCTTAAATGAAGGTCCATAGTCCAGTTCCCATATCTCCTCTATGTAACCATAATATGTTACCTTTTCCCCACTGCAGCCATCTATTGCATCAAAGCGGACACCACTGTTTTGGTTGGTGCTCTTTTTATCTTGGTCGGCCGTGTAAAATGTATTTCCATTTATCTCGTACCCTTGAAAAGTCAATATAGTCGAAGATGGTGACTTGGCCAAATAGTAGCTGTAGTTCATTTGTGGTGACATTCATCAGAAGTTTCTGTAACCAACCGCCAAAAGTCTTGATGTGTACTCCATCAATCTCATCTTCTGGGTATTTGGAGCGTAAATAATTCTGTGTTGCTGGATATACGGAGCCACCAAGATGGAATTATGCAGAACTGTGTAGTGTGCTCGAGTGAAAGAATCCACGTCTTCACATATGATTGCTTTCTTTCCTAGCGTGCCTTTTCCACGCAGTCTCCCCTCATGACGCGATTGAGGAACACCAATCGGCTTAAGATCAGGAATAAAGTCAACACAAAACTCAATGACCTCCTCAGTTCCATAGCCCTTGGAGATGCTTCCTTCTGGCCTAGCACGGTTATGAACGTATTTCTTTAAGACTCCCATAAACCTCTCAAAGGGGAACATGTTGTGTAGAAATACAGGACCGAGAACACGTATCTCTTCCACCAGGTGAACTAGAAGGTGCGTCATAATATTGAAGAAGGTTGGTGGGAACACCAACTCGAAGCTGACAAGACATTGGACCACATCATTCTCTATATCTTTTAGAGTAAGTGGATTGATAACCTTCTGAGAAATTGCATTCAGGAATGCACATAGCTTCACAATGGGTACTCGAACATTTTCTGGTAGAAGTCCCCTCAATGCAACCGGAAGTAATTGTGTCATAATCACGTGACAGTCATGAGACTTCAGGTTCTGGAATTTTTGCTTGCCATGTTTATTATTCCCTTTATATTCGACGAGAAGCCAGATGGAACCTTCATACTGCGAAGACATTCAAAAAATATTTCTTCTCTTCTTTCGTAAGAGCGTAGCTCGCAGGACCTTGATGATTATCAGAATGATCGTCGTCTCGTGAATGCATACGTCGATGGGCCTGTCTTGCTTCCGGTGTATCTTTTGACTTTCCATACACGCCCAACAAGTTAAGCAGGTTCAAGCAAAGATTTTTTGTCACGTGCATCACGTCGATTGCAGAGTGAACCTCTAGCATTATCCAATAGGGCAGCTCCCAAAATATAGATTTCTTCTTCCACATGGGAACGTGGTTCTGAGCGTCATTCGGAACAGATAGTGCTCCAGCACCCTTCCCAAATATTACTTTTAAATCCTTGACCATATCATGTATAACAGAACTAGAAGGTCGAGTAGGCTTCCGCCGAATATCTTCCTCACCTTTGTAATGTTGGCCTTCCTTTCTTACTGATGCCTCGGTACAAGCCATCGACGATGGCCCAGGTACACAATCTTGTTACCTATATGTTTACCTTGAGTCTCACCTAAACAATGCGTACATGCATTGTATCCCTTGTTTGACTGTCCTGAAATGTTACTAAGAGCAGGCCAATCATTGATGGTTACAAACAAGAGCGCTCGTAGGTCAAATTCCGTTTGTCCGTGCTCATCCCACACACGCACACCTTCATCAGTCCACAACTGTAAAAGTTCTTCCACCAATGGCCTCAGATACACGTCAATGTCGTTGCCAGGTTGCTTCGGGCCTTGGATGAGCACTGGCATCATAATGAACTTCCGCTTCATGCACAACCAGGGAGGAAGGTTATATATACATAGAGTCACAGGCCAAGTGCTATGACTGGAGCTCTGCTCTCCAAATGGATTAAATCCATCTGTACTTAGACCAAATCTTAAGTTCCTAGCGTCATCCGAAAATTTCGGGAACTCTCTGTCGATTTTTCTCCACTGGGACCCATCAGCGGGGTGTCTCATCATCAGTCTTTTTTACGTTCTTCTTTGTGCCAGCGCAACAACTTGGCATGCTCTTTGTTTTGGAACAAACGTTTCAGACGTGGTATTATAGGAGCATACCACATCACCTTGGCAGGAATCCTCTTCCTTGGACAACCTTGCTCGCCCTCAACTTCACCTGGGTCATCTCGCCCAATCTTAAACCGCAATGCACCGCATACAGGACAAGCATTTAAATTTTCGTGCTCCCCGGTAGAGGATGCAGTCATTAATGCATGCATGTATCTTCTGCACCTCTAATCCTAGAGGGCAGACAACCTTCTTTGCTTCGTACGTACTAGAGGGCAATTCGTTTTCATTTGGAAGCATCTTCTTAATTATTTTCAGCAAACTTTCAAAGTGCTTGTCGGTAGTACCACTCTCTGCCTTCCATTGTAGCATTTCCAGTATGGTACCGAGCTTTTTCTGGCCATCTGTACAAGTTGGGTACAACAATTTGGTGTGATCGGCTAACATGCGCTCCAACTTCAACCTCTCGTTTTCACTTCCACAGTCCATTTGTGCATCATGAATGGCCTGACGAAGATCATCGTCAGGCTCATCTTTTTTTTCATCCTCTTCAACTTCGTCTTCCCCCATTGAAGTACCACCGTGTTCATCGAACATAGGATAGTTGTCATTATCCTCTTCTTCTTCATTCTCTTCCATTATAACCCCTGTTTCTCCGTGCTTGGTCCAACAATAATAACCACGCATGAAACCATTTTGCAACAGGTGTTGGTGAAGCTTGGCTGAGGAAGGGTAATCCTTCTTATTCTTACAGAGACTGCATGGACAACACATAAAACCATTTTTTCGCTTGCTTATCTCGGCCACAGTGAGAAATTCATGCATGCCCTTAAGGAAATCGTCAGAAACTCGGGAACCGTACATCCATTGACGTCTCATCTGCATTATGCATGCCAGTAATGAATAGATAAGTGACCATAATAATTCTTACAAGTTCTTCAAGCAAAGTAGAGTGGCGACAAATGTAATACATTGTAGCATTAAATATTCATTAATTTAAACTAACATTGAACTATTTAAAGAATTTAAGTCCAACAACAAATGCGATCAGAATCGCAACTAAGGTAACTATTGAACCAACAGCATAATGATACCAAGCCTCTTGACTAATGGCATATCTTCTAATTTTTTTAAGCTTCAAGCGCATCGCATCCAACTTGATCTCGTAAGCATTAACGACGTCGGCAAGCTTCGAGCGCATCCCATCCAACTTGATCTCGTAAGTATCGACGACGTCGGCAAGCTTGAACTGGTGTTCATCGATGATGTTGACAAGCTTAACCTCCAATTCCTTCTTCTCTTCTTTGCGGAGATCTTCACTTATTTTTAATTTAGCTTTCAAATCATCGTTTTCTTTCACAAAATATTCAACAATAGGGTCCACTGGAATTTCCGGTTCAACTACCTCCTAGACAAATATATATTTATGTCAAAGTTGGTCCGCATGATTGTCATAAACACGAAACGAAACAAATATATAGTTATTAACAGTCATACCACATCCGAATAATAGAGCGGACGAGAGCCGGTGGGGGTATTTGTGAAAACCATGGCACTATATATATAAAAACAATTATACAACTTATACAAAAAAACAAATAATAATTATGGAACAAAATCATACAACATAGATTTTTTTTAAATAAAAAAGAAGGCTCACCTAGGTGGTGTCGGTGACGAGACGGTCTATCGACGACGGTGAGGAGGTGAATGTTGTGACACTGAAATACAAAAACATAATTTAGTTTAAGCTCAAATTGACATACAAAATTGAGCTAAATAAGCAAAATGAGCTAACTTAGGCATTTCATCAAACACCTACCTAGCACTAGAAATATGAAATGAGCTAAATGAGCTAAACAACCAACGAAACGGGCGCCGGAAGAGAGAGTTTGCAGTTGCTAACCCTTGGATAGATGCACCACCGTCAATCTTAACAAATGGTGCAAAAAATCGTGGATGAAATCGAGCTCGGTGGAGAGAAAATGGAGATGAAACTCGAGCTCAAAATGGCCATGGCTGGCTCGGGGTGGAAGATATAGGTGACGGACCTTCAGTCGCGGTTCCAGCCACGAACCGCGACTAAAGGTCCTCTCTAGGACAGGTGGCCGGTTGGTTCGGGACCTTTGGTCGCGGTTGGAGCCACCAACCGCGACTAAAAGTCCTCGAGCGGGCCCCGCGCGGCTTGAGCCGCAGGTGGAGGACCTTTAGTCGCGGTTGGTGGCTCCAACCGCGACCAAAGGTCCCGCACCAACAGGCCACCTGTCCTAGCCGTTGGAAATGTCGGAGCCGGAGACCTCTAGTCGCGGTTCGGAAACGAGCCGCGACGAAAGGTCTGGCTATAAGGCCTCTTTTCTACTAGTGCACGTTATTAAGATATGCGTGACAGCAGATACTAAGGGTTCAGTGTCACGAACTCGTACTTAGGCTTTTGTCAGACCCTAAATGTCGGATAACCAATCTCGAAAAAAAAATGTGGGATAATAGTGGGTGGCATCGAGCAGCTGGAGGATTGGGCAGTGGTTGAGGAGGGCGAGAAGCATATCTTCCTGGAAGAAGTCGCTCCGGATCACGACGAGTTTCCTGTCAGTGATACAAAGGGGCAAAAGACAAGTGGCATTGACAAGGCCATTGTCATGCTCGGTCTGATCTGATAGCATCACACCTAAGTTCTTCATCATGTCACAAGAAAATATAAATGAATCATCACAACCCAATAAATACTTATCATATTCAGAAAGAACCTATATATGGATCTTAACAGCAGATACTAATTGGGTTCGGTCTCATGAACTCGTACTTGTAACCTAACACAAGACCTCGTAGGGCATCATGAGGTGTTTAATGGTGCTGTTGCGGATCCTGGTTGCAATAGGCTCTTGCCAGTCCCTGAACGTGGGCCGACAGTAGGTGGCATTGAGCAGCTGGAGGCGCGGGCATTGGTCCATGAGGGCGACAAGCATCTCTTCCTGGAAGAAGCCGCTGCAGATCACGATGCGCTCCAGCAGAGGGAGATTCTTGATAATCCACTTGATGAGTTTCGGGTCATCGATGTAGGGACAGTTTGCGACGTCGAGACTTCTCAGCAGCGGCGCTCTGCATGCAGAACATACAGTTAGTCGGTTGCATGGTAGATCAGATGAACAGTGCAACATGCATGGGCAAGTTCGCGACGTCGAGACTTCTGCGCTCTACATGCATGGGCGATGAGAGTAGGAGTTAGGAGGAGTACACATGCCTGTTAGCGAGGTGAACTAGGACATCTTCGTCGACGTGGCCAGCGAATGACTCGCACCGTCCGGCGCTGCAATCCACCGCGGCGAGAGCCATGGCTTTCCATCCATCAGGTGGCTCACCGTACCACCGGGCGCCGTCAAATAGATCGATGCTGCGCCATAGCAGGGGCTCCTTCTTGGCGAGCCGGCGCCAGGGCGAGCACACGACCCCCGCGCCGCGGAGAATGTCGGCCTGCGTAAGCTTGCCGACGACGATGCATAGGACGTCCCGGGGCCGGCAGAGACGCCCAATCCCTCCACTGGTCAACATGGTCCTCGCTACGGCGGCGGCGCCGCCGAGACGATGATGTGCAGGTTAGGGTTTTGCGTTTCCTCTCGTTCATGTCCATGCATCTGTTTCTCCGTGAATAACAATGATGGGTACGTTATTCACGTATCGGGCGGTTTATATGATGTCCGGCTTCCAAGTATAGTATTTTAAAAATTTCAGCCAATCAATTTCTCCAATTCCGATGACCCAGTTACGTAGAATGGTTAAGGTAGGCCAGGATTTCGCGGGGAAAAAAAGAGGAGGCCAGGATCCACAACAATTCGTAGTGGTCGCTCCGCATGTGTGAATCTTCAGCGGTGTCCAGATTTCTACACGTTTTGGGCTATGTCAGGCTTCTGCAATCAACTCCTTTGATGTATGCAGCGAGACCGGCCATGTCTCTCTGATGGATTTAAATCTCCCGATACAGTGGGAGAACAAGGATGAAAATGCGACCATACGGCATTGAAATTGGTGACGAAATTTCAAATTAAAACCATATATTGTAAAACCCTGGTTATCTGTTATTCTTTTTGTAGCTATCTCTTCATTGGCACATAATATATCACTCATCCCACAGGTTCTGTTATCTAATACTACCTCCTTTTTTTTTTGCAAAAAATCTATACTACCTCCGTCTTGAGATACAATACATTTCTGTAGGCTAATTTAGCCTACCTAAATGTCATGTATTTTAGGATAGAGTAAGTAGTAAACAAATAACAATCCGCTTTCATATATGTGCGGAAGAGGGAACTATGGCTGCAGGTCCCCGGCAATGGGCTGTGCAGTCGTCCAGCGTTCTGTAGCACTTCTCCATGGGGAAGCAAGTGAAGCACGAGCTGCCACCGCCACCGATACATTTACCGACTTGGATGTGATCTCCGCCGATGACTCTACCTATAAAATTGTTATTAACACAAAAATAACATTAATGTCGTCGTCCCAAGTTGAAGGCCATTATATACTTATAATGGAGAGGTGAATGAAAAAAAAAATACGAAGAAGATGATGTTTTCTAACCAACTTACATTGTGAATGGATAGCAAAGCATAGCAGAAGGAGCAATAATGCTTGGATGCGCCTCATGCAGTTCTCCATGTGAATAGTAAGGATTGCACTACTGGCTGGCAGGTTGGTTCCTGATTTTGGTCGATACCACCCAATGCTAGCATATATATAGAGGGGGATTGGTAAACGGATATATATGGAAATTAATTGGTAGAGACTAATTTGGAAGGAATTTAGATGGATATATATAGGATAATTTGTCATTAATTGGGGGCTAATATATGGGTTAATTTGTGATTAATTGAGGGAATGAATTGACGACGATGGTTGTAATATCCTTCCAATGTTATCTTGTCGTGCGCGTGACTGGAGGTGGCATGCCTATCATTGACCGCGTGGAAAAAAACTAGTGCCTTTGGAAATAAAGAGGGCAAGGACTGGCCCGTTAATTATTTAGATGCCCCATGTTATATTTTAGACGCTACGCAGAAATATTGGAACAACACAAAATTTAGGGAGCCCAGTCAGGCTAATTTTTAAAAATAGTACATTTTTATATAGAAATAATACGTAGTTTCGGAAAGTTGCAACAAAATACACCGTCGATATGGGCCAAGCCGATAGGTACTTGTCGGCTTCGTGGCTTGGCTCACACCGAGTGTGTTTATTTTGCAACTTCCCAAAAATTGACGTGAAAAGTGAGCTAGCTCCACACAAATTTGTGTACACCTTACGACACTTAAATGGGATCAGAGGGAGTACATTTTGGTAGGCTTGTTTAGCCTACTGAAATGTCATGTATTTTAGGATAGAGTAAGTATTAAATAAATAACAATCCATTTTCATATACCTCTATTCTATCTAAAGGGATTTTTACCTATCTCAAAATTCTGTACATAAACCTCTATTCTATCTAATCGGATGGCGGATTTGATCGCCTTTAACCTTAAAAAAAATGTCGACAAAATTTCAAATTAAAACCATATACAGTAACCCCGGGTATCTCTTATTCTTTTTGTATTTATTTCTTCATCGGCACATAATACATCGCTCATCCCATAGGTTATATTATCTAATACTACCTCCGTCTTGAAATATAACAAATTTTTGTAGGCTAATTTAGCCTGCCAAAATGTCATGTATTTTAGGATAGAGTAAGTAGTAAACAAATAACAATCCGCATTCATATATGTGCAGAAGAGGGAACTACGGCTGCAGGTCCCGGACAATGGGCTGTGCAGTCGTCCAGCGTGCTGAAGCACTTCTGAATGGGGAAGCAAGTAAAGCACGACCCGCCAGCGCCACCGATACATCTACCGATTTCGATGCGATCCACACTGATAACTCTACCTACAAAATAGTTATTCACACGAAAATAACATTAATGTCGTCGTCCCAAGTTGAAGGCCATCAGATACTTACAGTTAGGAGGTGAATCAAAAAAAAAAACATACGGAAGAAGATGATGTTTTCTAGCCAACTTACATTGTGAATGGATAGCAAAGCATAGCAGAAGGAGCAATAATACTTGGATGCGCTTCATGCAGTTCTCCATGTGAATGGTAAGGATTGCACTACTTGTTGGTAGGTTGGTTCCTGATTTGGGTCGAAACCACGCAATGCTAGCATATATATAGAGGGGGATTGGTAAACGCATATATATGGAACTTAATTGGTAGAGATAAATTTGGGAGGAATTTAGATGGAAATATTCTAGGGGATAATTTGCCATTAATTTGTCTTTAATCAGGGGCTAATAATATACGTGGGGTAATTTTTCATTAATTGGGGCCTTGGGGGAATGAATTGATGATGGTTGTAATGCGTACCGTTGACCGCGCAGGGAAAGAACCGTTAAGGGTCTGTTTGTCTTTAGACTTTTTCCAGAGATTGGTGGGGATTATCCCGGTTAAACCTCCCAGTCACCACATATTCAAAAACACCGTTTGGTCCTAGTGTATTCGATAGGTTTTATCCTCACTTTTGCCCACCAATACCCAAACTCTAGTGCATTTTTATCAATACCCAAAACACTACCACTATGTAGTGGATTGGAGATAAATGAGAATTTGATAGGATTGGGTAGGATTATCCCCACCAATCCCTCTAGAAACAAACAGAGCACCTAATTGTCTTATAGGTGGCCCATGTTATATTTTAGACGCTACGCTACTTTTTTTAAACAATACATTATTTTTAATATTTTTATAAATAATACGCATTTTGAAAAGTTACAAAAATAATACACCCTCTGTTTGGACCAAGCCTACAGGTACTTGTCAGCTTCGGTGAAGCCGACGAGGCGAAGCCGACCAGTGCCATGCGCCCGTGCCCACCAAAAGCCGAGCCCATCTCTGTATTCCTTACGAGCTCTCTGGATTCCTTAGTGATGAGCTGGCAATTTCTGAAACTTGGAAAGCCGAGCCCATCTTGTTCACAGTGTGTTGTCCGAAGTCCAGGCTCCACTAGGAGCTCAGCAAAAATCTTGTGGTTCTCGATTCCAGTGTTTTAATGAAAGTAGGTCATAACCAAAAACTTACAGATGTTTCACAAGATTAACACAAGCCAAACATCTACACCAGTATCAGGGTGTGTCAACACTCACGTAGCCAACAGGTTTGGTAGACATTGGCCACAACCAAAACCATCATGAATACATGCTAGAACCCTCGATTAGCCGTGCAAGAACATCCTCCATCTCACAGGTGCAACATTGGCCGAGCTGCTGTCCAGGGTACAAGGAAAGACACTCCGGAGCTGAAACCAAAGCTCGCTGCCGAACGCTGAATATGCAAGGAAAATGCAAGAGAACCTTCGCACCGCATCAGGGATTTGCAGTGTGTTGCTTGCATCCAGTGGGACCAAAATGATGTGCCATCTTCTGGACAGTTTTCCGGCACAGCGCACAGCTGTATTGGGTGCATTGCCAACAGTAGAGATGGTTGTTATTTGCAATCTGCCCAAGTTATTAACAAAGCAAACACAGAATCATGAGGATCGGGAAGGGTGCAACATGGAATAAAAATGAAGCTTGAGTTCACTAGGAGCACACACTAAGTGGTTAGCTAGACTTCAGATCAAGCAAAAAAAGTTAACCGACCTAGAGATAAATTGCTGATTTACATAACTCATGGAAGTTAATGAAGTTGTAATAAACGGTTTGAACTAAGTAACTGTGGCTAGAGGTGAAATGACAACCGCGAGAGTAATGTTTTAAGGAAGTTGTGCATGAAATAGCGATGGTGAAGAAGCTTCTAGACTCGGTGCCCGATCACCTGTACACGGCGGTGGCCGGCATCGAGCAGTTCTGCGACATGAACACCATCACGTTCGACGAGGCGCTCGGGCGGCTCAAGGTGTTCGAGGAGCGCATGGAGCGGCGCAAGCAGCGCGGCGAAGGCGAGCGTGGTGGCGACCATCTGCTGCTCACGACGGCACAGTGGGAGGCGCGCCGTCGAGCACGCGGCGGCGGCTACTACGACGACGACGACGCGGGGAGCAGTGCGGGCACGGGCGGCAACGGCCGGCGCAGGCAAGTGCCACGACTGCGGCATCCGCGGCCACTTCGCCCGTGACTGCAGGAAGCCCAAGAAGGTGCAGGAGGAGGAGCCGAAGGCGCAGGCGCTGCTCTGTGACGCCGGCGACCATCCAGGCCTCTACTAGGTCATGGCTTAGGGGGAGATTGTTACACTAAGCCATGTCAGCACGGTGGCGACCGGTGTTCTATGCGCCAGGTCAAGTCCGTGGCCGGCATGGCACGTCAGCGCGTGTGTGTCATATGCGTGCGTGTGTGCGTGGGTTCAGTTAGCAGAAGCAGCGTGGAGTCCGCGTCGTTCAGTTGGAAGCCGGCCGCGTTGTGCGCGTGGACTGGACAAGCTGAACGTGGGCGCGTGGGAGCTCGTCGTGGCGAGCAGGCTAGAGTGGGGCACAGCGACGTGCGTACGAGCTGGCTATAAGACTCTAATAGTCCCCCGGACGATGGAACGTCTCACATCCTCCACATCGCGCCCTACGCGTGGGACAGAGCAAAGAGGATGGCCGCGTTAAGCCTTATCCGCGCAGGCGCGTCTCCTCCACATAATTTCCTTTTTCCTCTCCCATCGCCTTACCTTCTTCCTCCCGTCTTCTCGCATGGCCGTGACCGCCATGTCTTTCCCGTCCAGCGCCGCCGCCCAAGCCACGTGCCTCCGCCGCCGCCTCCATCCCGATCCCAATCCCAAACGAGGTGCTGCTACGGAGGCATGCGCTGCTACAGTACCATCACGGCGATGCTATCGCCGGCGGCCATAGATGCTGCTTTCGGTACCAGAGGTTGCTGCCAGCGGCTGGCGTCCTTGCTGCCAGCCCGGGGCGCTGCTGCTGCAAGACTTGATGCCTGCGATGCTACCGATAGCCGGCCATCCTACCGACGGGGCTCCGTGTTGCTACCGATGGCGCTCCGTGTTGCTACCGTGCACGGCGTTGCTACGGACGGTAGGCGTTGATGCTACCGACGGGGCTCCGTGTTGCTACCGACGGTGCACGGCGTTGATACGAGCGGATGATACAAGCAGATGCTACCAACGATATCCGACGATGATACAAGCAGATGCTACCGACGTCTCGCGGCGTTGCTACCGACGGTGCATGGCATTGCTACCGACGAGACGACGATGCTACCGACGGCGCATGGCATTGCTACCGACGTCGCGCGGCGTTGCTACCGACAAGCCGGCAATGATACGAGCGGATGCTACCGACGTCTCGCGGCGTTGCTACCGACGGCGCATGGCATTGCTACCGACGGCGCAGGGCATGGCACTCCAACGGGGCGACGCATCGAGTCCGCGCGCCTCCGTTCCTGTCCGTGGGGCAAAATACATAGTCCAACGGGCGACGTAAACGGACCGCGGTCCGTTTTTCGGTTCGCCGCGACGCATTCCTGGCCCAACTTTGGGCCACTGATGCATCGGCACGGACACGTCCGCGCGTCCGGCTCTGTCCTGCTCTGTCCGCTCCACCACTTGCCAGCCGCCGGAGGATTTCCTCCGGCTGGACCGCTCCCGGGCGTGGTGCCATGGTGGCCTGCAGCCGTTCTCGTCGGCCGGCAGGGGCATGGCGTGCGCAGGCATCTCCTCGCCTATATCCTCTCCCGCCGGCGCTTTGGATGGCTCGCTTGTTCTGCCTCTGATTCGTGCTTTGGATTATTGCAGATTGAACTAGTACTGGATCAAGAGTAGCGCTTGCTCCAGATTAAACTAGTACTGGATCGAGAGTAGCGATTGCTGCAGATTGAACTAATACTGGATCGAGCACGCGGGCGTCGCCGGAGACGTCGACTCGTGCTCTCTCTCTCTGCTCTTTTCTTTTTCAAGATTTTTTTCCTTGTACGATCGGTAAACCGATCCTATTAGATTGATTTGTTTGCCGTGGTTAGCCCACACGGCTGGCTCTGCTTATATTGATCAACAACGTAAGGTACAGGGTACAATACAATGATGGGAACAGGAATACAACAAAGAACAATGCAAAATCTAAACGAATCTACTCATGATGCTTGGTCATTTTACTAATGATGGTACTGCTTTCCAAAGCCTTAAACAAGCTTTTTTACTAATGATGGTACTGTGAGGAGTACAAAAACAGGCAAACTGTTGGTAAAACAGGAAAACTGCTGGTCGTATCATCTAGTAAAATACCTACTTCTATTAAAAAGAGGACAAACTGCTGGTAAAACAGGAAAACGTTTCGGCAGCGATATGAACTCCAACTACTAAGAAGTAAGAAGTGTCCACTATCCAAATACTAATAATAAGCTGCACTATTAACAAAAGCCATGTACACACCTCTGCGTTCAGCGTTCTTCTCCATCGAGGGGGGACGTGCTGTGTTTTTTCCTAGCGGACTGGATAGACAGGCCTGTTGGGCTGAGCGGCCTACGTCCGTGGGTTCGTCCCAAGTACGCGGCCAGTCCGCTTAGCCGTTTGGCCTTTTGGAGCGGCGCGGACCAAGCGGACGAGCGGAATCCGCCACCGCCTGCATCCTGATGACAGAGCCCGGCCGGGGTGTTGTGTCCTACTCAGTGGCGGAGCTGGTGTACTAGCGTTGGGTTCAGGTGACCCAATAAATTCTCAAAATCCTTCACTAATTTTGTATTTTCCGGTGCTAATTTAGTCAAATATTACACTTAGAAGATGGAGCTGAACCCAATGACTTGATCTTGTAGCTTCGCCACTGGTCCTACTACTCCAGCTGCTCCGGCCAAGACACACCACCAAATAGAGGAGCTAGTGTTGCTCCCGTGTGGTGTGCTACAGTAGCGTCCACTCTCTACATGTTGGTTAGTTAACTAACACTACGCTTGGCATGCCTGTCAAATTAACGAGCCATGTCGCTGTCCTATCCTATTACTACCTGTGCATTCATCCCCACGACTCAGGAGCATTATTTTTCTGAGCTTCCATGGGCATTACTTTAGCATCCTCCTGGGCAAATTGCAAATATATTTATTCGTCACGTACGCATACAGTTGCGTGTAGTTGGCTGATCAGTTGGGTCATGATTAATCTCATATCCTCATTTTGGCTTCAGTTGGCACCTACTCCTGCCTTTAGCTTCTTCTCTTCCCTTCAGTTTCCATGTTATACCCTGACGCATTGTCAACAATTAACCAGCTGAGCAGGCAAGGATGTGACAATGGCTCTCAGTTTCCATGTTATACCTAATGGTAACAGCAAGAGCACCATTCAGGCACAACAACGGGCATTCTGTCCCGAACCTGTCCGGCTGCCCACGCCCGCTAGTTGTCGCGGCCATGGCCATACGTACCCTCCAGAAACCGTGGATAGTACCAGGACGGCAAGGCGGAACTCGTGAACATGGTGTACAACCTCAGCAAGGCCCGTGGCAACGGGGAGAAAGGAGATGCCGACGACGGCGTGTTCCAAATGCCGCTCGCGTTCTCGGCGCGCAGACACATAGCGAGAGGAGGACAATGACGAAGGTCTCCTTGAGGATCTTGCGGGCCAGTAACTCGGTGCGCATACGAGACTCCCGCTCTGCAGCTCGTCGACGAGGCGGGCGAGCTCGGTCACCTCTGTCCCCATCGCCGCCGAGGATGTCGAGGCGTGTGTCGGCTGCTCCTGCGCGGAGGACCACGGGAAGTAGACACCCAAGTACTGCGCGATAGAGCTGCCGCCTTTGGCCTCCGAGCCAGCGGCGGGGCGAGCGAGGCAGCGAGCTAGAGCGTCGACTCTGCCCCCGAGGCACCGCCGATGGGACAGGCTGCTGTAGTGAGGATGGTGCCGGTGCGGGTGCCACCTGTTCGCGCGTGGAGGAGGTGGCGGAGGACCTGGGCGTCGCCGGGTGCGTTGGAACCACATAGCCGCCTTGACCCCGCCGGCCACCATGGCTGATGTTGCTGGCTGGGTCGCGTCTGGCTCGCGTTTGGCTGATGCAGTGGGGATGGCTCGTATCGATAGGCCGTGTCATTTATTTCTCATGTTCAAATAGCGACGTGATTAATCGTATACTAGGCTTGTCTAAAACAGAAACTAAGGACTTTAGAATCCTATAAGATATAAAATTTCAGGGGTATTTTGCAAACAATGGGTCAACTAACGGTGCCACGTCAGCATTTAAACGGTAGCCGTGACGGCAGGACGAACGTGGTGAATTTCCGCAACTTGCTGACCAATAGTATGCATTTTTCCAGTTGGTGGCCAATCCGCTCCTCCTTGACAACTTCATAGACCGCGTGGGCGTTTTACTCTTTCTAATAATACTGATTTCGTATTATCGATATTGATATTTTTCTATATACTTGATCAAATTTGTAAAGTTTGACTTTGACCAAAAATTATAGGTGACATATTTTGGAAACCGAGGCGGAGCTAGGAGCTAAACTCTGCATAGTCAAGAAAAAAATGTGTAGTTAAATAAACGTATTTGTATATTTTTTTTTATTTAATCTTGTATTGTCAAAAATCTGTGTAGTCAACTGACTACACAGTGCGTAAGTGGCTGTGCCACATGGAAAGTACTCCGGGAAATAGGTTAGTGCACGGAACAACTGCATTTCTACACACTATACTGCAATGTCCCTAGGATTTGTCAAACTGAAAAGATTTTTCTCAATGTTAGATCAAGTTTTGGATTAGTTTGCACGGAGAAAAAACCATCGGCAAATCCCCTACTTGGACACATCCGTGATAGTACATTGTATTTTTAAGTTATATTTTTAGCATTCTTAAAGTAGTGTATATATATATATGCAGGGGAGGCATGGATGCAGCTGGAAATCGCCAGCACTATGTTTCATGTCATGACATGTTGGGTTTATTATTTGATTGCACCGCAGAAAATCACATGGATTTCGGTGAGAGGTCGAGCGTTTTCCCTAGTTGTCATGTAATAAAAGATCACTGAAACTTTGTTATAAAACTGCATCCAAAGTAGTCTATAGATTTTTTTTTCATGGTTTCTCAGTCCTAAAAATAGATTGGAAACATTGTATAGAAAAATAAATCAAAGAAATTTAAATGTCAGATGACTTTATTACTAGTTCCTCGAGCAATAAGGTACTGACAAAGGTAAGTGTTACTGACTCTGGAATATCAGAGCTGGATTGCAAACGAATTCCCCTGAATATCAGAGCTGGAGTACATGGGAGTATCCTGTTAATCTTTGTAGGTGGGCCCCATGAAAATCAACAAGCATGCACGGAGGAAGCCAGCCCACCGGCCCTAATCATTCGAGCCAAGACCCTCCGATGCGAGCTGTTGCAATATTCAAGTGGCCACCTACCTATGCTGTCGCCTGCCTGCTGACCTACGCATTTTTTTTTTTTGAATTTGACCTACCCAATTCTTTTTGTTTTTAGGACAAGGTGGTCGTTCCACCGCTCGAATAGATAGAAAGAATTGACCTAGTTTATAAGGAAAACCGGGCCCAAAAACCATACAAACGCCCTGTTTATGAGGAAAACAGGGCCAAAAAACCGCACAGACGAAGCGACCCCCGCCCACACGACACAAGCCGACTAAACGCCACAAACACACGCCACCCGTTCCGGGGCCACCGCCCCGGCGAAACAACCAGATCGAGCTTCGCATTGACCGAAAGCGATCCAGTCATGGTCGACGAACTTTCTGCCCGCACAGTCTCCATCCAGGTTGCCACCAAAACCAACAAATTCCGGGCCGCCGCCTCGGCGTAGCAACCAGATCGGCCTTCGCATTGCCCGAACGCGATCCAGTCGGTGCAAGGCTTTCGCCCGGATTTCGACCCACCCGCAAAGCTCGGGGAGCATCAAGGATGGCAGGGAACCGTGGCGACCGCCTAGCTCCCCCGTGCTGCACTCCTCCACACCCTGGCCTCCTCCACGCGCGGCCTCCTTTCAGCAGCGCCTCATCGGCAGGCCGCGCCGCCGGGCCGCAGCATGCCCAGATGGGGCCGCCCGCAGCACACACCCAGCAGGGCCGACGCCTCGTGCCTCACGCCCGCACCACTCCGCCGCGCCCGTCCTCCACTCCAATGCGCCCGTCCTTCACTCCAAGCGCCGCCACAGCTCGGGCCCGACGGGCCAGATCGGGACCGCCAAGCCCATCGAACCAACGGCTCCCCCGCGCGGACGCAGGCGACGACACCTCTCTCCGCCGCTGCAACCCACGCTCCAGCCGCCACCACCCGAGCCCGCCGGCTCGGCTTCCTCCTTCCCGGCCGCCGCCGCCCCCACGGGCCGGCCATCCACCAGACTAGAAGCGAGGACCTCCCCTCCGGCCACCTTTTGGCGGCAGCGGAGGGGTGCCGCCACCGCCGCGGCCGAGGCCGGCGACGGCAGCGGCAGGATGCTACCGACGGGGAGAGTGGGCGGCGCTAGAGTTTCGCCCCTAGCGTCGCCTGGGGGTGGCGACGCGAGGGGAGGGGAGTGGGTTTTACCCAATTCTTCTTCAACTCCTACTTCTCCTTGACAGTCTTTTATGGAGGATGACTGGTTTGTTTATGACTCGGCTGGGATAAAATATGATCCCTCGATCGATGACGTGCATGGGGAGTTGGGGGCAGACAAGCATGTCTCAATCTTGTTTATGTATATCTACCTATGGAGCACACATAGCGTATTTTGTATTGGTCTATTGGAGCATCTTTATTTGGTTGGGATGAGAATTTTGGAACCAAGAAAATATTGATTAAAACTTGGACCCAAGAGAAAAGATTAGGAGTAAGTAACAATTGGCAAGAACGTGGCTGACATGATAGATTGGCAGCATGGACGGCCGTGAATGTTGACTTTCTATCTATGCTTCCGTTGGTCGAAATGTTGAATTGAGCAGGCGGCAACGTGCGCACGTACTACATCAATATGACCTGACGGTGAAGGAATATTATAAACTCCGTGTATGTATGTACGTACATATGGGTCTTGTACGTTCGAGAGCCTGGCTAGACGAAGAATCTATAGGCACCCGCATCATTTTTGGACGTTTTTTCATCCGTGGCTCATTAGGGTTTGGCTGAGTAAAAACGCGTACTGGGCCATGTTCTGCACTTCGTTTGATTTCGTGCATATCGTTTTTTCTTTTTTCCCTATTTTTACTCTATTTTTGTGTTTGGTTGTATACAAGTTTCGTTTACTCTCATCACTTCCCTAGGTGGTGAGATTACCTCACACCACCACATGAACGAATTCATCTATGTGATGACCACATGAGAATCGGCAAGCAAGATAACAATGGCGCCGGCGAGCAAGACATGGAAGGGGAGGTAGCGGCAGTAGCTGCGCTAGCGCTAGTAAAATTTGCGCCGGCGCCGTTGAACTAGGACACCATGAACACGTGAGAGGCACATGAACAACGGAGCAGGATAATGGTGCAGCATGCCGATGGTGCGGCGGTGGCGAATGAATCAGCAGAAGCTACTCGGCACAGGTGAAACAGCTAACGCACAAGCACACTATAAACTTAGTTCAACAAGGAGACTTGAACTCTAAACGCGTACAAATATCCATCAAAATGAAAAAGTTAAAACATGAAAGTTGTGAGAAACGACGAAATCTATCTACTCGTACAAGGAAATTCCAAACGCTCGACCGAGTGCGTCGAATTTGATAAAATTCGTCCAAAAAGGGCAAATATCGCTCCAAAATTCAAAATTTACAGGCAATGAAACTCGAAACAGAGCACGGGAATGAAACCTACTTGTCAAGGCGCACATATTTCATGTACACAGTTTTTTGAATTGAGGTCTAGTTATGTAGATTAGAGAGGATTTGGATGGAGCAGTTTAAGGGGGAGGTGAGAGGAAGCAAGGACGACCTCCCTGCGACCTACCTGAATGTGGGTCGTCTCGGTTGCACACACTGGGCCTAGAAATGGCCGATTTGAGCGTTTCTACGGGCTTAGTAGAACAATGTTTTTGGATGCATCGGAGTCCGTGAGATGCAAAAACACGAGGCCCATGTAGCCCACCAAACGCTCATCTTTGTGTCCCCAGGGCCTGGTTAATTGGTTATCCTCTACGCGACCTACCAAACACGCCCTATGTATATGTGCCCTTTCGATCCTAGTTCCAAAGATTTCTTTTCCGTGGAGGCTGTTTGATAACCAAGGACACGACTATGTATCAGGTGCCTGCTAGGTAGCATAACCGTACGCACGGACGAGAGATAAAATAGCCCTCATGTGCATGCATGCACAACAATTCAAAAAAGGTGATGTCACCCCGCATTAAATGCGAAAATCGAAAATTCAAAAGTTTTATAACCTAAACCGTTTATCCGATTTGAAATCCGTTTTCACCGTTGGACTAGTCGCGACGAGATTTCGAAACTAGATCTCATGTCGATATGTTTCGACGACTTTTTTTTACCCAAAATTTACCCACCTCGTAACATATAAGTTACCGATGCTTGAATACGTAAGTTACCCACCATAATAACGATTATTTTTTGGGTTGAAATAGAACCATGTGTTTGTTATTCTTTTGGATTTTTACGAGTTTCCAAGTTATCACACCTAGTTTCCATAAGTGAATATCACTTTGAAATGGTAAATTTATCGTGCATAAGTATTACGATGATAACTGCCGATTTTATAGTGACGACTACACCATAAAAAGGATGGACATTGTGTTCATAATTATATAAAGGACGTGGTAACCAGATCGATTTCGTGGTGGATAACTATCATGAACATGGCATGGTAACTATCTGGATTTTATGGTGGATAACTATAACATGAATAAATGGACACCTCCATCCCTGAAGGTGGGTAACTCTATCAGGACTGGGAGGGTAACTATATCATGAACACATGAATAACTTTATCACTATTAGGTGGGTATCAATGAGTACTGGGTGGGTAACTCGATCAGTAATAGGTGGGTAACTTTATCAGTAATATGTTGATAACTTTATCATTACTGGGTGGGTAACTATTACCTATAGAGTAGGGTAATAAATCGATTTTTATATGTATAACTATATCATGAACACATGAGTAACTCCATCAGTACATGGTGGTGGGTAACCCTATCAGTACATGGTGGATAACTTTATCAGTACTAGGTGGGTAACTGCATGAGTATTGGGTGGGTAACTCCATCTGTAATAGGTGGGTAAATTTATCAGTACTAGGTTGGTAATTTTATCAGTACTTAGTGGTTAACTATTACCGATACCGATAGGGTAGGGTAACTACATTGATTTCGTGATTAATAACTATATCATAAACACATGTGTAACTTAATTAATCAGAATATTGTGAATAATTATTACCGAGAGAGTATGTTAAGCATATCGATTTCGTGGTGCATAACTATATAATGTACACATGGTAAATCTATCAGTTCTGGGTTGGTACAGGGTGGGTAATTATTGTTAAGAGTATTGTAACTAGGTGGATTTCGTAGCGATAATAGCATGAGAATAAAATAAACATCGGTACTAGGTAGACAACTATTACCTAGAGAGCCAAGTAACTATGGTTACTACCGTGGCAAATTTAAATATAATATTGTGCTAACTATTTCGTAGACATCCGATAACTTTACGGTGATAACTTTTCTGACTACTCTTCTGACTACTATTTCCCCTTCACCACCACTTATCACCCCTGCGCGCTGGAGTCGGCAACGACGAGATTTAAGCGAGTCGGCTGTGAGCAAAGCACTTAGCGGCGGGGGATGTGAGGTGCGGTCGGCGCCGAAGACGAGCGGTTGGCAGCAGGGGGATGTAGGTGGTGCGGTGGTGGCGGCGACGGTGAATCCCATTCTTCCTCCTCCTTGGCGAGCATATTTCATTTTCTCCACTATTCTGACACTACTGTATAAGACGACGCGGCCCGAAAAGTTTATATGTGGCATGGTCATCCGCTAGCTAGCGTCCCCCGATTTAAACGCATTTTAGAGTTGTTCGCAAATTAATTTGTCTGGTACAACTATGTGTGTATCCAGCCAAGCATCATCAATCATCCCTGTCTAAAAAAAATGGATCAATCCATCCACCACATACGTCCTATCTTCTGAACCATCATACGGATGCGCCACTGTTCTTAGTTTTCTCATTTCTTGCCTTGTACTCCCTCCGTTCCAAATTAGTTGTCTTTCATTTGCCAAAAATTGGATGTATCTATACTTGTAACATGTCTAGATACATCCACTTTTTGGCAAATGGAAGACAACTAATTTGGAACGGAGGGAGTAACACAGAAGCTCCTGCCGCCGGAAATCGATCCAAGCAAAACTAGTAGCATCAGCTTGTTTGGGATCCTATTTTTGTGCTTTACGGAGACAGATAGCCTCCTCGCTAATGACCATCGTGCCCAATTTCTCTCTTGTTTTCTGTGAGTGTGCTTCAATGGTGAGCAGCACGTGAAGTTCTTGGCCATCGCCATGGCAGATGCGGGGCAAAATGGGCAGTACGGGGCTGTGAATTGGCCGGAGCGCTTGGGAAAGACGGTTGGAGCCTCGTGCCGGATTTGGAGGCAGTAGCGACGGGGAACCAAGGAGGCTGTGGGGAGCCCGACGGCGGATGGGATTCAGGCGGACAAGCCTCGGCGGCAGCGCGGCGGCGGACACGATTTGTCGACCTCGTTGATGTACCGCGGGGAGCCGACGCGGCCCTCGACCAAGGTGAGTCGTCGACGACGTCCAGCGCGCGGACGGAATGTCCTCCCGGTGGCGGCCATGGCGTCTCCCCATGGGCGTCCATGGCTGCAACGTCCTCCCTCTCCGTGCGCGACGTGGGCGTTGATTTGATCACGAAGGAGGGTCCGGTTTTGCCAAAAAAAAGGCGCCTGCTGATCGGAACCTCGCCGCGACGGCGAGCTTCAGCGGGGGCTGCTCGGGAGGGAGGCCGGAGAGCTAGGGGCGCGCGGAGCAGCACGGCGGGCTGCCCACCGGCCAGTGAGGAAGAGAAGAGGATGGGATCAGGAGGGTGTGTCGCGTGCACGAACGAAGTCAACGGCGGGGAAGCGATGAGTTGGTTATCGATGTGCGCTCGGAACCGTCCATCCGAGATCCAACGGTTCGGCTTACTGCGTCGAGATAAGCCCGGTGTAAGGCGCCCGCTGGTTAGATTTTCCGAACAAAATATGGTACTAAAAAGAAAAGAAACTTCAAACTGGCAGCCATGGCAATTATGTTTTCAGATGGGTGGGCGCACAGCCTCGGCCGGGAGGTCCTCGACCGTAGACGCCATTGTCACGACCGACCCAGCACCCGTGTACCACGTGATGGCGAGCCGTGGATGGAGACGGCTTGAGAGGAACAGTTGTGGAAAGCGTTTTTTTTTTCCTTTTTATACTCTGGGAGCACCTTACAGTAGCATTTACATTAGTCAAGCCTGGCCCAGTCCCATTCTACCCATCACAAGGCCCAGCCCAGTATTCTAGCATTGCTATATGAGCAGCAGCGGCGCCGAAACCTGAAGATCGCTAATAATCAGTGGAGTGTTTTTCTTTTGCTCGGGAGAAAAGAAAAGATTGGCAGAACCTGCTACCACACACACAGCAGGGAATGGTAATGTTACATTCATGGATGTGTAAGAGAAGTAACCGGTGCAGAGAGAGATGGAATGCAACATCAGTTACATGATACTACAACACAGGGGGTGTTCATTCCCTTCCTTGGTCCGAATGAAACCATGAAAACCGGCGAAAATTGCGCTAGTTCACTTCTCTTCATTAGCTCCGACTGCAGCAGCACTATCAAGTACAAACAAGTGACCTATGGTTTCCGCGGTTTGAATCCAAACCAGCCGGCTATCAACACCCCTAGTACTACATGTCAACAACGAACTAATGCCTCAGCAGCTACTGGATCCCGTTGTTTATCTGCGTGTGTACATCAATGGAAGAACGAAGCTCCAAGACCACGATCCAAGATCCCCACCTGAACTCCGATACGGCTGATTCCCACGCAGCTAGGCTCATCGTTTGTCACCTCACAGCGGAGTACATGATGCACTCCCTGGAAGTGAAGTGGAATGGCTGGTGTGGGACAGGGTTCCTGGAACACAAGAAAACAGCATGTGAACGACGACGATAGGATGTTGCAGCATGGTAGTTAAGTCTCTAGTGTAGGAACTATTCAAAGTCACAGTTCAGTTCGGGGTCATCAGCAAAGGGTCAATGTACAGAAACTTCACTGTTCCTATATGTGGGTTTTTTCTTTTAGTTCTCTATGTTTGCATGGTTCAGCCTTGTTTTACCAAGGCAATCATGAAAAATATCGACTATATTCTCCTATTGCGGAATGCAGATAGATGGCTGCTTGTAAAAATCCAACTTACGGTCGAGGCCCGTATATCTTGATCTGTCGGACATGAGTGTCCCTCCCGTTCAGGTGGTTGGCCAACACCGCAATTTGGAGCATAAATGTATGGATGAATGTTTCTTCTGCACAAATAGGCCAAGAAAAAGAATTATGCAACTGTCTGCAAAGGCCGTAAAATTAAGCGGTGGGATCCAAACAGTATCACTCTCAAATCAGTTCTAAAAATCCTCGTGCATATAGAGTACTTGTGGGCAAATTATATGTCTCTGGGAAGATAATGGGATATTATTAAACTGAATGGGTTAGCTGCAGCGTCAGATATACTACACCTCGACAGAGTATCTAAGTTTGTTGAGTCTAAGGATGATTTAGGTCCTAGCAAAAACAGCATTAGTACCATGCTAAACCATGAAATTATGTGCACAGTGGCTAAACAGCCAGTGTGCTGAAAATTTGAGTCATCCAACATGGCAACATGTCAAAAGGGAATATGACTATTTTGGAAATTCCAAAGCATAGTACGTCATCAGTTGGTAATGTGAGCTACCTTCTGAAATGTCAATGCCAGATGAAGGAAAATAAAGGCATCGGAGGACTGATATGGTTAAGTTAAATGCATACCGGGGATCAGTGCCAGATAATGATAAGTGAACCCATCCCACTGGCTTCAAAAGGTCCACCGTTTTAATTTCCTGGAAGCATGGTAAATACAATGGTTCAGTATTTCAGATTAAGACAATATTATCACTGTAACTTGAAGCAATCAATTCAGTTTTCACTGGACAACAGCTTCTGCATTACAGAACAGAATAAATTTCAGAATCAATAGTTCAGTACTATAAGGCAATCCTATGGTAGGTCAGAATATGATGCAACAATAATGATAACACATCAGAACGCGCAGTAGCCCCCAGGTCTGGAAACCCAAATGTAAAAAAGAATTAATCACAGCCTGATATCAGGTTTGGTACAAGATGAAGACCTCCAGGCTCCAACTACATCAAAATGTACTTCTGAGCCCTCCAGGCTCCGGCTCCAACTACACCAAAATGTACTTCTGCAGAAGTGGACATTGCAGTTGCAGCAGAGCACTGGCTTGTAAATTCTACTGGAATTTGAGGCATGACTATTGTCAGAAAATCACGTGCAATCGTATTCTTTTTTTAGCTTACTGTACAATAAAAACAATGATCATACCAGACCGCCAGAAGAGAACAAAGCCCTTCAGGGTAAAAGAAAGTGCTTGAACAGACGGCCATGAAAGGAACGACAAGAAGAATCATCAAAGCTTGAGACCTAGGTAAAAATGATGGCTCAGAGAAAACCCTTTCGCCGAATCACATCATGCTACTACCGTCCCTCAGTCTCTGCTAAAGAATAAAATGATGGAATCACGACAAAGAAGACGAAGAGAGATCTCGAGTCTTCCATGGCCGTCCGGGGAGGCAGCCGTAAGACTGGCCTTTCGATTTCTCCTCACTGCCATACCTAACCACCAACAGAGTAAAAAAAAATTAATATATAGCAGCTCACAATCACAGAATCACTTGTTTGGCCGGTCTAGACAGTACAAAATACTGAATAATGGATTCGTACAAGTTGACAAAGACATTAATCAAGCCAAAAAAAGCTAGAGTATGGGAGGCCTTGAAGAACCTATCTATCTAGAACACCAGCTTGTGAGTATATTGACACTTCTAATGCCTCGAGGATATTATCAGGTAACATCTAAAAAAGAGAGAGCTGGGTATGCACCACGATTTTACAGGGCCTTTGCAGGTTTGGGCCGTCCGATCTTTACCACGGAACGCTCACGGCCGTCCGATCGTGCGTTGACTTCTTCCTGGAGTTTTCTGGCCCACCCGTCAGCCTCTACCCGGGTCGAAAATCCGGTGCAGCTGCTCACGGCCCGATATTTTGGAGGGGCAGGTAGGGGTATTTTCGGCTTTTGCCCATCTCCGACGTCGTCCACAGTCCTCGCCGTACTTCCATGGACTCCGGCCGTTCGTCCACGGAGGGGCGCTACAGCGCCGGTGAGAGTTGTTGCTGCCCTTGCCTTCCCTTTACATGTCTCAGCCTTATCTTCCCGTCGTCCTCCCACCTCATTTTCCCTTGCACAGCCCCGCCTGCCACTCGTCGAGCTCATCGCCTTCACCGTCTCATCTCCGCCTTCACGGCTCTCTGCTCGCGCCTTGCCGGCCTCATCGGCTGCGACTTCCTGCATGATGGCTGTTCCCGGGTTTGAGGCTGGCCGAGGTTCGTTCAAGACACAGTTTCCTCATCTCTTTTCTAAATCTGAATCGCTACTTTTCTCGATCCCGTGGGGCGGCGATTCTTTGTTTTTTTCTGGTATGTGCTCACGTTCGTCTGTTCGTTCTGCAGGCTGTGCTCCCGTCTGTTTCTCGAGTAAGGGAGTCGTGCTGCTCGTGTTCTCCCCAACAGGTGAGATCTCTTTCTGTGCACTCTCGATTGAGCATGAGTTCAAGTGTGTATATCTACTGATCACCTGGTGTGATTTGCAGTTTGCACTACCGGTTTTCTCTTCAGTTTTGCCGGCCCTATTCTTCATAAAGTCTGCCAGTTCGCCAGGTACATGCCTTTTCTTGACCCAGCTTCTTCTTAGTTGCCCTCAGGAGGTAGTTATAATTTATACTCGGGGATGCTGCAGGTTGTTAATACGGTTTGATTTGCATATGAAGATATTTGCTATTGTTTTATGTTTGATCTGGTCTTGACAAAGTTAGCACTGGTTTATAATGCCTAGCCATCAATTCTTTGTTGTAAAGAGTTTTGTGTTGCACTGTAATTTTATGGTGCTGCAGGTTGTTAGTACCATTCTGCTTGAACTTTCCTTTTGCAGATTGTATACTTCTTCCAGGATCTTTTTGATGTTCATCTGCTCTGTCTACTAGGTGATTATCATTGCTATCCTTTCTATGTTATTAATACACTGTGTTTTTATATCCTGTTCGTTTACTTATTTAGGTTGTCTCCAAATATTGCTGCAGCTACTGAGTTTACAGCGTGGGGCAAAAGAATTATGTCATCTCATGAATTGCCTTCTATAGTGTGGTAGCGAGCTGAGCCAGAAGCCAATTTTGCTTTTTCACTTGAGTTCCTCATATAATTTTATTAGCATTTCATTTCAGAATTCCACATTTTCTGTGTGTTCTGTGGTAAAGCTTACAAGGCACTTCTCTCATCCAATGAATATTGCCTTCTATAGTGTAGTAAGGTGAATCACCACAAAGCAATGATGGAAAATCATCTAATGAATGTTGCCTTTTGTGTTGTTATTATATTCTTTTGTAACCTATCATCCTAACGTACACTATCATTTTCTGTTGTGCAGAAGATGTGCAAAATGGATACTTGAGCTCATGAATGTTGAGAAAGTTGCCAGGGAAAATGCTGCAAGTCACCTACATGCAATCCACTTAATTTACATTCTGGTATTTCTCAGTACCGTGCTACCATGTACTGCTGAGCATAGGTCTATACTGAAGCCAAAAATTTGGTGATAAAAGACAGTAGTGCAGTTTTAAAACTTGAGTTTGAAAAGACAAGTTTATATATCTTCACTGGAATACTCTGCAGTTTAGGACATATCCCGAGAAAAATAAATGAGTAATCTGTTAAAGTGCTTGAAAATGTATACACCTTGCAAAAAGAGGGAAGTTGTGTATTTTTAGTGCAGATGAACAAGTTCATTGTAAGTCAGTA